>CM077826.1:16852054-17173952 GCA_039720395.1 Liquidambar formosana
ATCACTTGGTTGAATATATTCGTGACGAAATATATTTCTCCATTTCAAAAGTATGTTCATCGTAGTGGCTTGAATATGCTTCTCTTGACAATCATCAACCCCCAGTGGTTTAAGTATACTCATGACTTGAGTACACTTCCTTATTTCAGTCTCAGGTTTTCAACCTCCCATCATTGTTTGGTTACAGTGTATGATTTCTCCAGACTTTTTGGCCAAAATGGGTTGTTCTTTATCATTGGTTCACAGTGTAACTTGTTCGCCAATGAGGGGCTTCTGTCACACCCCATTTTTGCACCACCTTACTAGGGCTCATCATTTCCTGCATGTTTTTTGTTTTGTTTTTGAGTCTAGTCACTTGCATTAGTTTTCTAGAGTCACAAGACAAGGAATGAATTTTGTTCAAATTGGAGTTGATCTTGAGGGATAATAAGAGCTTTTGTGACTTGAGGGCATAATCGTTTTTAGTCCCAAACTTTTCATTGACCTTGGATGATCTCCAATTGTCAATTGGAGTTCATATGGATGCCTAAGAGGTATTTCTAGGTTCAATTTGGTAAGTCAATGGCTCGTTGATTAAAATGGCTCGATATGGTTCAAGTTGGTTAATTGACCCTTCCTTGGGTTAGCTCTAATTGACTCACAATTACCAACCAAATCTTTTCAAATTGACTTTCATTAGTCTCATTTTACCCTCAAAGTGTTTCAAGAAGTTCAATTTTGATATGGCCTGATGATGAGTTTAGTGTGGTTATTTACCGGATTTCCTTGAAGATTAGTGCGAATCACAGCATGATATTTTTGGTTAAAATGAAAAGAAATTATTTATTAAATTAGCCATTTTTATCATGACACTAACCCGTGTACGTATGTGATGAGTGTGTGTACGCACATACGATACATGTGCATGCGTGTTAGCGGTCAGTCCTCCCAATTTTTATAAAAGACAATTTCCTTTTCCTATTCAGATTAGAAGTCTTTTATCATTATAAAATACCTTTTGATTATTCTCCAAAAACCTAGTCCAGGAAGGAAGGAAACTCCAGATTTCAGCTATAAATACTCTCTTAATGTCTTTAAACAAGGGAGGAGAAGAGGTTTGGAGGAGTGAAATTCGTCATAATTTCAGCAGCAGATTTTCTGAAAACCAGCAGTCGTATTTTAATCATACTTTTTCATCCGAAGTTAGAATTTGATGAAATTGGTCTTGTTAGAAAGATAATTCAATTCGCTACAACTTTGTATTTCACAAGCTTTGTCCAAATCCAACGTTTTCATACCCAAAAACCTGATTGAAGTTGCTGCTGCTGCAAAGTGACGAGAATCACTTTTCTTTTCTCTTGTTCTCTTTTGTTTTCTATTTCTTTTCAAAGTTGAGTGAGTTTTGATCTCTTTGCTGTGATACCACTTTGACAAAGAGGAGGATTCGTGTTGGTTTGATTCACCTAAAGACCTGAGTGTGAACCCCGGAAATTGGGCCCACAAGGGATTGAAAGAAAATGGATTTGAAAAAGAAAAAGGAAAGGAGTCGCCACCTTATTTTTAAAGGAACAGGAAACCCTAAAAATCAGGTTGTTTTAGGAAAACAATTTGAATGACTCCATAAAAAAAGGAAAGGCAAAAACCAATCTTTTGAAAATCAAAGAAATCGGGGATTCGGAGGCTAAGTTGACATGGGAAGGTTCTAGGCAAAGCCTATAGGCACCCATGTCACCCTTTCGGTCTCTCAGTTCATTTGGGCTAAATTAAGGTCTTTTCCATACAAACAGCAAGTATATCATCACAAGAATTGCATGCATATCATATTTTCATTCATCCATCCATGCATAATAAGCAAACAAAAAAGAAAATAAAGAAAAAGAAAACAAACAAAATAAACCTAGGATGCTTGGATCCTAGAACGGACTTGAGCCTCACGAAGAGCGCCTACGTACCATGCAGCTAAAACATGGATCAAAGTCCACGTAGTTCGATTAGAACTAAGGTTAAGACTTAATACAAACCTATGGTTAAACCCTAGGTTTCCTTATTTGATCAAAAGAGTTGAATTTGATAGAGAGTTTGATTTTAGAAAGACTCCACAAATGGAAACTTTAATAAAACCAGAATTTTATTTATGAAGGAAACCTTTGATTAAACCATAGACTTGTATTAAAATTAACCCTAAATAGGGAGACGAGGGATAAGAAGAAAGGTGAATTGGGGCCCTTCACACCCACTTACCTGAGCGCAATTGCTCCAAACATTAGCCATTTCAGACATAAGCAGCCCTATTTGCCATAGGACAATACCACACCTATTTGCACCCTTACAAGTGCTCAAAACCATGCAAAAACACTACATGCAAATCTGGACAGAATAGTATTATGACCTAAAATCATCCACTAAGCAGGCAATAGCAAAAACAGCGAACAATATAAGTCCTAACATATTCCTAGAACCATATCATGCAAAAACCCTAAAACATACTAACATGCATGCAAAACGATCATGTTTACTCCCTATGAAAACATATACAGCAAACACGAAGAAAAACCAATAAAAAGTCTACTTTATCATGCTATATGAAAACAACACGAAACAATGACTCTAAAACCCTAAACTCCACAATATGCTTAAAAACTACAAACATACTTTAATCATGCTAAAACCAAACTAAACAATTAATCATGCATATTACTAACTAAAGCAATATAACATGATGAAAATCCTAACTCTAACATGCAATGACACTAATCCTAGCACAAGGACAAACAGGAGCACAGAATCACAACTATGCCTTAAAAACCTAAAGGACAGCCCTAAACATGCTAAAGTAGATAAAAAATAGATATTCCATGTATATTAACTAGCTAGAGTGTTAATACATGATAAAAAGTTACCTTTAACATGCAATAAGCCTAACCCTATGAAACCTAGTTTAAGCTTGAATAGAGAAGGAGAATACCTTAGAAGGGCCTCCTTGTGTTTGTAATTGTTCGTGGCTCCTCAGGTCTTTAGAGTGAATCAAACCAACACGAATCCTCCTCTTTGTCAAAGTGGTATCACAGCAAAGAGATCAAAACTCACTCAACTTTGAAAAGAAATAGAAAACAAGAAGAGAACAAGAGAAAAGAAAAGTGATTTTCGTCACTTTGCAGCAGCAGCAACTTCAATCACGTTTTTGGGTATGAAAACGTTGGATTTGGACAAAGCTTGTGAAATACAAAGTTGTAGAGAATTGAATTATCTTCTAACAAGACCAATTTCATCAAATTCTGACTTCGGATGAAACAGTTATGATTACAATACGACTGCTGGTTTTCAGAAAATCTGCTGCTGAATTATGACGAATTTCACTCCCTCCAAACCCTCTTATCTTCTCCCTTGTTTAAAGACATTAAGAGAGTATTTATAGCTGAAATCTGGAGTTTCCCTTTCCTTCCTGACTAGGTTTCCTTGGAGAATAATCAAAAGGTATTCTATAATGATAAAAGACTTCTAATCTGAATAGGAAAAGGAAATTGTCTTTTATAAAAATTGGGAGACTGACCGCTAACACGCATGCACATGTATCGTATGTGCGTACACACACTCATCACATACGTACATGTGTTAGTGTCATGATAAAAATGGCTAATTTAATAAAATAATTTTCTTTTCATTTTAAACCAAAAATCTCATGCTGTGATTCGCACTAATTCTTCAAGGATAATCCGTAAATAACCGCACTAAACTCATCATCAGGCCATATCAAAATTGAACTTCATGAAACACTTTTGAGGGTAAAATGATGACTAATGAAAGTCAATTTGAAAAGATTTGGTTGGTAATTGTGAGTCAATTAGAGCTAACCCAAGGAAGGGTCAATTAACCAACTTGAACTACATCGAGCCATTTAATCCCGAGCCATTGACTTACCAAATTGACACTAAAAATACCTCTTATGCATCCATATGAACTCCAATTGACAATTTGGAGATCATTCCAAGGTCAAATGAAAAGTTTGGGACTTAAAAGACGATTATGCCCCTCAAGTCACAAAAGCTCTTATTATCCCTCAAGATCAACTCCAATTTGAACCAAAATTCATATCCATTGTCCTTGTGACTCTAGAAAACTAATGCAAGTGACTAGACTCAAAAACAAAACAAACACATGCATGAAATGATGAGCCCTAGTAAGGTGGTGCAAAAATGGGGTGTGACAGAAGCCCCTCATTGGCGAACAAGTTACACTTGTGAACTAATGATAAAGAACAACCCATTTTTGGCCAAAAAGCCCAGAGAAATCACACACTGATACCAACAATGATGGGAGGTTGAAAACCTGAGACTGAAGTAAGGAAGTGTACTCAAGTCATGAGTATACTTAAACCACTGGGGGTTGGTGATTGTCAAGAGAAGCATATTCAAGCCACTACGAATGAACATACTTTTGAAACGGAGAAATATATTCTAGTCACGAATATATTTAACCAAGTGATGAGAATGAGATCTGAAAAGTACGTTCAAGTGATGAACGTACCTTGGAAATGGAGAAGTATATTCAGGTCACGAATATATTTAACCAAGTGAGTGACAAAAAATCTGAGAAGTATACTCAAGTGATGAGTATACCATTGAAATGGAGAAATATATTCAGGTCGCGAATATATTTAACCAAGTACTCTGAGAATGAAATCTGAGAAGTATACTCAAGTGGTGAGCATACCATTGAAATGGAGAAATATATCCAAGCGATGGATATATTTAACCAAGTAATCTGAGAATGAAATCTGAGAAGTATACTCAAGTGGTGAGCATACCATTGAAATGGAGAAATATATCCAAGCGATGGATATATTTAACCAAGTAGGATAAAGAATAATCTGAGAAGTATACTCAAGTGATGAGTGTACTTTTGAAATGGAGAGATATATTCAGGTTACGAACATATTTAACCAAGTGATGAAAAAGATGCTGAGAAATATACTCAAGTGATGAGTATACTTAATGATTGAGAAAGACTGAGAAGTACGTTCAAGTGATGAACATACTTTTGAAATGGAGAAATATATTCTAGTCATGAATATATTTAACCAAGTAAGCTGAGAAGTACACTCAAGTGATGAGCATACCATTGAAATGGAGAAATATATCCAAACGATGGATATCTTTAACCAAGTAAGATAAGAATAATCTGAGAAGTGTACTCAAGTGATGAGTACACCATTGAAATGGAGAAATATATTCTAGTCATGAATATATTTAACCAAGTAAGTGACAAATATGTTTGAGTGATAAACATACCATTGAAATAGAGAAATATATCCAAGCGATGGATATACTTAAGCAAGTAAGATAGAGAATAATCTGAGAAGTGTACTCAAGTGATGAGTACACCATTGAAATGGAGAAATATATTCTAGTCATGAATATATTTAACAAAGTAAGTGACAAATAATCTGAGAAGTATGTTCAAGTGATGAACATACCATTGAAATGGAGAAATATACCCAAGCGATGGATATACTTAACCAAGTAAGTGGCAAAATATCTGAGAAGTATACTCAAGTGATGAGTATACCATTGAAATGGAAAAATATACCCAAGTGATGGATATACTTAACCAAGTAAGTGACAAATGATCTGAGAAGTATGTTCAAGTGATGAACATACCATTGAAATGGAGAAATATACCCAAGCGATGGATATACTTAACCAAGTAAGTGACGAAATATCTGAGAAGTATACTCGAGTGATGAGTATACCATTGAAATGGAGAAATATATTCAAGTGATGAATATATTTAACCAAGTAAGTGATAATGAGGATCTGAAACTAGGAAGCATATTCAATGGGTGAACATGCTTTGAAATGGAAGAATATATTCAAGTGATGAATATATTCAACCAAGTATGATAGAGAATGAGAATTTGAAGCTGAGAAGCATATTCAAAGAGTGAATACACTTTTGAAATGGAAGAATATATTCAAGTGATGAGTATATTCAACCAAGTGGGATGGAAAATCAAGATTTGAAATGAGGATATATGATCAATTTATCAAGATAGAACAAGCATGGTGCAAGATGAAAGTGACTTAACACATTGTCACTTGAGTTGGCATGACACAGGGGAAATATATTCAACCCTTTTGAACATAAAATCAATTCAAGGAATTGATTTCAAGATGGAATTTGATTGATTTTAAGCTCAAAAAGTGTTGAATATCTCATTTGGAAGGAGGTTTGATCACGTGTCAAGGCGAGACAAAGCGAGAAGCAAAACCAAAACAAAGTGGCTTGGGTGACCACCAGGCCTCGGGAGGCTAGCTGCCCAGGCCTGGGTGGTTACCCGAGCCCGAAGCGGAAATCCCACTTTGAATAGGAAACTTCCTATTCTGATGGGTTTTTTCCTATTTGAACTTGGATTTGTGACCTTTTCCCTATAAAAACACATCCAAGAGGTTCCTAAACCTACTTGTATTCATTCATTAGAAATTATGGAGGCTCTAGACAAATTTTTAGGAGGGTTTTTGAGAGTTATGAGTGCTAAAGCAAAATCTGAGTTCAAGTGCTTTGGCTTGGATCCATTGCTCTCCTTGAGGCATGTGAGGCTTGAAACGAACCTCTTGACTGCTGCTACATATTTTTGGGATCCTCAAGTTCATGTGTTCCGCTTCAACTATGAAGAACTGTGCCCAACCATGGAGGAATTCTGTGCATTGTATGGAGTTTCAACGGTAGGTCCTTTCATTCTCCCTACTCCTCGCCCAAGCTTTCTTACTTCTTTCTCCAATCTACTTGGGATTCACTCACAATATGCCTCTACGTTTGTAAAGGACCATATGGTAGACTTGATGAAATTGGCAACCTCTTTTTTAGCTTGTGATAGTAAAGGTATTCTGAATTTTACCTTTCCTATTAAGCATGCTCTTGCCTTTTGCCTCATTGGTCGTTTTCTTATTTCCACTGGTACTCCACATGTTCCCATTCAAATCTGTGACTTGATTCCTCTCCTTGCCAAGGGCCATAACTTGATTCCCATGGTGCTAGCTGAAACCCTGAATGGTTTGGATAAAACTCATGAGGACCCAAAGGTTCCTTTAGGAGGTAGCCCCATTCTACTGCAGATGTGGTTGCTTGAAAGACTGAATTTCTTATCGCCTATTGCCATTACACCATACAAGCCCCAGCATTACTGCCTTCGCCGCATTGAACTACCTGGGCAATTTTCATTGAGAGATTGGCTAGGTTACTTCCAAACCCTTTCTTGGAGGAGTGTCAAGTGGTTTGTATTCATATGGGGCTGCAGGGACTAGGTGCTTCTGCGGGCTTCTGGATGCGCCATGGTGAGACTCATAGGACTGAGGTCTACTTCCTTCTATTGGCCTTCAAGGGTTCTTCGTCAGATGGGCGCCATGCAAACCATACCCACTTCCTTGAAAGGTGACTATCCTGTGGTGCCTGCGGGTCTTTTTGTAGTGACTTGGGCGAAGGACCGATGGCCTAGCAAGTTGATACTAACCCAAGTTACGAATACTGATGGTCCATATATGATGAGCCCCGAGTATAAGGAATGGTTGAAAAGCAATTTAGGTGAGAGAGAGACTACTCAAAGAGAAAGGATTTTTGGACTTATCAAGAACAACGAACTTGGATCTTGCAGAGAAGATATTATGGAAGCAGTGACAACAGCTTATGAACATGACTTGAGGAAGAAAAGAAGACATGAAAGAGAGAAGAAGAAAGCTGAGGAGCGAGCTGTAAAGAAGCCCGAAGAAAAACTGAAGACTCAATAGAATAGGATATTTATGGCATATTTATAGTTCTTTTACTTAATACCAATGAATTGCTATGTCAATCAATTTTAGTTTTGAATAAATTGCCAATAATAATCAAACTTGAGATTTTCTTGTTTGATTTAGACCGCACCCAAGGTAACTTTATGGGTTGCCTACGTATCTCCATGGTTTTTTTTTCTTCTTTTTTTTTTGTTTTTTTTGTTTTTTGTTTTGAATGGAGAATCAGGTCTTACGTAGTTCTTATGCCTTAACTTTTGCCTAGGCCGCCCTTACGGGTTTTCAACCTAGCAGGCTTCAAACATGATATTTCTTCAATTGATCCAAATTAGTTGGACGAGCGAACTCAATTCCATCTAAATCCATGAGGCGAACAGCCCCTGCTGGCAATATCTCTTTGATAATGTATGGCCCACCCCAACTTGGCTTGAATTTTCCCCGCGGATCGAACACTGGAGCTCTGATTTCTTTCAGCACTACATCCCCTTTCTTTAGACCTCGATCTTTGACATGCTTGTTGAATGCTCTAGCAACTCTCCGTTGATACCCCTGAACATGATACAGCGCCCTTAAACGCCTTTCATCCAGCAAAGCTAACTCATTATAGCGGCTCTTAACCCAGTCCACTTCTGTTATCTGGCTCTCCACGGCAACTTTAGTGAAGGAACTTCCAATTCAACTGGCAACACGGCCTCCATTCCATAAACTAGAGAATAAGGGGTAGCCCCTGTTGACGACCTTATTGATGTTTGTAACCCCATAGAGCCAATGGCAACTTCTCATGCCAGTCTGTGTGTGAGTCCGCAGTCTTCTGTAGTATCTTCTTGATGTTCTTGTTAGCTGCTTCCACCGCTCCATTAGTCTGAGGACGGTATGGTGACGACAGATGGTGGGCTATGCTATACTTTTGCAAGAGCTCATGGGTTTCTTTCTGAAAGTGCTGGCCATTGTCTGAGATAACTTCATGCGGTACCCCATATCGATAGATGATGCTGTGCTGTATGAACTGTGCTACCTTCTTGGAATTCAAGGTCTTGAAGGACGCTGCTTCCACCCACTTAGTGAAGTAGTCGATGGCGACCAGGATGTATTCATGCCCATTTGATGCCTTTGGCTTGATCTGTCCGATGATATCTATCCCCCATACTGCGAATGGCCAAGGTGACGACATACTTGTTAAAGGCATAGAAGGCAAATGTTGTCCACTGGCGAACAGTTGGCATTTGTGGCACTTCTTGACATGTGCGTGGCAGTCTCTTTCCATGGTGGACCAATAATAGCCTAGCCTCATGATTTTCTTAGCCAACATATAGCCGTTCATGTGCGGAGCCCCTGTCCCTTCATGGATTTCTTTAATCAGATGCTCGGCTTCCTCCTTCGGTGACACACAGCAGGTGGATCCCGTCGTATGATCTCCGATATAGCTTTCCTCCACAAAGTACATAGTGACTCGCCAACCGCCTTAGGGTTTTTCTATCGATACGAGATGCTCCTTCTGGGTATTCCCTTTCTTCAATGAACTTCTTTATGTCATGGAACCACGGACGGCCATCATTTACCTCTCCTCCTCGGATTGCACAACAGTACACAGGCTTGTCTCGGCATTCTATCACCAACGGCTTCACATTTCCCCCTTCAGGTATCTCCACCATGGATGCTAGGGTCACCAAGGCATCGGCGAACTGGTTCTTGTTCCTTGAAAGGTAGTTAAATTCTATCTCTGAGAACTCCTTGGTTAGAGCTTCCAGGTAGGCATGGTAGGGTAGCAGCTTCTCATCTCGAGTTTTCCATTCCCCTTTTATCTGACAAATGATTAGCGCCGAGTCCCCGAACACTTCTAATTCTTTGATCCCCAATTCAAGTGCCGCTTCCAGTGCTAGGATACAGGCCTCATACTCAGCAATGTTGTTCGTAGCTTCGAACCCCAACTTGACCGCCAACGGTGTAAATGCCTCTTCAGGTGAGACCAGCAGGACTCCTATCCCATAACCTTTCTTATTGACTGCCCCATCGAAGTATACTCTCCAAATTTTTCTGCCAATCTCTAGCACGTCCTCGTCTGGGAACTGATCGTTGAATGGAGCAGATGATGACACCGGACAGCTGGCTAGGTAGTCTGCGATGACGCTTCCCTTGATAGACTTCTGATTCACGTACTTGATGTCGAATTCGTTGAGGAGAATTGACCATCGAGCAGTTCTGAATGACAATACCGGCCTTTCTACCAGGTACTTTAACGGGTCCATGCGACTTATCAAGAACACTTCGAAGGACATCATGTAGTGCCGGAGTTTCTGCGTCGCCCATACGAGTGCCACACAAGCCTTTTCAATTGCATTGTACTTCACTTCATAGTATGTCATTTTCTTGCTTAGGTAGTAGATGGCATTCTCCTTTGTAGTACCCTTCGAGATATTGAGCTAACAAAGCTCCCGTCGCGGTTTCGGTGACCGTTAAGTATAACAAAAGCGGCGCACCTTGCCGTGGGGGAACTAAGATTGGAGGATTGCTCAAGTATCTCTTAATGGTCTCAAAGGCCTCTTGGCATTCTTTGTTCCACACTTTTGTCAGACCTTTCTTAAGCAATTTGAAGATTGGTTCGCAAACCATGGTTAAGTTGGCAATGAATCGGCTTATGTATTGAACTCTTCCCAGAAAACCCCGGATCTGCTTCTCAGTGCTAGGCGGCTCCATCTCCACTAATAGCTTTTATCTTCCCTGGGTCCACTTCGATACCTCTCTGAGTGATCATAAACCCCAATAGCTTGCCTGCAGTGACGCCGAAAGCACACTTCTGTGGGTTGAGACGGAGATTGTACTTTTTTGCTCGCTCTAAGAATTTCTCTAGTGCCTTGAAATGCCCTTCCCTATCCACGGACTTCACGATCATATCATCGACGTAAACCTCGACTTCCTTATGGATCATATCATGCAATAGGGTCGTAGCTGCTCTTTGGTAAGTAGCCCCAGCGTTTCTTAAGCCAAAAGGCATTACCTTGTAACAGTACGTTCCCCATTGCGTGATAAAGGCTGTTTTCTCCATGTCTTGAGGCGCCATCTTTATCTGGTTATACCCGGAGAATCCGTCCATGAAGGAGAGGAGTGCATGTCCCACTGTACTATCCACCAACACGTCGATATGGGGTAAAGGAAAGTCATCCTTAGGGCTCGCGGCGTTGAGATCTCGGAAATCGACACACATCCTTACTTTCCCATCTTTTTTAGGCACAGGCACTATATTCGACAACCACTCGGGGTACTCCACAACTTGGAGGAAACCCGCGTCTAGTTGTTTAGTTACCTCTTCTTTTACTTTTAGAGCCCATTTTGGTTTTAATCTTCTGAGTTTCTACTTTACCGGCTTCTTTAGGGAATTAGTGGGGATATAGTGTTGCACAATATCGGGGTCGATGCCAGGCATGTCTTCATAAGACCATGCAAAAGCCATAATGTTGGCTTTCAAGAGGGAGATCATCTTTTCTTTTTCAACGGGGGAGAGGGTTTTCCCAATTTTAACTATTCTTGGCAATTCATTCGTCCCTAAGTTGATTGATTCTAATTCATCCATATTAGGTTCGGTGACGCCCTTTTTCCTTTGCTCAACGAGCTCCGGGGGGACATCGTTCCTAGGATCTATATCCATGCCATAAATATCCATAGAGGAGAGAAAAGAGACACTGCATATATAGAGAAAGAAAGCACACTTTATTGACTAGGAATAATGGGAATGACACACAAAAGAAAGAAAGAAAACAAACAAATCTGTACCAATACTATGACTCCACAAGGTGAGTTAAGTAGATACATCTTATTGAATTAGGGAAATATTACTAAACTAAGACACCTACAAGCTGCTATCAGGTAGGCCAAGGTCTTCTTCTTCATGGATCTCCGCAATGACACCACATTCAAGGTACCAATTCAGAAGTGGCATGGTAGTATGGCTAATGGATGAACCCTGGAGTTCTTCAATGGTCGAGTCTTCCACGGTGAGGATCATATTTTGGAACATTTCAGTCATAGCCCCTGCATCAAGGTTCTCTGCCCAGTTCTCCTCTTTCTTTTCCCAGAACTCATCATTGATGGCTTCATCATCCATCATTTCAGCTGTGATTGGATACCATTCGGTGAAGAAGATTTCAAAACCCGGAACTCGGATCTTGGTAGCTTGGTCAAAGGTGGGCTCTGGAAACCCGCAATATAGAAAATCATCCCCTTCTTTGACGAAGTAACCATTCAAAGTAGGTCGATATGGCGAGATCTTCAGGTCTGGCACCCTTCCCTCGGCTTTGGCTCTTACTTTCTCCTTGTTCCTCTTTAGCATTTCCGCATGATCATTTCTAGAGGGCTCATATCCTAGCCCGAAGGTGTATGAGGTGACACGGCTTTGAATAGACGTAGGGATCCCTTGTTGGCGACGCCCTAGCCCCATGCCTGGAAAGAAACTCATTCTTCTCATGATTTCACCAACATGCAAGTTGCCATGGGGACAAAAGTCCAAGGGTATTAATTCACCCTTTTCGAGCTCTTTCTCAATGCATTGGACATACTCAAACCCAGATAGCGGTATCGCTGCTGATTCAGGTTGTATCTCACATATAGGCACACCTGCGAGTTTCAATTCATAGTCCCCTTGAAGTGTTACTATGGCTCCTTCATGAGGAAACTTCACCTTTTGATGGAGTGAAGATGGCACAGCCCCAGCAGGATGAATCCAAGGTCGGCCCAACAGCAAGTTGAAACATGACGGCACATCTAACACTTGGAATTCCACCCTAAATTCAGTGGGTCCCATGATAAGAGGCAAAGTAACCACCCCTATTACTTCTTGGCAGGTGTTGTCATAAGCTCTTACGGTCTGCCCAGATGGCGTGAAATCGGTGGGTCCCAAACCCAAAACAGTGGCAGTTCGGAGAGGACATACATTCAGTGCGGACCCATTGTCGATAAGGACGGTAGGAACCCTCTTCCCCATAGTGTCAACGGTCACGTAGAGAGCTTGAGAATGGCTTGGCCCGCTTTTGGGTAGGTCTACATCGGTGAACACGATGGTTGAGTTCTTGGGAGTTGGATTCACCAAATGTACCAATCCCTCGGGGGATGTGTCAACAGGCACTTGTATCTGATTCAGCAGTTTCAACACGGTCTGTCTGTGCTTGTGCGAGGCCATGAGTAAGCCCCAGATAGTGATGTTGGCATTGGTCTTCTTCAGCTGCCTAAGCACTTCATCCTCTTCTTCTTGCAAGCTAGGACGCCTCTGCTCTTCCAAATCTTCCAACGGATTCTCAGATTCTAGGTGGGGAGGCTTGAAATGGCGACCCCCTCTGGTTATATGATCCAGCTCATCATCACTAGCCCATATATCATGGACTTCCTCGGAGTCATTCATTAAGTCATCCCATTCTATCATGTCAATGCTCTCCATCTCTGTCGGCAAGTCATCCCATCCTGAAGGGACTATCGGCTCATCTGATATCGGACTTGGGCTTGAGTACAGCACATAGTAATCAAATTTCCCCGACGCTTCACCTAATAGGCCAACCTGAGGATCCCCTGCTTCATATCTTTCTTTCAGCTCTTGTTGGATAGATTTCTTTGGCAACAACAAAACCTTTTGGTCAATGAGGTCTTGGATGATCTTTTTTAGTATGGAACAAGCCTCGGTGTCATGACCGGGTGCACAATGGTATTGGCAATATTGGTGAGGGGTTGAGGGCCTTGGCTTTGGTGGAAGTGGCATGATAAGGCTGTTATTGCGGCAAATGGTGAAGAGACGGGTTAAGGTCATGGGGAGCGAAGTGTATTGTCTTATGGGATGGCGAGGGCGAGAGGATTCAACCCCAATGGCATTTATGGTGTTAGGTGGGGGTGTGTTGTTGTGTGATGGGAGAGGATTACGGGTGACATTTGGACGGGTTGGTGGTGAAATGACTTGCTTGTCAATGAGGTCTTGGACTTGGTGGCGAAGGCGAATACAGCGATTGGTGGCATGGCCTTTGGATTGGTGGTACTTGCAGTACTCATTCTCATTGTAGCTCTTGGGTAAGGGATTTGGTGGAGGTCTTGGGTCGAGTGGCTTCAATAGGTCACGACTTATGAGCTTTTCAAGGATTCTTTCGAGTGGCATGAATAGGTCAGTGAATTGGCGAGGTGGGTTGACATCATTGAGAGAAAAGGGTTGGATTGGTTGAGTTATGGTGTTGACCTCGGCATTGTTCTTCCCAGTAAAGTTTGTCTTGCGACTCCTCACTTCTTCAGTCTTGATTGTCCCATCATTGATAGCATCTTCAACCTGCGTGCCAGCCCTAATGAGAGCTTTGAAATTTGGGAAATAGTGGGCAAATAGGTGCTTGTGATACACGGGCAGCAGGTTCTTAACCACTAACTGAATTTGGTCTTCCTCATTCGGCCTATCCGTCATTCTCGACGCCTTTTGTCTCCACCTTGTAATGTAAGCGGAGAAAGTTTCATGAGCCCCTTGCTTGGTAGTTTCTAGGTCCCTTCGAGTAACGTCCACCTCTGTGTTATACTTGTAGTGCTCTGAAAACTCATTGCATATGTCTTCCCAAGTCCGAGTTCTATTCTCATCCAAGGATAAGAACCATTTCAAAGCAGAAGTGGCCAAGGTTTCATGGAACATTTGAGCTAAAAGCTCGTCAGTAGCCCCTCGAGGGTGCATAGCTCGCACGTACATCTTCAAATGAGTCTTAGGGCAACCCGTCCCATCGAACTTTTCTAACTCCGGCATCTTGAATTGTAGTGGAATACGAGCCGTTGGAAACAGGGATAGAGTCCGCACATCGACCATGTCATCAGCCCTGCGAATCCCTTTTATGGTTCTCTCCAAAGCTTCTACCTTGCTAGCTAACACGGAATCACTGCTAGTACCTTTCCCCTTGGCTTTACCTTCTAGGTTGGTGACCTCAGGTTTCGAGCTACTTTCCCCCCTTGTCTTGGTGTTCTCATTGGATTGAGGTCCCTCTTCGGTGCCAGCCCCATGAGGTATACCCGAGGAATGGGCCTTAGAGCCATTTTGTTCAAGATCCGCCATCTTCTGTTGGTTCTCTTGAGCCATTTTCAATGCGGTATCGGATGTCTCGGAGGTATGGTCAAGCTTGGCCATGATGGCTTTCAGGCAAGCCTCAAGGTCAAAGTGTCCCTCACTAGTTCTTTCGTCGGCCATGTCTGTCTGATGGGTAGACTCAACACTCACTAGACGCCCTTGTGGATTGCGGATCCAAGCCAGCACGTCTATGGATAGAAAAGTTTTAACCTTTAGCCTAAGGATCTGTCCTAAACCTCCATATTTTCCTTAATGAATTCGGTCTCTACACCATGTTCAATTAATTCATTCCTTTTATCCAATTACCTTTACAGGGGTCATGGATTAAGGGTATGTTTTAAAGAATAGGGCATAGAGTCCTTCAATTAGGTTTAATTAATCCCCTAGGACTAGCACATCACAAACATAGCTTTACATCCTATTTCCTTAATTTATTCCTCCTAACCCATGGCCTTAACGAAGGCTAGGGTTTAAAGGTCTATATTAAGGGCATAAGATATAAAGCCTCACACCACAAACACGGCATAGCATCATTACAAACAATTGTGGGTGCATAAAGGTGAGACCGTAGTGTCCTACAAGTCTGTCTATATGGACTAATGATAAGGGTAGGCTAGGGTCCTTCACTTGCTTGAGCAATCCTTATACCTAACCACATGTGGCATCAGGAACGCCGCGTGGGTCCAGCAGTACGTGATTAACTCATTTAATATACCCAAGGGTACTAGGCAAGAGAGGTTGATAGCTTTCGCCCCAACACATGGAATCAGGAAAACCAAGGTTGAGACTAGGCCGATCGTTGGCAAGGATACATCGAGGGACATCGATCCTAACATGCAAGAGTTTGCGCACACAATGCAATAAATGAAATCACACAATCAAGCGGATGCAATGTGATTGATTTTAATTAAACATAAGAAATTAACCTAGCCCATTTAAACTTTATAGAGTCTAGCCCACAAATCCCCAGTGGAGTCGCCAAACTGTGAACCCCGGAAATTGGGCCCACAAGGGATTGAAAGAAAATGGATTTGAAAAAGAAAAAGGAAAGGAGTCGCCACCTTATTTTTTAAAGGAAACAAGGAAAACCCTAAAAATCAGGTTGTTTTAGGAAAACAATTTGAATGACTCCATAAAAAAAAGGAAAGGCAAAAACCAATCTTTTGAAAACCAAAGAAATCGGGGATTCGGAGGCTAAGTTATGACATGGGAAGGTTCTAGGCAAAGCCTATAGGCACCCATGTCACCCTTTCGGTCTCTCAGTTCATTTGGGCTAAATTAAGGTCTTTTCCATACAAAAATCAGCAAGTATATCATCACAAGAATTGCATGCATATCATATATTTCATTCATCCATCCATGCATAATAAGCAAACAAAACAGAAAATAAAGAAAAAGAAAACAAAACAAAAATAAACCTAGGATGCTTGGATCCTAGAACGGACTTGAGCCTCACGAAGAGCGCCTACGTACCATGCAGCGAAATACATGGATCAAAGTCCACGTAGTTCGATTAGAACTAAGGTTAAGACTTAATACAAACCTATGGTTAAAACCCTAGGTTTCCTTATTTGATCAAAAGAGTTGAATTTGATAGAGAGTTTGATTTTAGGAAAGAAATCCACAAAATGGAAACTTTAATAAAAACCAGAATTTTATTTATGAAGGAAACCTTTGATTAAACCATAGACTTGTATTAAAAATTAACCCTAAATAGGGAGAAGAGAAGGGATAAGGAAGAAAGGTGAATTGGGGCACCTTCACACTCACTTACCTGAGCGCAATTGCTCCAAACATTAGCCATTTCAGACATAAGCAGCCCTATTTGCCATAGGACAAATACCACACCTATTTGCACCCTTACAAGTGCTCAAAACCATGCAAAAACACTAACATGCAAATCTGGACAGAATAGTATTATGACCTAAAATCATCCACTAAGCATGCCAATAGCAAAAACAGCGAACAATAATAAGTCCTAACATATTCCTAGAACCATATCATGCATAAAAACCCTAAAACATACTAACATGCATGCAAAACTATCATGTTTACTCCATATGAAAAACATATACAGCAAACACGAAGAAAAACCAAATAAAAAAGTCTACTTTATCATGCTATATGAAAACAAACACGAAACAATGACTCTAAAACCCTAAACTCACAAATATGCTTAAAAACATACAAAACATACTTTAATCATGCTAAAACCAAACTAAACAGAAATTAAATCATGCATATTAACTAACTAAAGCAATATAACATGATGAAAATCCTAACTCTAACATGCAATGACACTAATCCTAGCACAAGGACAAACAGGAGCACAAGAATCACAACTATGCATTAAAAACCTAAAGGACAGCCCTAAAGCATGCTAAACAGTAGATAAAAAATAGATATTCCATGTATATTAACTAGCTAGAGTGTTAATACATGATAAAAAAGTTACCTTTAACATGCAATAAGCCTAACCCATATGAAAACCTAGTTTAAGCTTGAATAGAGAAGGAGAATACCTTAGGAAGGGCCTTCCTTGTGTTTGTAATTGTTCGTGGCTCCTCAGGTCTTTAGAGTGAATCAAACCAACACGAATCCTCCTCTTTGTCAAAGTGGTATCACAGCAAAGAGATCAAAACTCACTCAACTTTGAAAAGAAATAGAAAACAAGAAGAGAACATGAGAAAAGAAAAGTGATTTTCGTCACTTTGCAGCAGCAGCAACTTCAATCGCGTTTTTGGGTATGAAAACGTTGGATTTGGACAAAGCTT
The DNA here is from genome assembly GCA_039720395.1 of Liquidambar formosana. Classification (NCBI taxonomy): domain Eukaryota; kingdom Viridiplantae; phylum Streptophyta; class Magnoliopsida; order Saxifragales; family Altingiaceae; genus Liquidambar; species Liquidambar formosana. Next base: position 16,869,652 of record CM077826.1, read on the forward strand.
GTGAAATACAGAGTTGTAGAGAATTGAATTATCTTTCTAACAAGACCAATTTCATCAAATTCTGACTTCGGATGAAACAGTTATGATTAAAATACGACTGCTGGTTTTCAGAAAATCTGCTGCTGAATTATGACGAATTTCACTCCCTCCAAACCCTCTTCTCTTCTCCCTTGTTTAAAGACATTAAGAGAGTATTTATAGCTGAAATCTGGAGTTTCCCTTTCCTTCCTGGACTAGGTTTCCTTGGAGAATAATCAAAAGGTATTTTATAATGATAAAAGACTTCTAATCTGAATAGGAAAAGGAAATTGTCTTTTATAAAAATTGGGAGACTGACCGCTAACACGCATGCACATGTATCGTATGTGCATACACACACTCATCACATACGTACACGTGTTAGTGTCATGATAAAAATGGCTAATTTAATAAAATAATTTTCTTTTCATTTTAACCAAAAATCTCATGCTGTGATTCGCACTAATTCTTCAAGGATAATCCGTAAATAACCACACTAAACTCATCATCAGGCCATATCAAAATTGAACTTCATGAAACACTTTTGAGGGTAAAATGATGACTAATGAAAGTCAATTTGAAAAGATTTGGTTGGTAATTGTGAGTCAATTAGAGCTAACCCAAGGAAGGGTCAATTAACCAACTTGAACTACATCGAGCCATTTTAATCCTGAGCCACTGACTTACCAAATTGACACTAAAAATACCTCTTATGCATCCATATGAACTCCAATTGACAATTTGGAGATCATTCCAAGGTCAAATGAAAAGTTTGGGACTTAAAAGACGATTATGCCCCTCAAGTCACAAAAGCTCTTATTATCCCTCAAGATCAACTCCAATTTGAACCAAAATTCATATCCATTGTCCTTGTGACTCTAGAAAACTAATGCAAGTGACTAGACTCAAAAACAAAACAAAAACATGCATGAAATGATGAGCCCTAGTAAGGTGGTGCAAAAATGGGGTGTGACACTGAGGAGCCACGAACAATTACAAACACAAGGGGAGCCACTTCCTAAGGTATTCTCCTTCTCTATTCAAGCTTAAACTAGGTTCTCATATGGGTTAGGCTTATTGCATGTTAAAGGTGACTTTTTTATCATGTATTAACACTCTAGCTAGTTAATATACATGGAATATCTATTTTTTATCTACTGTTTAGCATGCTTTAGGGCTGTCTTTTAGGTTTTTAATGCATAGTTATGATTCGTGTGCTCCTATTGTCCTTGTGTTAGGATTAGTGTCATTGCTTGTTAGAGTTAGGATTTTCATCATGTTATATTGCTTTAGTTAGTTAATATGCATGATTTAATTTCTGTTTAGTTTGGTTTTAGCATGATTAAAGTATGTTTTGTATGTTTTTAAGCATATTTGTGAGTTTAGGGTTTTAGAGTCATTGTTTCGTGTTTGTTTTCATATAGCATGATAAAGTAGACTTTTTTATTTGGTTTTTCTTCGTGTTTGCTGTATATGTTTTTCATATGGAGTAAACATGGTAGTTTTGCATGCATGTTAGTATGTTTTAGGGTTTTTATGCATGATATGGTTCTAGGAATATGTTAGGACTTATTATTGTTCGCTGTTTTTGCTATTGGCATGCTTAATGGATGATTTTAGGTCATAATACTATTCTGTCCAGATTTGCATGTTAGTGTTTTTGCATGGTTTTGAGCACTTGTAAGGGTGCAAATAGGTGTGGTATTTGTCCCATGGCAAATAGGGCTGCTTATGTCTGGCTAAATGCTTGGAGCTAATTGCACTCAGGTAAGTGGGTGTGAAGGTGCCCCAATTCACCTTTCTTCTTAACTCATTCTCTTCTCCCTATTTAGGGTTAATTTTTAATATGATCCTATGGTTTAATTAGAGGTTTCCTTAACCAACAAAATTCTGGTTTTTATTAAAGTTTCCATTTTGTAGATTTCTTTCCTAAAATCAAACTTTCTATCATATTCAACTCTTTTGATCAAATAAGGAAACCTAGGGTTTTTACCATAAGTTTGTATTAGGATTTAACCTTAGTTCTAATCGAACTACGTGGACTTTGATCCATGTATTTCGTTGCATGGTACGTAGGCGCTCTTCGTGAGGCTCAAGTCCGTTCTAGGATCCAAGCATCCTAGGTTTATTTATGTTTTCTTTTCTTCTTTTTATTTTATGTTTTTATTTGCTTATTATGCATGGATGGATGAATGAAATATATGATATGCATGCAATTCTTGTGATGATATACTTGCTGATTTTTGTATGGAAAGACTTTAATTTAGCCCAAATGAACTGAGAGACCGAAAGGGTGACATGGGTGCCTATAGGCTTTGCCTAGAACCTTCCCATGTCATAACTTAGCCTCCGAATCCCCGATTTCTTTGGTTTTCAAAAGATTGGTTTTTGCCTTTCCTTTTTTTATGGAGTCATTCAAATTGTTTTCCTAAAACAACCTGATTTTTAGGGTTTTCCTTGTTTCCTTTAAAAAATAAGGTGGCGACTCCTTTCCTTTTTCTTTTTCAAACCCACTTTCTTTTCAATCCCTCGTGGGCCCAATTTCCGGGGTTCACACACACGCCTTTGACCAGAAAGGAGCACACATTTCTAGGTTTGAAATCCTAAAGTTTTAAAAGAAAATGTAAAAGATAAAGTTCTCTGGGAACTAGTTTGTTGATTGATGTTGAAGGGGTCTCCATACTGGCAATCTTCCAGCTTTTATATATCAATGCTCCAACTACTTCCCTGAAATTCGTCCACCAACTGCTCATACTGGCGAACTACAAGCTCCTGGAACTGCCACGTTCTCGTAACTGCCCACGATCTCTCCCACCACTGCTTCAAACGTACAAGAAATAACTGCTTTATGATTCGATGAGGATTTGGTCTAATTGAATTTAAGAACTTTAAAACCTAGCAGACTAAAAAGTGTAATTGGTAATTATTTCAATGCGCCATTGTAGTTCGGTCCCCTTTAGTCTATCAGAAGCTGAAATCCACGAGACTGAATCAGAACACAATTTCGCTCAGGTCGATTTTTAGGGTGTAAACATTGCCCCCTACATTTTACTGAATTTTATTTGGTAAAATGTTCTCCAAGTAAGAATCGGCCTATCTCAGCACTTGAACGCATTTTAAACTAATGATCTTCTTTACCTCAACACGTGTCATCGCCCTAGCTTATTACAGATCAAACCATGTGTCACCCCATCACAGGTTACTATAATGACGGCAACAGACCGTCAATGATAGCGCCGTATCTTTTCAGTTTTCGAAACAATCATGCCTTATCAAGTGCCTTTTCATATTTTCTTTCAGGCGCCAAAACCCTTATTAGGCTTTTATCAATCATTCTCTTCTTCTTTATTCTCGATAACTAGAGCTTTCTAGGGTTTCTGCATCTTCCGGCAGCGTTGTAGACACCCCATTTTGTACCGGTTGTCATCTTAAGTCCCGTGGCCCCGATGATGAGTTTAATGTGATTATTTACGGATTATCCTTTCGGAATTAGTGTGAATCACAGCATGGGATTTTTGGTTAAAATGAAAAGAAAATTATTTTATTAAATTAGCCATTTTTATCATGCCACTAACACGTGTACGTATGTGATGAGCGTGTGTACGCACATACGATACATGTGCATGCGTGTTAGCGGTCAGTCTCCCAATTTTTACAAAAGACAATTTCCTTTTCCTATTCAGATTAGAAGTCTTTGATCATTATAAAATACCTTTTGATTATTCTCTAGAGAAACCTAGTCTAGGAAGGAAAGGGAAACTCCAGATTTCAGCTACAAATACTCTTTTAATGCCTTAGAGATAGAGAGGAGGAGAATAGGGTTTAGAGGGAGTGAAATTCGTCATAATTCAGCAGCAAATTTTCTGAAACCAGCAGTCGTATTTTAATCATAACTTTTTCATCCGAAGTCGGAATTTGATGAAATTGGTCTTGTTAGAAAGATAATTCAATTCTCTACAACTTTATATTTCACGAGTTTTGTCCAATTCCAAGGTTTTCATACTCAAAAACGCGATTGAAGTTTCTGCTGTTGAAAAGTGACGAAAATCACTTTTCTTTTCTCTTGTTCTCTTTTGTTTTCTATTTCTTTTCAAAGTTGAGTGAGTTTTGATCTCTTTGCTGTGATACCACTTTGACGAAGAGGAGGATTCGTGTTGATTTGATTCAATCCAAAGACCTGAGGGGCCATGAACAAGCATAAAGTTGGTAAATTTAGTTTAACTTAGCTTTTGATTCTAGTTCTTCTTTTATTTTATTTTATTTTATTTTTCTGTCTAAAGCATGATTAGCATGATTTAGGTTTAGTTTATATTCATATTCATATTTATTTTCTGTATATTTTATTTTATTAAGGATGCATGATGTAGACTGATATGTGAGTTCTGTGATTCTGCGTGAAATGCCTATTAGGTGTGTACGCATATATCAGTGGTGCGTACGCACCAATCAGTGATGCGTACGCACCTTACCTCGGCAGACAGTTTCTCTCTTTACTGTATTTATTATGATAGTTAATTAATTTGCATGGTCATTTCTTTATGTTTGTTTTATATCTCTTGTTTCCATCATATCATCATGATTTGCGTACTGCTGTGGTTGAATGAATAGGGTCAATTTTGATTAGACATTAAATTAATTAAAGCCATTAATCATGTGTGGGGGCCGGTTTCGACCGGGCGTGGCTGGGTGCCTAACACCTTCCCAGCTACGTACCCTAGCTCCGAACTCGAATCTCTGGTTATGACGAGCTAGACCCTGCTAGGGTTCACTCGTTCCCATTATTGGGTGGCGACTCCTCTCCGTGTTAGTCCTTTGAGGCTAATGCGTATTCTCGAGCTATGTGGTGCAGGGCGTGGCGCTCACAAGCGTTCCTTCTTCTCCTATTCAATATTTTCGCCATTTTGCTTGTCAGTTCCGGGACCGCCATTATTCGAGCTTTCCTTCTATCGGTTGAATCCTGCTATCTTCGATTCTCCGTCTTATTCTCCGAAATGGCTGAACCTGAGTCTGGTGACTTTTCCGGCAAGGATCGTCTGGAAGAATTCCAAGCCACTGACCCTTCGACTATTAACCCTAAGGTACTCATCCCTTCCTCTGGCTTTTTCACTCTAGGCCCAATTTTCCTTTCTTTAGACGTTATAAAACCTTATACTTCATATTTTCTAAAGGGCCAATCTGAAGTCTTTGTCTATGAAAACCCTGAATCCAATATCAATTCTTCTTTTTCTAAGACTATTCGTTGCTGGCCGAATAGATTTAAGAATTGGAATTCTTGGTTTGACCGAATATCTGCCAGAAGTCTGAGGAGTGGCATGCTCTGGGGATATATGAGATAATTCACTTATCTAAATTCCAAATCCCAATTAACAGAGAAATTATTTCCACCTCTTTATGTTTCTGGTCAGTTTCGACCAACTCCTTTCACTTCAATTTTGGGATGATGACCCCCACATTACTCGACCTAGCTATATTATTCATCTTCGTCCCTATGGGAAATGGATTAGTGCTGTGGCCGATTTCCCAGAGTTTGATGATTCCATTCCTTTTGACAAGAAAAGTACCTCTTACACCAATTCTTTAATCTGTATATGAAGACTAATGGAGAAGTTGAGGAAACCGAATACACTGCCTTTCTCCTTTTTCTGGATTTGCAAACATTTATTCTGCTCACCATCTTTCAAGATCGTAAAAGCTGATTTGAAGTTAGCCATTTATTTAGCTCGTAGTTGTAAAGTGGCCTTAGGACCTTTGGTCCTTGCTGGTTTTTATAGAGGATGTTTCAATCTTATTACATCTAATTTTCAAATCTGAGGTGGCCCACTTTGGATTCTGCAAATATGGTTGCACTTTTACTTCCCTGAAATCAGCCCACAATGCAACACTCGACCCTCTTTCTCTTGGATATAATTTCATTGATTTTTTCATTCAATTCTTTTTCTTTTCAGGATTGTTTCTTTTTCTTTTACACTTGTGTCAATCGGTCTCCCAAACAATTTTGCCCATTCTTTCCTCTGTAGTATGGACTCGAATGGTTACTCTCTCTTATCAATTTTCAGTCCTCAAAATTTTTGAAACCCTTCTGGAGCAGTGTATTGATTCCCTGAGATATTCATCACAGGATTACTTTAGAACATTCAGGCAACAACTGCTGTGGAGTGGAAATCTACTGCCCTCATTTTGCCTGCCGTCAATTTGGCCTAATTCAATCAATCCCTTTTCCATTAGTATATACTCTTAATTTTGACTTTTTGAATCGGCTCGTTGAACATGACCTTGATGAAGTAGATAGTGTTGACAATATCTTTAGAGCTCTGAGGCAAGACTTCACCATTTCTCTTTTTCAATTTTCACCATCGGCCACTGTAGAATTTTTAGTTTTTTGGGGTGACTACATCAAATCAATTCGATCTGCGGACCCAATAGTGGCTTTAAACACTTTTGCTTCTCATGAAGATTCTGATCATTCAGCCTTTTCTGACAATAGGGATACTGACAAACTTTCCTTGCAGGCTGTTGAAGCCACAGCAAGCAAGAAGAAGAAAAATAAAGGTATTCTTATTGACCGATATTAAGCTTATCAGTCTATTCTTACTTACGAGAAATTTTATAATATCAAATGGATTCCTAGGGAGGATATGTGGGTAATGGTTGATAAGGTAGATAGGGCTGTAATAAATATAAAGTCCAAAAAATTCGATGATTACTTGGTAAAAAATAAAGGGAAGAGGACTCTATCAGCCCCTACTTTTTTTATGAGATTTGAAAAATGGTTAGAGAAAAATCAGCCATATACTCCCTCTGCAAATTTTGCTATAGCCGATTTAGTTGAGCCTTCCCAGGCTTTATCCTCGCCCGATGAAGTTACTTAGGTAGGGAGACGCGCCACTAAAAAAGAACTTGACTGATTTCAGTGGGTAACTTGGCCCATGTCAACTTTTGGCATAGGTATTTTCCCTACACAGTTCTCTTTCTAACTATTTCCAATGAAACTTGCTGACTTTGTGTATCCTGCAGATGTTCCCACCTATGAAGATTGGCTTCTGGCCCCTCTTCCTGAATTACCATCTGAGGATAAGGAAGAACTTTTGAGGACTTAGCCTGGAAAGTCTAAAAGTGCTGCCCTAGTAAAGTCCACGCAAGCTAAGCCAACCACTACTGAAAATGAGGCTCCTGAGGTTCAGCCAAAGAAGAGAGGCAGGTCAAAAGCTCCGGCAGTCCCTGTAACAATAGGTCGTAGCAAAAAATCCAAAGCTAACGACATGGATGAAATCTTTGCTTCCCTTTCTCAAAAAGGATCTGGTTCTACCTCTGTTCCCATTTCATCTTCTTCGATTTCTAAGCCAGATGTAAGCTCCAAACAGTCTAAGGCTGATGTTTCAAGTCTCCCATAGACCGAATCAGAAAAAGATGAACTCATTATCCTTCCTGACCCTATTGAGGTCCCATCATCTCAACCGACCATCCCTATTACTGTTGCTCCCCATACTTCTATTTCTTCAATTTCTTCTAAAGACAAACTTTCAACTGTTATGGCCTCTTTAGAAAAACTTTGGTCTTTCTTAAAGCCCAAACTGACCGAATCACCACTATCTTCCTCTACAACTGACACTTCAAAAGCTTCAGATGTTAAGAAAGCAAAAAAGCTTCTGAAAACTGTGTCAAGTGTTCCTATAGCTTTTATCTTTTCTCAAGTGGAAAAAATTAAGTCCGCCATAAAAATTGTTTTGGCTGATCTTGGTAGTACTCCTGGTCTTTCGGCCAATCTCCAATCTTTTGAAGAAAAGCTTATCCCTCTCTGCTTCTCTTTTTCAAAGGTTAGGAATAAGGCCTCAAAAAACAAGAAGCTCCTGAACCAGATGGTTGATTTACAATCAAAGATCCGAACAGCTTTGCAAGAGGCCGATCAGATGGAAAGTCTGATAAAAGAAAGGAAGCAGACTGAGGAACAGTTTCGAGCTATGGTTGCAAATTTGGAGAAACAATTGTCTGATGCCAGGGGAAAACTAAAGGAAGCCAAAACTGTGCAATCAGATTTGGCAGATATTTTTACAGAGAAAGTACGGCTAACTTAGACTTTAACTGAACAATATAAACCTTTCTCGGGCCAAGAAGAAATAATTGAGCAGAAGCAGAAAAATTTGGAGGAACAACTTCAATCTTTTGAGGGTGAATGGTCTGCTGCAAAGGAATTTCTTTCTCTAACTGGCCCTTCTCTCTCTGCTTCTTCTTAAACAATCTCTAAAGGCTGTAATTCGTCTAGTGATAATTCGTTTAATCATTGTAATTTAGCCATAAGGCTTTGCACAATTCCTTCTTTTAACAATTTTGGTTTGGTCAAGGGACCGAACTTGTTTATTGATGTATGAACAGTAGTATCAATTTTTGATATTCAGCCATTTGGCCTAAAGTATTCTTTTATCACTCTGAATGTTTGAATGTGGATTTCCTATCTTGTATCTATATTTGCACCTTCAAATACTTTCAACACATTCCCACATTGCAGGATAATACTTCTTTAGGAATTGGCCATTAATAGGTCGATCATGAATGTCACCATCCAAACTCTACAGGTGATAAGCACCACCCTTTAAAATTATAAAAATTTTAAAAGGTCCCTCCCAATTAGGAGACCATTTCCCATACTTGGGATTTTTGGAACCAATGGGTAGAATTGCTTTCCAAACTAATTCTTTTTCAATAAAACTCTTAGGCCGAACCTTTTTATCATAGGCTTTTTCTATCTCTCTGTGAACCCCGGAAATTGGGCCCACGAGGGATTGACGAAAAAGATAAGATTGGTTAGGTTTGAAGAAAAAAAAGGAGTCGCCACCTTATTTTTTAAAGGAAACAAGGAAAACCCTAAAAGTAGTTTGTTTTAGGAAAACAATTTGAATGACTCCATAAAAAAGGAAAGGCAAGAACCAATCTTTTGGAAACCAAAGAAATCGGGGATTCGGAGGCTAAGTTATGACATGGGAAGGTTCTAGGCAAAGCCTATAGGCACCCATGTCACCCTTTCAGTCTCTCAGTTCATTTGGGCTAAATTAAGATCTTTCCATACAAAAATCAGCAAGTATGTCATCACAAGGATTGCATGCATATCATATATTTCATTCATCCATCCATGCATAATAAGCACATAAAAATAGAAAATAAAGAAAAAAGAAAACAAAAAGAAACCTAGGATGCTTGGATCCTAGAACGGACTTGAGCCTCACGAAGAGCACCTACGTACCATGCAACGAAATACACGGATCAAAGTCCTGTTGTCCCAAGAGAATAACCCTAGAGGGGGGGTGAATAGGGTTATAGGCCAATTAAAAATGATATAGCAATCTAAACTCAGATTATTGCAAGCCAAAAATTAAATGTAAGATAATGCAATAATAAAGAGATAAAGGGAAGAAGAATGCAAACGATATAACGAGGTTCGGCCTCCCGCCTACGTCCTCGCCTCAAGAGCGCGCTTGAGGATTCACCAATCCACTATCACTCTCCTTCAAGGTGGAGCAGTAAACCTTTACAATTTGAGTGTTCTTCACCAACACTTAGCCAAATGCACTCTTCTCAAGTGCTTACAAGTGAGGGTATTCACAACCCTTTTGATACAAAGTATTTGGAGATGATTTTGTGTACAAAGAAGGCTCTCTCAAAGAATAAATACACAGGAATTGAATGCACACTTCAGCTATTGATTGATTTCAATGAATGCTCACAAGAGGAATTAGGGCTTGTAATTGATTTTCTTGTTTTTGCTCAATGAATACTCATAAATGAGCTCAAGCCTTGTATTTATACTCAAGGGGTCCATACTAGCCGTTCTGGAACAATAAATGTCGGGAAAAGAAGTTTGGTGGGCAATAAATGCTTCAAATGTCCGTTAAAAAACTAGCCGTTATAACTTTCCCGAGGATTTCAGCCGGCTGAAAAATCTTTCAGCCGTCTGAAATATCCATTTCAGCCGTTTGAATGAGGCTACTGAATATTCCAGAGAGGGTGTAAAAAAGGAACAAAAGTTCATGTTTCTCAGCCGTCTCAAACCTGACTTTCAGCCGTCTGAAATGTTCTTTCAGCCGTCTGATTAAGGCTGCTGAAAATTTCAGAGAGGTTAACATTTGGCATATAAGCAAGCCTGCTCCTTCAGCCGTCTGATCATACTTTCAGCCGGCTCAAACTGAATTTCAACCGGCTCAAAGAGCCGTCTGAAAAATACAAAGAGGGTGTCCTTTAGGAGTTCACATTTTCAGCCTGCTGAAAAAAAAATTCAGCCTGCTGAAACATCATTTTCAGCCGGCTGAAACATTGTTTCAGCCGTCTGAAAATCCCTGATTTCAGACAAAATAAAACTTTCTTTCCTATTGAACAGTTCGTCATTTTTAAGTCTTTAAGGTCATTGAATTTGCAATGTTTTAAGCCCTTTCAACTAGTGAGCAAGGATTGAAAGTAATCTTACAAGATTTTTCTTAGAATTGTCACAAATTGACTTGTGATAAAACTTGATTGCTCTTGAACAATTGATGGATCCATTGTGCTGCTTTACATATGGTCTTGCTTTGTTTGCTTTGTTCATTTTGATCCTTAATGCTTGAACCATTTAGCGGCTTTGATACCTGTCTAGATTCATCACTTTAAATGCTCATTAGTCCTTTAAACATCTTATTATGTATTGTTATCATCAAAACCTTGGGGATTAAACCTCTTAGGCCAACAAGTCCACGTAGTTCGATTAGAAGTAGGGTTAAGTTCTAATACAAACCTATGGTTAAAACCCTAGGTTTCCTTACTTGAAAAAGAGTTGAATATGATAGATGAACCAAGTTTGAAATTAGGAAAATTCCACAAAATGGAAACCTTGATAAAAACAGAATTTTGTTGGTTAAGGAAACCCTAGATTTAAACCATAGACTTGTATTAAAAATTAACCCTAGGAGAGAGAAGAGAAAGAGTTAAGGGAGAGAGGTGAATTGGGGCACCTTCACACCCGCTTACCTGAGCGCAATAACTCTAAGCATTAGCCATTTCAAGCATTGGCAGCCTTATTTGCCATAGGACAAATACCACACCTATTTGCACCCTTACACGTGCTCAAAACCATGCAAAAATACTAATATGCAAATCTAGACAGAATAGTATTATGGCCTAAAATCATCCACTAAGCATGCTAACAACAAAAACAGCAAACTTTCATAAGCCCTAACACAATCCTAGAACCATATCATGCATAAAAACCCTAGAACGAACTAACATGCATGAAAAAATATCATATTTACTCTATATGCAAAACATATACAGCAAACATGAAGAAAAACCAATGAAAAGACCTACTTTAACATGCTGTATGAAAACTAACACAAAACAAGGACTCTAAAACCCTAAACTCACAAATATGCTTAAAAACATACAAAACCAACTCTAAACATGCTAAAATAAAACTAAACAGAACCTAAACCATGCATATTAATTAACTAAAGCAATAAAACATGACAAGAAACCTAACTCTAACATGCAATATCACTATCCTAGAACAAGGACAACAGAAACACAAGAATCATAACTATGCATTGGAACCTATGAACTAACTCTAAAGCATGCCAAAATCATCATGAACATCATCAATATCACATGTATTAGCTAATAGAAACTTCAATTCATGGTAGAAATTACAAGCATTACATGCAATAGAGCTATCCTACATGATACCTTTGTTTAAGCTTGAACAGAAAAGAGGAATACCTTGGGAAGAGCCTTCCTTGCTGCTGTATGAACTCCCTCTTGCTTTTGTGGATGTCTTCAATCAATATTTTCCAAGGCTACAGCAAGAACTCTAGCTCTCCTTCAAGTCTCTCTCTCTTATTCTCTCTCAAACACTTAGGTTTTTAGGCATAAAGTGGCTCTCCTTGTCCTGAAGCGTAGGGGGTATTTATAGACTTCAATTAGGATTAACCAATGGCTGGGATTAAAACCCTAAAAATTAATCCAAGGGCTATTAGAGACCCCCTTGGGGCTTAAGTAACTCAAAAGTTACCAAAAATTAGAAGGAAACTCGTCCAAAAGAGCCCTTGTACGTCAAAATAGGGAGGAATCCGCTTCAGCAAGGAAACATAGAGCAATTCGGAAAGTGCTCTCGGGTGACCACTAGGGCCTGGGCGGCTAGCCACCTGGGCCCAGGCGGCTAGCCGCCCGGGGCTGGGTGGTCACCCGAGCCCACTTCGGATTTTTCTCCTATTTTGACTCTCAATGCTTCTAGAAGTGTTTCAAGGGCCAAATGAACTCCGATTTTGATGAAACAAAAGCCAAAACGACCGTGTTTCGATGAGGAATATGTTTTTGAACATTTTAGGGTGAAAACCACTAACCATGGGGGCATGGTTAGGTTTGAACAAGGCGGTTAACCACTATGCTCTACCTTTGCTAAGCATAGGCATGCACATAGGGTCAAACCAAACACTTTCCATATCAAAATTGAACTTCATAAAACACTTTTAGGGGTAAAATGATGACTAATGAAAGTCAATTTGAAAAGATTTGGTTGGTAATTGTGAGTCAATTAGAGCTAACCCAAAGGAGGGTCAATTAACCAATCTTGAACTGTATTGAGCCATTTTAATCCCGAGCCATTGATTTATCAAATTGAACCTAGAAATACCTCCTATGCATCCATATAAACTCCAATTGATAATTTGGAGATCATTTCAAGGTCAAAAGAAAAGTTTGTGACTTAAAAGACGATTATGCCCCTCAAGTCACAAAAGCTCTTATTATCCCTCAAGATCAACTCCGAATTGAACCAAAATTCATATCCATTGTCCTTGTGACTCTAGAAACCTAATACAAACGACTAGACTTAAAAACCAAACAAAAACATGCATGAAATGATGAGCCCTAGTAAGGTGGTGCAAAAATGGGGTGTGACAGAAGCCCCTCATTGGCGAACAAGTTACACTTGTGAACCAATGATAAAGAACAACCCATTTTTGCCAAAAGCCTGGAGAAATCACACACTGATGCCAACAAGGATAGGAGGTTGAAAACCTGAGACTGAAATAAGGAAGTGCACTCAAGTCATGAGTATACTTAAACCAGTGGGGGTTGATGATTGACAAGAGAAGCATATTCAAACCACTACGAATGAACATACTTTTGAAATGGAGAAATATATTCTAGTCACGAATATATTTAACCGAGTGATTGAGAATGAAATCTGAGTAGTATACTCAAGTGATGAGTGTACTTTTGAAATGGAGAAATATATTCAGGTCACGAATATATTCAACCAAGTAATGAAAAGAGACTGAGAAGTATACTCAAGTGATGAGTACACTTTTGAAATGGAGAAATATATTCAGGTCACGAATATATTTAACCAAGTAGTGAAAAGAGACTGAGAAGTATACTCAAGTGATGAGTACACTTTTGAAATGGAGAAATATATTCAGGTCACGAATATATTTAACCAAGTGATTGAAAAAAACTGAGAAGTATACTCAAGTGATGAGTATACTTTTGAAATGGAGAAATATATTCAGGTCACGAATATATTTAACTAAGTGATTGAAAAAAACTGAGAAGTATACTCAAGTGATGAGTATACCATTGAAATGGAGAAATATATTCAAGTGATGAATATATTTAACCAAGTAAGTGACAAGTATGTTCAAGTGATGAACACACCATTGAAATGGAGAAATATATTCAAGTGATGAATATATTTAACCAAGTAAGTGACAAAAGGTCTGAGAAGTATACTCAAGTGATGAGCATACCATTGAAATGAAGAAATATATCCAAGCGATGGATATATTTAACCAAGTAAGTGACAAATGATCTGAGAAGTATACTCAAGTGATAAGCATACCATTGAAATGGAGAAATATATCCAAGTGATGAATATACTTAACCAAGTAAGTGACAAGTATGTTCAAGTGATGAACACACCATTGAAATGGAGAAATATATCCAAGCGATGGATATACTTAACCAAGTAAGTGACAAGTATGTTCAAGTGATGAACACACCATTGAAATGGAGAAATATATTCAAGCGATGAATATACTTAACCAAGTGATTGACAAAGACTGAGAAGTATACTCAAGTGATGAGCATACCATTGAAATGGAGAAATATATTCAAGTGATGAATATATTTAACCAAGTAAGTGACAGGTATGTTCAAGTGATGAACATACCATTGAAATGGAGAAATATATTCAAGCGATGAATATATTTAACCAAGTGAGTGACAAGTGTGTTCAAGTGATGAACATACCATTGAAATGGAGAAATATATTCAAGCGATGAATATATTTAACTAAGTAAGATAGATAATGAGGATTTGGAACTGAGAAGCATATTCAAAGGGTGAATACACTTTTGAAATGGAAGAACATATTCAAGTGATGAATATATTCAACCAAGTGGGATGGAAAATCAAGATTTGAAATGAGGATATATGATCAATTTATCAAGGTAGAACAAGCATGGTGCAAGAGGAAAGTGACTTAACACATTGTCACTTGAGTTGGCATGGCACAGGGGAAATATATTCAACCCTTTTTAACATAAAATCAATTCAAAGAATTGATTTCAAGGTGAAATTTGATTGATTTTAAGCTCAAAAAGTGTTGAATATCTCATTTGGAAGAAGGTTTGATCACGCGTTAAGGCGAGACAAAGCGAGAGAGAAAGCCAAAACAAAGTGGCTTGGGTGACCACCAGGCCTTGGGAGGCTAGCCGCCCAGGCCTTGGTGGCTAGCCGCCCAAGGCTTGGGTGGTCACCCGAGCCCTTTGCTGAAAAATTCTGGGTTTTTAAATACAAGGGGCACTATTTATACCCCCCATTCAACCCAACCCGAAAATTGAGAGTTTCTCTCTCTAGGAAGCTTACCCCATTTTGCAAAATCACTCCAACACCCAAAGGCATTCAAATCCACACTTCAAGAGGGATTCATACACATGAAATAGCATCATTAGCACCCAATTTCACATCAAAAACAAGAAATTTGCAACACTTTGCAAATCAAAAACCCATTAAACCCATTTTTGCTCAAAACAAGCTAGTTCATCCACCATGGATTCAAATGAAGACTCCACTTCAAAGTATCCATTCCTTGACTCAAAGAGTAGATACAAGGCACCAATATATGATGTTCTTCAAGAGAAATTGCTTCTAGAACCAAGGAATCATCTCTCTTTTCTCCATTCCAAGCAAGAGGTAAGCTTACCCATTTTAAACTTTTCTTTGAAATTTTCATTTTTGTTGATTGAAATGCATTCCCATGAACTCTCTATGAGTATTCCTAGCAATGTTTGCAATGCCTATTGATTTTGGCAAGGATTGGATGTGAAAAGAATTCAATTTGAAAGCTTGGTGAATAGTGCCTACCAAGTGTTTGATAAAATGCTTGAATGATGGAAATTCATCCAATCTTTGTAAAATTGATGTGTATTGCAAGGCAAAATCATAGGCATTCATTTCCAATTGATTTTAGAAACAAAACCAAGCATTTTCATGAACTTTGAAAAACAAAGTTTGCTATATTTTTGAAAAACCCATGTTTTCATGAACAAGGTTTGCTTATTTTTTCCTTAAAAAACCACTTTGGAAAACAAAGTTTGCTTATTATTTTCTTTGAAAAATCCATGTTTCCATGGTCTTGGAATGCATGGTTTACCAATGATCATGAGTTTGAAGAATAAAACCAATGTTTTCATAAACTTTCAAAGCAAGGTTTACTTGTTCATGAACTAAAAGACTTAGCTTTTGGAAAGCCAATTATCAATGCTTGCATATGATTTCTACACTAACTAGGTGAATATATCATTCTTCTTGATTAGCCCAACTTCCAAGACCTACGCACAAGGTCTTCGATAAAGAACCTTATTGGGTGGTGGAAGCATATGGAACACACCCAACCTTCTGCAAGAGACTTTATTAAGAAAGCGGGTTTTAGTTGGTTTCTTGACTCCCTATGGAATGAACAATGGGATAGGCAAGTTCTCCTCGCCTTAGCTGAATTATGGTGGGATACCACCAATACCTTCCACTTTAGCTTTGGGGAGATGACCATGACTCCCAAGGATTTTTCAATTATCACCGGTTTAAGCCTCAAGGGAAAGAGGTTGGAATTCTATGGGGATGCCAACACGGACAGTGCTTATCTCCTCACTATGTTGGGGATGGATATTGAGGCGGGCTCATGCGGTGTTAGGAGGACATGGCTATTCGAGAATTTTGCCAACCAAGTAGAAGGTGTGGGAGTGGCTCCCGAATGCATAGCTAGGGCCTTCATGATCTATATGCTCTCTTGCACTCTCTTTGTTGGTGCCAATGACATGGCACAACTAGGCTATCTTGCTTCCATGGTGGATGTGAATAAGATGGGGAGATATAACTGGGGAGGGGCAGCACTAGCTACCATGTACAGATCCATGTCCGACATGTCTCGAGGTGTTTCCAAGAATTTTGGTGGGCTCCCATTTGTTTGGGAGGTAAGTAAAAATGTTTAATTTTTAAATTCCTCTCAAACTTGACTTAATTTTAATGCTTTTCTTGAATTTTGACAGATATGGTATTATGAATACCTGGGACTGTACCGCCCCACCCTGGACAATGAGATACAAGAATGGCCTATACTTGGGAACTATGCTCCCAACAAGATAGCTGTGCGTGCCCCTAATAGGCACGACTACGCCCATGCGAGGGCGTACTTGGCGAGCCTAAATGCTGACATGGTAATCCACCTTCCTCATTCTTTTCTTTCATTCATTTTTTTATTATCTTGCTCATCATTTTCTCAAATTCAACAGGTAGAGTGGAGCCCATGGGGACTGTGGGAAGGCAGGCTGCCTAGGAGGTGTGTGTCCTGTTTGGAGTTGACTGGGAAGAGGGTACTCTTTGAGGGTCCCTCAGGGCGATACTGGTATTTAGGGGAGCATGTCCTTAGGCAGGTGAAAGGACGAGTGGATGCCGCTCTTACCCCTGTCTTGCCTCCCATGAACATGAGGCACACTGACTCTCTGGATGGGGATGAGCTGATGGAGGCTCTGATTGGATGGGATGCCGAGGAGTTCACCTCGCCCAATACTGACTACATGACTTTTTGCAATCAATTTCTGATGCGCCCTAGAGTCATTGGCTTCCCACCTCAAGGGGTGAGTTTCTATCCCATTTTTTTTCAATTATCGATTTATGCAAACACTCTTTTTAAGCCAATTATCTATTGCAGGGCCGGCGAGCTCGTGGACATAGTTCCACAATAGCGTCCTCCTCAGGCATGACTCATGGAGATGATGATTATGAGATGGGGGGAATGGCACAGCCGCCCCTCCCAGTTCTCGACTGGCAAGTGAACCTATGCAATGGGTTGGAGTTCATGAGGATTGACATTACCCGCCCTGCTTTTGATGAGGTCCCCAAGATTGACTCGAGCTACGAGCATGTAAGCTCTAAACCCTTGCCTTCCTTAGAACCTCTTTCATCATTTATTAACCATGTTTATCTTTTAGGTTCCCCGAGAGTACGCACAAGAGTGCCTTGAACTCAGCGAGGGATTAAGGCGGGACCTTGTTAGGATGAGTTTGGCGAACTCTGTGCTAGAGGGGCGACTAAATCCCACTGTAAGACATCCCTTTTGTTCATTCCAATCATAGGAGTTAAAAGCACAACCCTTCTTTATTAATCGATTTCTTTGCAACAGGTCTCCACACTGCGTCCACCACAACCAATGCCACCCCAAAGGAATCCTCATGCTGGTCGTGGTAGAGGCGAATCAAGTAAGAAGAGAAGAACCACGGGAGATCATTAGATTAGCTTACCCTCTTGCTTTGTGAATGAATGAAACATCCTTCTTTATGCTTTGTAACCTTTCTTTGAACATTTGCTTTGGTACTTTGTATGAGACTTTTGGAATTCCATGGTGGTGATTTATTCATGTGTTTGTGCAAAAATAAGCTCAAAATAAGCTTCCTAAGGTCACATAACCATATAGGGGTCAAATTAGGTCAAAAATAGGCAAAACTGGGCAAAATAGGAAAACGGCCTCGGGTGACCACCCGGGGCTGGGCGGCTAGCCTCCCAAGCCCAGGTGGCTAGCTGCCCAGGCCTGGGTGGTCACCCGAGCCCGAAGCGGAAATCCCACTTTGAATAGGAAACTTCCTATTCTGACGGGTTTTTTCTTATTTGAACTTGGATTTGTGACCTTTTCCCTATAAAAACACATTCAAGAGGTTCCTAAACCTACATGTATTCATTCATTAGAAATTATGGAGGCTCTAGACAAATTTTTAGGAGGGTTTTTGAGAGTTATGAGTGCTGAAGCAAAATCTGAGTTCAAGTGCTTTGGCTTGGATCCATTGCTCTCTTTGAGGCATGTAAAGCTTGAAACGAGCCTCTTGACTGCTGCTACATATTTTTGGGATCCCCAAATTCATGTGTTCTGCTTCAACTATGAAGAATTGTGCCCAACCATGGAGGAATTCTGTGCGTTGTATGGAGTTTCACCGGTAGGTCCTTTCATACTCCCTACTCCTCGCCCAAGCTTTCTTACTTCTTTTTCCAACCTACTTGGGATTCACCAACAATATGCCTCTACCTTTGTAAAGGACCATATGGTAGACTTGATGAAATTGGCGACCTCTTTTTTGGCCTATGATAGCAAAGGTATTCTGAAATTTACCTTTCTTATTAAGCATGCACTTGCCTTTTTCCTTATTGGTCGTTTCCTTATTTCAACCGGTACTCCACATGTTCCCATACAAATTTGTGAGTTGATTCCTCTCCTTGCCAAAGGCCATAACCTGATTCCCATGGTGCTAGCTGAAACCCTGAATGGTTTGGATAAAACTCATGAGGACCCAAAGGTTCCTTTAGGAGGTAGCCCCATTTTGTTGCAAATGTGGTTGCTAGAAAGGTTGAATTTCTTATCACCCACTGTCATTACACCATACAAGCCCCAGCATTACTGCCTTCGCTGCATTGAGTTACCTAGAAAATTCTCATTGAGGGATTGGCTAGGTTACTTCCAAACCCTTTCATGGAGGAATATCAAGTGGTTCGTCTTCATATGGGACTGCAATGAACGAGTGCTTCTGCGAACTTCTGGATGTGCAATGGTGAGACTCATAGGACTGAGGTCTACTTCTTTCTATTGGCCTTCAAGGGTTCTTCGTCATATGGGCGCCATGCAAACCATACCCACTTCCTTGAAAGGTGACTATCCTGTGGTGCCTGCGGGTCTTTCTGTAGCGACTTGGGCGAAGGATCAATGGCTTAGTAAGCTGACACTAACTCAAGTTACGAATACTGATGGTCCATATATGATGAGCCGCGAGTATAAGGAATGGTTGAAAAGCAATTTGGGTGACTGCTCGAAGAGAAAGGATTTTTGGACTTATCAAGAATAACGAGCTTGGACCTTGCAGAGAAGATATTATGGAAGCAGTGATAACAGCTTATGAACACGACTTGAGGAAGAAAAGAAGACACGAAAGAGAGAAGCAGAAAGCTGAAAAGCGGGCTGCAAAGAAGCCCAAGAAGAATTGAAGACTCAATAGAATAGGATATTTATGGCACTTTTATAGTTCTTTTACTTAATACCAATGAATTGCTATGTCAATCAATTTTAGTTTTGAATAAATTGCCAATAATAAATCAAATTTGGGATTTTGTTGTTTGATTTAGACCGCACCCAAGGTAACTTTATGGGTTGCCTACGTATCTCCATGATTTTTTATTTTTTTGCTCTTTTTTTTTTCTTTTTTTTTTCCTTTTGTTTTTTTTTTTTTTGAATGGAGAATCAGGTTTTACGTAGTTCTTATGCCTTAACTTTTGCCTAGGCCGCCCTTACGGGTTTTCAACCTAGCAGGCCTCAAACATGATATTTTTTCAATTGATCTAAATTAGTTGGTCGAGCAAACTCAATTCCATCTAAATTCATGAGGCGAACAGCCCCTGCTGGCAATATCTCTTTGATAATATATGGTCCACCCCAACTTGGCTTGAATTTCCCTCGCGGATCGAATACTGGAGCTCTGATTTCTTTCAACACTACATCCCCTTTCTTTAGACCTCGGTCTTTGACATGCTTGTTGAATGCTCTGGCGACTCTCCGCTGATACCCTTGCACATGATACAGCGCCCTTAACCGCTTTTCATCGAATAAAGCTAACTCGTCATAACGGCTCTTAACCCAGTCCACTTCTGTTATCTGGCTCTCCACGGCAACCCTTAGTGAAGGAACCTCCAATTCAACTGGAAACACGACCTCCATTCCATAAACTAGAGAGTAAGGGGTAGCCCCTTGTGAGCGCCGCGTCCTGAACCACGCCGGCTCGGGAGTACGCCGCTAACCACGGGTGTGATTAGGGCGGAGAGGGAGTCGCCACCCGGTTGGGCCCCGGGAACCGATTGACCCCTAGCAAGAGGCCCACTCGTCATTACCCAAAGAATCAAGGTTCGGAGTTAAGGTACGTTGTTGGGAAGGTGTTAGGCACCCGACAACGCCCGGCTAAATCCGGCCTCCACACGCATTTTGTTGGCTTTAATTAATGAGAAATATTAATTGAGTTTAACCCTATTCATGCGACAAATATATCAAGCGACTATGGCACACAAGATGGCATTATGTGAATAAAAATATGCAAATAAATAACTAAACAGAAGATAAAAATTAACAGACAGAATAAACAGTAGCTATGAAAGGAGAGAAAGGAGAAGGATTCGTCACTGCCTGCAAAAATGGGTTAGCACATCATCATAGATATGCGTACGCACAAAAACAAGGTGCGTATGCACCTTTAATTTATACGTACGCACATTTCATGGCAGATTCAAAAATAACAGAAACATGCTGAAATTGCACATGCTATCTTACTCCGAATTACAGAACCCTAATCGCATGCAGATATCCTATCATGTCATTATTACACCCTAAATTTAACCGTGAATGCATGCACTTTAAACATTACACCGATTAATCATGCAAAGACATATTTAAATGATGCTAAACATGCTAGAACATAATATAAAGTGTAGATCCGGTCATGCAACATTTGATTGAAAGCACTTGAATAAATCTGAAATCACGGCATTCAATGAAAATACGCATGATGGAAAATGTGCTTGGAGGAATAATTAGTGATTATTCTAACATTCAAAGAACCGAATCATAAAAGACGTTACCCTCAGGTTTAGGTGAATCCCGATGAATGCACTAACAAGAATCTTTCCTTCCTGAGCCTCCGTAATCGCAGCCGCCGCCTTTTCAGCTTTTAGGTTAAGAGTCTTTAGGGTTTTGTGGAGCTTTCAAAATGGTGGTGGCCCCCCAAAAAAGATCTCTTCATTTGATGCGGAAGTGGTCTTTTTATAGGCGAAGAATTAGGGTTTCGGGGTAAGGAACTAGGGTTTCTCTGGTTCTCAGCCGTCACAGGCTGGATGTGCAGTAGGCTCCATCCATATAAGGCAACAGGGGAAATGGGGGGAAAAATTCGAATACTGGAATATTATCATGCGTACGCATAAATGTAAGGTGCGTACGCATGAATTAAAGGTGCGTACGCACAAAGGAATGGGCTGGGCTTCTTTGGGCCAGGCTGCAGCTGCGACCACATCAGTTCTTTGGGGATCACTTGTTAGTCATTTCAAGTTGGGCTACCCTTCATCACCGGGCTTAAAAGGGTGGATTCGAAATATTTAGGCGGTACAAAATGGGGTGTTAACACCCCTGTTGACGACCTTATTGATGTTCTGTAACCCCATAGAGCCAACGGTAACTTCTCATGCCAGTCTGTGTGTGAGTCTATAGTCTTCTGTAGTATCTTCTTGATGTTCTTGTTAGCTGTTTCCACTGCTCCATTAGTCTGAGGACGGTATGGTGATGACAGATGGTGAATTATGCCGTACTTTTGCAAGAGCTCATGGGTTTCTTTCTGAAAGTGCTGGCCATTGTCTAAGATAACTTCATGCGGTACCCCATATCGATGATGATGCTGTGCTGTATGAACTGTGCTACCTTCTTGGAATTCAAGGTCTTGAAGGACGCTGCTTCCACCCACTTAGTGAAATAATCAATGGCAACCAGGATGTATTCATGCCCATTTGACGCCTTTGGCTTGATCTGTCTGATGATATCTATCCCCCATACTGCGAATGGCCATGGTGATGGCATACTTGTTAAAGGCATAGAAGGCAAATGTTGTCCATTAGAGAACAGTTGGCATTTGTGGCACTTCTTGACATGTGCGTGGCAATCTCTTTCCATGGTAGACCAATAATAGCCTAAACTCATGATTTTCTTAGCCAACATATAGCCATTCATATGCGGAGCCCCTGTCCCTTCATGGATTTCTTTAATCAGATGGTCGGCTTCCTCCTCGGTGACACATAGCAGGTGGATCCCGTCGTATGATCTCCGATATAGCTTTCCTCCACAAAGTACATAGTGACTCGCCAACCGCCTTAGGGTTTTTCTGTCAATACGAGATGCTCCTTCTAGGTACTCCCTTTCTTCAATGAACTTCTTTATGTCATGGAACCACGGGTGGCCATCATTCACCCCCCTCCTCGGATTGCACAACAGTACACAGGCTTGTCTCGGCATTCTATCACCAACGGCTTCACATTTCCTCTTTCAGGTATCTCCACCATAGATGCTAGGGTTGCCAAGGCATCGGCGAACTGGTTCTTGTTTCTTGAAAGGTAGTTAAACTCTATTTCTGAGAACTCCTTGGTTAGAGCTTCCAGATAGGCATGGTAGGGCAACAGCTTCGCATCTCGAGTTTTCCATTCCCCTTTTATTTGATAAATGATTAGCGCCGAGTCCCCGAACACTTCCAATTCTTTGATCCCTAATTCAAGTGCCGCTTCCAATGCTAAGATACAGGCCTCATACTCAGCAATGTTGTTGGTAGCTTCAAACCCCAACTTGACCGCCAATGGCGTAAATGCCTCTTCAGGTGAAACTAGTAGGACTCCTATCCCATAACCTTTCTTATTGGCTGCCCCATCGAAGTATACTCTCCAAGTCTTTCTACCAATCTCTAGCACGTCCTCATCTGGGAATTGATCATTGAATGGAGCGGATGATGACACAGGACAGCTAGCCAGGTAGTCTGCTATGACGCTCCCCTTGATAGACTTCTGATTCACGTACTTGATGTCAAATTCATTGAGGAGAATTGACCATCGAGCAGTTCTAAATGACAATACCGGCCTCTCTATCAGGTACTTCAACGGGTCTATACGACTTATCAAGAACACTTCGAAGGACATTATGTAGTGTCAGAGCTTCTGCATCACCCATACTAGTGCCACACAAGCCTTTTCAATGGCATTGTACTTCACTTCATAGTCTATCATTTTCTTGCTTAGGTACTAGATGGCATTCTCCTTTGTAGACCCTTCGAGATATTGAGCTAACATAGCTCCTGTCGTGGTTTCGGTGACCGTTAAGTATAACAAAAGCGGTGCACCTTGCCGTGGGGGAACTAAGATTGGAGGATTGCACAAGTATCTCTTAATGGTCTCAAAGGCCACTTGGCATTCTTCATTCCATACTTTTGGCACACCTTTCTTAAGCAATTTGAAGATTGGTTTGCAAACCATGGTCAAGTTGGCAATGAATCGGCTTATGTATTGAACTCTTCCCAGAAAACCTCGGATCTGCTTCTCAGTGCTAGGTGGCTCCATCTCCACAATAGCTTTTATCTTCCCTGGGTCCACTTCGATTCCCCTCTGAGTGATCATGAATCCCAATAGCTTGCCTGCGGTGACACCAAAAGCACACTTCTGTGGGTTTAGATGGAGGTTGTACTTCTTTGCTCGCTCTAGGAACTTCTCTAGTGCCTTGAAATGCCCTTCTCTATCCACGGACTTCACGATCATATCATCGACATAAACCTCGACTTCCTTATGGATCATATCATGCAATAAGGTCGTTACTGCTCTTTGGTAAGTAGCCCCAGCGTTTCTTAAGCCAAAAGGCATTACCTTGTAACAGTACGTTCCCCATTGCGTGATAAAGGCTGTTTTCTCCATGTCTTGAAGCGCCATCTTTATCTGGTTATACCCGGAGAATCCGTCCATAAAGGACAGGAGTGCATGTCCCACTATGCTGTCCACCAACACATCGATATGGGGTAAAGGAAAGTCATCCTTGGGACTCGTGGCGTTGAGATCTCGGAAGTTGACACACATCCTCACTTTCCCATCTTTTTTAGGTACAGGCACTATATTCGACAACCACTTGGGGTACTCCACAACTTGGAGGAAACCCATGTCTAGTTGTTTAGTTACCTCTTCTTTTACTTTTAGAGCCCATTCTGGTTTTAATCTTCTGAGTTTCTGCTTTACCGGCTTCTTTAGGGAATTAGTGGGGATATAGTGTTGTACAATATCGGGGTCAATGCCAGGCATGTCTTCATAAGACCATGCAAAAGCCATAATGTTGGCTTTCAAGAGGGAGATCATCTTTTCTTTTTCAACGGGGGAGAGGGTTTTCCTAATTTTAACTATTCTTGGTAATTCATTCGTCCCTAAGTTGATTAATTCCAATTCATCCATATTAGGTTCAGTGACGCCCTTTTTCCTTTGCTCAACGAGCTCCGGGGGGACATCATTCCTAGGATCTATATCCATGCCATAAATATCCATAGAAGAGAGAAAAGAGACACTGCATATATAGAGGAAAAAAAGCACACTTTATTGACTAGGAATAGTAGGAATGACACACAAAAGAAGAAAAACAAACAAATCTGTATCAATACTATGACTCCACAAGGTGAGTTAAGTAGATACATCTTATTGAATTAGGGAAATATTACTAAACTAAGACACCTACAAGCTGCTATCAGGTAGGCCAAGGTCTTCTTCTTCATGGAGCTCCGCAATGACACCACATTCAAGGTACCAATTCAGGAATGGCATGGTAGCATGGCTAATGGACGAGCCTTGGAGTTCTTCAATGGTCGAGTCTTCCACGGTGATGATCATGTCTTGGAACATTTCAGTCATAGCCCTTGCATCAAGGTTCTCTGCCCAGTCCTCCCCGAACTCATCATTGATGGCTTCATCATCCACCATTTCAGCTGTGATTGGGTACCATTCGATGAAGAAAATTTCAAAACCCGGAACTCGGATCTTGGTAGCTTGGTCAAAAGTGGGTTCTGGAAACCCGTAATATAGAAAATCATCCCCTTCTTTGACGAAGTACCCATTCAGAGTAGGTCGATATGGCGAGATCCTCAGGTCTGGCACCCTTCCCTCGGCTTTGGCTCTTACTTTCTCCTTGTTCCTCTTCAGCATTTCTGCATGATCATTTCTGGAGGGCTCTGTCACACCCCATTTTTGTCACCTTAGCTAGGACATATCATTTCATGTAGGATTTTGAGTCCTTTTTGAGTTTAGTCTTTTGCATTGAGTTTCTATGGCATTGAATATCATGTGTATGAATTTTGAAGTGATTTGGAGTTCATTTCGATAGTCAATAAGAACTTTTGCGACTTTAAGGGCATAATCGTCTTTTAAGCCGTATATTTTCCATTTGACCTTGGAATGAATCCCGAGTCATTCCCTCAAGTTCATATGGTTATATAGAGTCCATATATAGGTTCAATTTCATGAATTAATGGTTTAAGATCAATTCGGCTCGTAATGGTTCGGGTTGGCTAAAAGACCCTTTCTTGGTTTGCTCAAATTGACTCATAAGACCCAATCAATTTTCTCTCAATTAACTTCAATTGGGCTTTATTTATGTCCTAAACATGTTTAGAAAGATCGATTTTCGATTGGGAAAGCATTCGGTTCGACCTTGTGTACAAACCCAGCTTAGCGACGGTGAAGCACCATGGTTAACCACCTTTGTAAAACCTAACCATGCACCCATGGTTGAGGATTTTTGTCCCAAAATACTTAAAAATGTGTTCCCCTTCGAAACACGGTCGTTTTGGCTTTTATTTCGTCAAAATCGGACTTAATTTGAGCATTTTAGGACTTCTACAGCAAGTGGGAGTCAAAACCGGAGAAAAATAGAGGACCCTCGGGTAACCGTCCGGGGCTGGACGGTCAGCCGTCTGGGCCCAGACGGCTAACCGTCCAGGCCTAGTTGGTCACCCGAGGAGTCCTTCTTTAAGTCAAACTCTGACTCTTCTATCCCTCTTTTGACGGTTTCCTCCGCCAAAACAACTTGTCTGAGCTTAGGAGTGTGTAGGTTTGAGTTGTTTGAGCACCAAGAGAGTCTCTAATAGCCCTAGGATCATTATTTAGTGAATTAATCCTAGCCATTGGTTTAGGGGGTCAGTTCTCTATATAAAGGACATGATATTCAGCATATAGGGGGAGGTTAATTGCACTTTACACTTAGAGAGAGAGGGAGCTACGAGTTTGGAGAGCTAGAAGGACTTCAAGAGGAGGCTCTTCAACCCCAAGCAAGCAAGGAGACAAGAGGTTTGAAGACAAGGAAGAGTCTACAAGAGGTAAGCCTACCCCTTTAATGCTGAATATGAATTTTTGCTTCTTCTTCTTCTCTTTATTCTTCTTCTTCTAAGATAGCTATGGTGCATGCAATTTTTCTTCTTATGGATGGAATTCAATGTTTATGTGATATTATATGAATGATTTTAGGATAGTTCATGGCTTTATATGCTTGATAATCCCTGGTTTGCTAGGGATTTGAAAGTATTACTCTTTCTACCTCCTTAAATCATGCATAGTCCACATGTTTAGGTTGCTGTGATTGTTATCATGAATTGATGCTCCTGTTAGTTAGTATATGTGATATGAATGATATTCATGATAATTTGAGCATGTCTTAGAGTCGTTTCATATGTCCTAATGCATAGTTGTGAGATTAGGGTTTCGATAACCCTGAAATCACATAGGTCTTATACAGCATGCTTAGCTTAGCTTTTTGAGCTGTTGCTCATCATAGTCATTCTATATATGCTGCATATAGTTGAATCATGCTAGGTTTGCATTCATATAGTATATTTTATAGGGTTTTTGGAGATATTATCATTTTCTAAGGATAATTATCCTTTTCGTTGAGTGAGGTTTTGCATGAGAGTCTTCTGTGATGTGTTTAAGCATGAAATCTTTTCTGTTGTGTTCTATGGTATATATTTTACGTAGGATATGCTGATTGCACCTACCCATAACGACTTTCTTACGTGAAATTATCCTAGGATAGTTTCGCTTAAGAAAGCTCGCCGTAGGAAGGTTTATTTTCATATTTTACATGAAATATCATCTTTTTGGTTAGAATATGCTTTGTTATCATGTTTATTGATGTTATTGGAGTCTCCCATGCTTGTTAGTGTGTCTTTCATAGGTTTTTATGCATGTTAGTCAAGTCATTGCATGTAGGATTGAGTTAGAGTCCCTAGTTATTCATTATTCTTGTTGTTTGCATGATTAATGGATGATTTTAGGCCTTGTCAAGGTTCTGTCCAGATTAGAATTTTGCTTTCTTTGCATGATTATGTGCACTTGTAAGGGTGCAAACAGGTACAATGCTTGTCCTATTGCAAATAGGGCTGCTATGGTCTGAAATGGCTAATGTTTGGAGCTTTTGCGCTCAGGTAAGTAGGGTTTGAAGGTGCCCCAATTCACCTTTCTTTTTCTTTCTTTTCTCTTCTCCCTCTTAGGGTTACTTCTTAATACAAGCTTATGGTAATTATCAAAGGTTTCCTTCAATATAAAATTCTGATTTTTATCAAGGTTTTCCTCTTATGGAAGTTTTCTGTTTTGGATTAAACTAATATCTTTTCAAATAAGGAAACCTAGGGTTTTTACCATAGGTTTGTATTAGGTTGTAACCCTATTCTTTTCGAACTACGTGGACTTTGATCCATGTATTTCGCTGCATGGTACGTAGGCGCTCTTCGTGAGGCTCAAGCCCGTTCTAGGATCCAAGTATCCTAGGCTTTTTCTTTTCTTCTCTTTTCTTTTTTTTTTGTTTTGTTTTATTTGATTGATTATGCATGAGATGATTGGATGAAATATATGATATGCATGCTGCCTTGTGATGATATATGATGATATTTGAGTGGAAAAGATATTAAGTTAGCCCAATCAAATTAAGAGACCAACTCGGGCGATGTGGGTGCCTATGGGTTTTTGCCCAGAACCTTCCCACGTCGTAACTTAGCCCCCGGATCCAATTTTCTGGTTTCAAAGACTTTGCTTTTTCCTTTAATGGAGTCATGTGGTTTTGAAAATAAAACATTTTTGTGGTTTTCCTCTTTTCCCTAAAAAATGAGGTGGCGACTCCCTTTTTGTTTGTTGTCTTTAAACCTCCTTATATGATTTTTGCCAAACCCTTGTGGGCTCCGCGCGCTTTTCCGTGGGTTCACAGTTTGGCGACTCCACTGGGGATGTCGAGGGCTAGACTCATTTAATTTGATTGGGCTAAATTAATTTCTTATTGTTAATTAAAATCAATCACATTGCATCCGCTTGATTGTGTGCTTTCATTTATTGCATTGGGTGCGCTACTGTTGCATGATCACTCGATTGTCCCTCGATGTATCCTTGCCAACTGATAGCCTAGTTCGACCTTGGTTTTCCTGATTCCATGTGTTGGGCGAAGCTATCAAACCTCTCTTGCCAAGTACCCTTGGGTATATCAAATGGACCAATCATGTACTGCTGGACCCACGCGACATTCCTGATGTCACATGTGGTTAGGTATAAAGATTGGTACAAGCAAAGTTGAGGACCCTAGCCTACCCTCTTAAAAGAAAGAATTGCATGTAATGGGCCTTCTAGGACACCGTTGGATCACCTATATGCACACACGTTGTTGTGATGATATGCTGCCGTGTTTGTGATGTGTTGCCATGCTTTGTTGATTGAGTGGGTAATTAAAGGAAACTTTACACCCTACATCCTTAATACGTACCCTTCCCCATGACCCCCGCAAGGGTAATTGGTTAAGAGAACTAATTAAGGGTGTACGTTGTAAAGATTTTGAGATAATTATGGAAGCTTAGGATGGACCCTTAGGCTGAAAAATTGAGTATTTACCCTATGTTAGAGGGAGAGACGTGCTGGCTTGGATCCGCGATCAACAAGGGCGCCTAGTCAGTGCTGATTCTATCACTAAGTCGGATATGGCTGAAGAAAGAACCAGCAACCGGGGTTTCAACCTTGAGGCCGCTTTGAAAGCTATCATGGAAAAGCTTGATCACACTACCCAGGTATCCGAGACCGCACTCAAGTTAGCTCAAGACCTTCAACAGAAGAACTCTGAACCTGAATCTAGGGCCCGTGCCACTGATAACAATCAAGGATCCAATGAGTCTGAATCTGCTGAGGAACCATTAGGAGAAGGGGGAGAACTACCCAGGACCAAGGAAGGGGAAACCAAAGCCACATCAAGGGAGAGCTCAACCGTCCTGGCAAACAAGGTCGAGGCTTTAGAATGAACTCTGAAGGGAATCCGCAGGTCTGATGATATGGTGGACATCCGCACTTTGTCCTTGTTCCCGAAGGCTCGCATCCCGTTACAATTCAAGATGCCGGAGTTGGAAAAATTCGATGGGATAGGCTGTCCTAAAACCCACCTCAAGATGTATGTGCGAGCTATGCACCCTCGAGGGGCGAACGATGAGTTATTGGCTCAAATGTTTCATGAGTCATTAGCGAGTTCCGCCTTGAAATGGTTTTTGTCATTAGAGGAGAACAGAACCAAGACTTGGGAGGATGTGTGCAATGCATTCATGGATCATTACAAATATAACACTGAAGTGGATGTCACGCGAAGGGATTTGGAAACCACTAAGTAAGGGGTTAACGAGACTTTCTCCGCCTTCATCACTAGGTTGAGACAAAAGGCTTCCAAGATGACAGACAGACCGAATGAGGAAGAACAAATTCAGTTGGTGGTGAAGAACTTGCTGCCCGTATATCACAAGCATCTCTTTGCTCATTACTTTCCGAATTTCAAGGCTCTTGTTGGGGCTGGCACACAAGTTGAAGATGCAATCGCCGATGGAACAATCAAAACGGAGGAGATCCAAAGGAGTCGAAGGACAAACTTTGGAGGAAAACCCAATGCTGAGGTCAATACCATTACCCAACCCACTCGCCCTTTCTCCTTAAATGACTCCACCTCACCTCGCCAATTCACCGAGCTATATATGCCATTCGAAAGAGTCTTTGAAAAGCTGAGAAGCCGTGACCTCCTGAAACCCCTCGACCCAAGGCCTCCACCAAACCCATTGCCCAAGAACTACAATGAAAATGAATATTGCAAGTTCCACCAAGCCAAAGGCCATCTAACCAACCGTTGTTACCGCCTCCGCCATGAAATCCAAGATTTGCTCGACAAGCAGATCATTTCACCACCCACCGCACCAAATCGCCCAAATGTCACTAGAAATCCCCTCCCCACTCACAATATGCCTCCTCCCAACAACATAAATGCCATCGAGCTAGGCTCGTCCCAATCCCGTCAACCCATAAGGCGGTACACGCCGCTTCCCATGACCTTGACCCAGGTTTTCCACCAATGTTGTGATAAAGGGCTTATATTGCCATGCCATTCAAAGCCGAGGCCTTAGACTCCTCACCAATTCTGTTTGTACCATCAGGCGCCCGGACATGATACGGAGGACTGTGTTATACTAAAAAAGGTAGTTCAAGACCTTATTAATCAAAAGGTTTTGGTATTGCCAAAGAAGTCCATGCAGCGACAATTGAGAGAAAGGTTCGAGGCAGGAGATCCTAAAGTGGGTTTGTTGGGAGAGTCGTCCGGAAAGTTTGATTACTATGTACTCTATCTCGACCCCATCCCTGATGAGCCTATAATCCCCACAGGTTGGGATGAGTTGCCAGAGGAAGTCCAAATGGAAGAGATCGACACAATCACATGGGATGACCTCATGGGTGATGTAGGTGAGATTGATGATATGTGGGTGAGTGATGACGAGGTAGAGCACATAACTAGAGGAGGTCGCCATTTCAAGCCTCCGCATCTAGAATATAACAACCCATTGGGGGACTTAGAAGGTAATCGCTACCTCGACCTGCAAGAAGAGGAGGATGAAGTGCTTAGGCAATTGAAAAAGACTAATGCCAACATCACTATATCGGGTTTGCTCATGGCCTCTTACAAGCACCGTCAGACTATCTTGAAGTTGCTCAACCAGATACAGGTTCCTGTTGACACATCTCCAGAAAATTTGGTGAACTTGGTGAATCCAACCTCGAAGAACTCAACCATTGTGTTCTCAGAAGCAGACCTACCTAAAAGTGGACCTAGCCATTCGCAAGCCATGTACATCACTGTCGACACCATGGGAAAGAGAGTTCCAATAGTCCCGATTGATAATGGTTCTGCTCTTAATGTGTGCCCTCTCAAAACTGCCACCGTTTTGGGGTTGGATCCAACAGACTTCATGCCATCTGGGCAAACAGTGAGAGCCTATGATAACACCCGTAGAGAGGTGATTGGAGTGGTCACTTTGTCGCTGATTATGGGGCCTACAGAATTCAGAGTGGAGTTCCAAGTGCTGGACGTCCTGTCGTGCTTCAACCTCTTGTTGGGAAGACCTTGGATTCATCCTGCAGGGGCTGTCCCTTCTTCATTGCACCAAAAAGTCAAGTTCCCTTATGAAGGGGCCATCGTCACACTTCAAGGTGATTATGACTTAAAGTCGTCGGGGGTACCCATTTGCGAGATCAAGCCCGAGCCCGTGGGGGCACCATTGTCTGAGTTCGAGTATGTTCAATGCATAGAAAAAGAGCCGGAACAGGGAGAGTTGATACTTCTCGACTTTTGCCCTCATAGCAATTTGCACGTGGGGAACATAATGAAGAAAATGAGTTTCTTCCCAGGCATGGGACTAGGACGCCGTCAGCAAGGCATACCGGCATCCGTTCAGAGCCACATTGTCACCTATACCTTCGGATTGGGGTATGAGCCTTCCAAAAAGGACCATATGGAGATGTTGCAGAGAAGCAGAGAAAGGGTCAAAGCAAAAGCAGAAGGAAGGGCGCCAGATATCCGAATCTCGCCATACCGACCTACCTTGAATGGTTACTTTGTTAAGGAAGGGGAGGACTTCCTATTCTGTGGATTCCCCGAACCATCCATTGATAAAGCAACTAAGGCGAGAGTTCCGGGGTTTGAAATATTCTTTACTGAGTGGTATCCCATTACTGCTACAATGGTTGACGATGAAGCGATCAAGGATGACCATTGGGAAAAGAAGAACGAGGACTGGGCAGAACAGATGGATTCGGAAGCCATGGTTACAATGTTTCAAGATATGGTTCTTGTTGTAGAGGAGTCGGATCTCGAGTGTTCTTCAATTCACCATGCAGCCATGCCGCTCCTTAATTGGTATCTTGAAGAGGGTATCATTGCAGAAGTTCTTGAGGGCGAGGATCTCGACTTACCTGATAGTAGTTTGTAGGTTCCTTAGTAGCTTGTCTTAGCTTTCCTTTCAAATAAAGTGTGTCCGCCTAGCCCACCTTGTGGAGTTAGGAGTCGTTCCCTAGTTGTGGCACATGTGTTTTCTTTTCTTTGTTTTGTTTTGTTAGTTCAGTCAATAAAGTGTGTTTCTTTTCATTATTTGCAGTGTTTCATTTCTCTCTTCTATGGATATCTATGGCATGGATATAGATCCTAGGAATGACGTCCCCCCGGAGCTCGTCGAGCAAAGGAAAAGGGGCGTTACCGAACCTAACATGAATGAATTGGAATCAATCAATCTAGGGACAGATGAATTGCCAAGGATAATTAAAATTGGGATAACTCTCTCACCTGCTGAAAAAGAAAAATTGATAATACTTCTAAAAGCCAATGTAGAGGCCTTCGCATGGTCTTATGAGGATATGCCTGGCATTGATCCAGATATTGTGCAACATTACATCCCCACTAATCCCACTAAAAAGCCTATAAAGCAGAAATTAAGAAGATTAAAACCAGAATGGGCTTTGAAAGTAAAAGAAGAGGTAACTAAACAATTAGATGCCGGGTTTCTCCAAGTTGTGGAGTACCCTGAGTGGCTGTCTAACATAGTGCCTGTGCCTAAAAAAGATGGGAAAGTGCGAATGTGTGTTGACTTCCGCGACCTTAATGCTGCGAGCCCAAAGGATGATTTCCCTCTACCACATATCGATGTGTTGGTGGACAGCACGGCAGGCCATGCTCTTCTTTCCTTCATGGATGGATTCTCTGGTTACAACCAGATAAAGATGGCGCCTCGAGACATGGAAAAGACGGCTTTTATCACGCAGTGGGGCACGTATTGCTACAAGGTAATGCCTTTTGGCTTGAGAAATGCCGGGGCTACTTACCAAAGAGCTGCTACGACCCTATTGCATGATATGATCCATAAAGAAGTAGAGGTGTATGTGGACGACATGATAGTCAAATCTGTAGACCGGGAAGGACATTTCGCGGCATTGGAGAAGTTCCTAGAACGGGCAAAGAAGTACAACCTCCGACTGAATCCTCAGAAGTGCGCTTTCGGAGTCACCGCAGGGAAGCTGTTGGGTTTCATGATCACTCAAAGGGGAATTGAAGTTGATCCAGGGAAGATAAAAGCTATCACGGAGATGGAGCCACCAAGAATGGAAAAGCGGATCCGGGGCTTTCTGGGGAGAGTTCAATACATAAGTCGTTTTATCGCTAATCTGACCATGGTATGCGAGCCAATTTTCAAGCTACTTAAAAAGGACGTTTCCAAGGAATGGAATGAGGACTGTCAAGAAGCTTTTGAGACCATTAAAAGGTACCTGAGCAACCCCCCAATCTTGGTTCCCCCGCGGCAAGGTGAACCATTACTGTTATACTTAACGGTTACTGAAACCGCGACGGGAGCCATGTTAGCTCAATACCTTGAAGGGTCGAAAAAGAAAAATGCCATCTACTACTTGAGCAAGAAAATGACAGATTATGAAGTAAAGTACAATGCGCTAGAAAAGGCTTGCGTAGCATTGGTATGGGCTACCCAGAAACTCCGTCATTACATGATGTCTTTCGAAGTCCTGTTGATAAGTCGATTGGATCCTTTGAAGTATTTGCTAGAAAAACCAGTCCTATCATACAGGACCGCTCGTTGGTCGCTTCTTCTCAATGAGTTCGACATAAAGTACCTGGCGCAAAAGTCCGTCAAAGGAAGTGCCATTGCAGACCATTTGGCAAGCTGCCCTGTGTCGTCATCAACCCAATTCAATGATGAGTTCCCCGACGAAGATATTCTGGAAATCAAGAAAAAGGTTTGGAAAGTCTACTTCGACGGAGCTGCAAACAGAAGAGGTTATGGCATAGGAGTGCTACTGGTCTCGCCCGAGGAAGCCTTCACGCCTTTAGCAGTCAAATTGGGGTTCGAAGCCACCAACAACATAGCAGAGTATGAGGCCTGCATCCTAGCATTGGAAGCTGCGTTAGAGTTGGGGATAAAAGAACTAGAGGTGTTCGGAGATTCAGCATTGATCATCTGTCAGATAAAAGGGGAGTGGAAGACTCGCGATGAGAAGCTGTTGCCCTATCATGCCTATTTGGAAGCACTGACCAAAGAGTTCGCGGAGATCGAGTTCAATTACTTGTCGAGAAACAAGAATCAGTTTGCTGATGCCTTAGCGACTCTAGCTTCAATGGTGGAAATACCAGAAGGAGGAAGCGTGAAACCGCTCGTGATCGAATGCAGAGAGAAACCTGTTTATTGCTGTTCCATTCAAGAAGGAGAGGTAACAGATAGCCACCCTTGGTTTCATGACATAAGAAGGCTCATCGAGGAAAGAGAATATCCGGAAGAAGCATCTCGCGTGGATAGGCGAACACTGAGAAGATTGGCAAGCCATTATGTGGTATGTGGAGGAAAATTGTATCGGAGATCTTACAACGGAATCCACTTGCTGTGTGTCACGGAGGAAGAAGCCAGAAAACTCATTGAAGAAATCCATGAAGGAGTGGGGGCTTCGCATATGAATGGATACATGTTGGCTAAGAATATCATGAGACTAGGGTATTACTGGTCTACAATGGAAAGGGATTGCTATGCCCACGTCAAGAAGTGCCATAAGTGTCAGCTCTTCGCCAACGGACAACACTTGCCCTCCATGCCCTTAACAAGCATGTCAACTCCGTGGCCGTTTGAAGTATGGGGAATAGATATCATCGGACAGATTAAGCCGAAGGCATCCAATGGTCATGAATACATTTTGGTAGCCATCGATTACTTTACCAAATGGGTGGAAGCAGCTTCCTTCAAAGTTTTGAATGCTAAAAAGGTGGCGCGGTTCATACAGCTCAACATTATCTACCGATATGGGGTACCGCATGAGGTCATTTCAGATAACGGTCAGCATTTCCAGAAGGAGACCAAAGAACTCTTGCAGAAGTACAAGATCGTTCATCACTTGTCATCCCCGTATCGTCCGCAGACAAACGGCGCAGTGGAAGCCGCCAACAAAAACATCAAGAAGATATTACAGAAAACGACTGACACGTACACTGATTGGCATGAGAAACTACCATTGGCATTATGGGGGTACAGAACGTCAGTCAGATCGTCAACAGGGGCTATGCCGTACGCGCTAGTGTATGGGATGGAGGCTGTTTTGCCAGTGGAATTGGAAGTTCCTTCGTTAAGGGTTGCTGTGGAAAGTCAGCTGGCAGAGGTGGACTGGATCAAAAGTCATTATGATGAGTTAGCATTGCTAGATGAAAGGCGATTGAGGGCTCTCTACCATGTGCAAGGGTACCAGAGAAGAGTCGCAAGGGCGTTCAACAAACATGTCAAAGACAGAGGCTTGAAGAAAGGGGATTTAGTGTTGAAAGAGATCCGAGCTCCAATTTTCGATCCACGAGGAAAGTTCAAACCAAGTTGGGGAGGACCGTACATCATTAAGGAGATATTGCCAGCAGGGGCTGTTCGACTTATGGATTTGGATGGGATCGAGTTCGCTCGTCCTACTAATTTGGATCAATTAAAGAAGTATTATGTATAAGGCCTGCTAGGTTGAAAACCTGTAAAGGCGGCCTAGGCAAAAGTTAAGGCATGAGAACTACGTAGGACCTGATTCCCCAAAAAGAAAAAAAAAGAAAAAAAAGAAAAAAGAAAAAAAAAAAAAGAAGAAAACGGGGATACGTAGGCAGCCCATAAAGTTACATTGGGTGCGGTCCAATCAACACAATAAAAAAAAAAATCTCGAAAGTAGATTATTATTGGCAATTCATTTGAAACTAATTGTTTGACATAACAATTTATTGGTGTTAAGTAAAAGAACTATCGACATGCCATGGATATTCTATTCCTTGAGTCTTTAAGTCCTCTTGAGTTTCTTCAGAGTCATTTTGTTTGTCTTCTGTCTTTCTCTATCGAGTCTTCTTTTCTTTCGCAAGTCATGGCCGTGGGATGCCTCCACTGCTTCAAGAATGTCTTCTCTGCAAAGTCCAAGTCTCGTGTCCTTGATAAGTTCATAAATTCTTTCTCGACGAGAAGTCTCCCTTTCGCCCAAGCCATCCTTCAGCCATTGCTTGTATTCTCTACTCATCTCGAAAGGTGCTTCAGTGTTGGCAATCCGAGTCAATTTCAGGTCTATAGGCCAGCGAGTCCTCGCCCACTTGATTATGGTAGGACCGACAGGTTCCATAAAGCAACAAGGTCCTGTTAAGGACGGTATGGTTTGCATGGCGCCCATCTGGCGAAGAATTCTTGAAGCCCAATAGAAGGAAGTCGACCTCAGTCCTATGAGTTTGACAAAAGCACACCCCGAGGTTCGAAAAAGTACTTGCTCTTTACACCCCCATGTAAAGACGTACCATTTGATGTTTCGTCGTGACAGCGTGTGGAAATAACCCAACCAATCTCTTAAAGAGAACGGCCCAGGAGTTCAACTCGGCGCAGACAGAAGTGCTGGGGCTTGTATGGATTGATAGTGGTGGGAGATAGAAAGTTCAAGCGCTCGAGCAGCCACATTTGCAGTAAAAAGGGGCTACCTTCTAAAGGCACTTTGGGGTTGCCATGAATTTTATCTAAACCATTCAAGGTTTCAGCTAATACCAAGGAAATGATGTTATGTCGCTTGAGAAGAGGGGCAACCAGCTCACATATTTGAATAGGGGCTTGAAGAGTGCCGGTGGATATGAGAAAGCGACCAATTAAGCAAAAAGCGAGTGCACGTTGAATTTGAGGGGTGAAAGTCAGAGTACCTTCGCTATCATGAGCCAAGAATGAGGTTGCTAACTTCATTAAGTCCACCATATGGTTCTTGACAAAGATCGTTGCGTCCCTTTGAGGAATGCCAAGAAAATCCGAGAAGGAAGCAAGGTAATCCGAGCGAGGTGTAGGAAGAATGAATGGCCCTGCGGGCGAAACTCCAAATAAAGCATAGAATTCCTCCATGGTTGGGCATAATTCTTCATAATTAAATCGAAAGACATGGATTTGAGGATCCCAGAAGTATATAGCAGCGGTGAGAAGGGTCGTCTCGAGCTTCATGTGCCTTATGGAGAGCAATGGTTCCAAGCCGAAGCGCTTAAACTCAGTTTTGTCTTTGGCAGCCATGACTGCCAAAAACCCTCTTAAGAACCCATCCAAGGCTTCCATAATTATTGTCAATGAAAATAGGTGAGTTAGAAGACTCCCCTCATGTGTTTTTATAGGGAAAGGGTCACAAATTCAAGTCCTAAAGGGGGTAGAACCGTCAAAATCGCAAAATTCCTGAAAAATCGTGAAAAAGCGTGTCGACCTCGGGTAACCGTCCGGGGCTGGACGGTCAGCCGTCTAGGCCCAGACGGCTAACCATCCGGGGCCAGATGGTCACCCGAGGCCCCCGCCTTGTTTTGCCTTGTCTCGCCCGGTTTTGCCTATTTTCGCGTTCGGGTGGCCTTTTCAGGCCATTTTCACTCCTATGAACTCACATTGACTCAAATTTTCATGAGAAAGGCACCATAACATCATCATGATAGATTCAAACAAGCACAACAAGTATCCATACTAAGGGATACAAAGTTTGGTTTTAGGTGGCAAGTACAAAACACAAGCATGAAATGCAAAAAGATAGCCATTATCTCATTAATTCTACAAGCCCAACAAGAAAGTAAATGAACTCAGCGGTTCCCAGAGCTTCTTTTGCGGCTCGGCCCAGCTCCGTCACGACCCCCACAAGGTGCTCTAGGAGGGCGCATTGCCGGTGGTGGCTGCATATACAAAATCCATTGCAAAGAGGCTAAGTATGAATAGAGTTGGTTAAAAACCACATATGAGAACTTTGAATAGGTGGAACACTTACCATGACATCCAAACGAGCTTCCGCCATGGATTTGGCTAAGCTCATCCTCACAAGGTCACGCCTCAAACCTTCACTAAGGTCGATGAACTCTTGGGCATATGCCGCAGGCACCTAGGATAATCAATAAGGGTAAAATTGAAGGTAATGCTCAAAGAAAGAAAGAAATACCCATAAAGAGAACTCACCTGTTCTCGATTTGGGTCGATCCTAGGAGATTCGTCAAATGTAGGATGAATGATGGCGGTCTTGACGAAGTCTGACCCACTGCACAAATCAATGAACCAATTCGGCTGAGGCAAGGGGAGTGACCTATCCCCCTCCATCTCATCTTCCTCAGAGCCAGGAACCACTTCTGAGCCCACTGTCGAGCTATGCCCTCGTGCTCGCCGACCCTGCAAGTGTTCGCCTATTAAATAGAGTCTCTATCAAAAAGCAAAGGCTAGGAGAATGTTAAAGACTTACCCCCTGAGGAGGGAAGCCTGTCACCCTGGGCCTCATCAGATATTGGAGACAGAAAGTGTCATATGCAATGTCAGGAGAAGTGAACTCCTCCGCATCCCAGCCTCTCAAGGCATCCCACAACTCCTCCCCCTCTATTAAGTTAGCATGCCTCATGTTAAGTGGTGGAGGCATTGGAGCCATGGCGGCATTCACATCACCCATGACTTGGCGTAGGACACGCTCTCCTAGGTACCAATACCTACCCACGGGGCCTTCCAAGAGCACCCTCTTGCCCGTCAGCATCAAGCTAGGAATGCATCGCTTGGGTAGCATTGGTACCCATATCTTCCAGGGATTCCACTCAATCTGTTCAAAAATCCAAAATGAGAAATTGGGAGTAAAAAAGAAAAGGAAAAGAATGGGGAAAGAATTTCACCATATCAGCAGTAAGGTTTGCTAGGTGAGCTCTAGCAAAGGCGTAATCATGACGATTCGCCGCCCGGATGGACACATAACTAGGAGAGTAATTCTTGAGGGTAGGCCATTCAATGGTTTCCTCAGCAAGGGATGGGCGACATAGGTTGAGGTACTTATAGCACCAAACCTGTCAAAAGTTGAGAAAAGAGTCAAAAAGAAAAGATAATCTAAGAGAAAAATGAAAAAAAAGAAATAAAAGGGAAGTAGCATTACCTCCCAAACAAAGGGCATCCCGCCGAAGTCCTTGGTCACACCACGTGACATGTCACACATTGTGCGATACATAGTGGCTAGAGCAGCCCCTCCCCAGTTGAATTTCCTGATCTTGTCAACATCTTCCATGCTTGCAAGAAGACCCAAAGGGGCTAG
This sequence comes from Liquidambar formosana, assembly GCA_039720395.1. Lineage (NCBI taxonomy): Eukaryota > Viridiplantae > Streptophyta > Magnoliopsida > Saxifragales > Altingiaceae > Liquidambar > Liquidambar formosana. The sequence goes on from CM077826.1 coordinate 16,909,198, forward strand.
GTCGCCCGTCCCAGCAAAGAATGTGCATGAGATCATGTACAGAAGGAATGCCCTTGTAATGCAATCGGGGCTTGCACCCTCGCTCTCCCTTTGCTTAGTAAACTTATTGAAAAGCCAAGTGCGTCGCACTGCTTTCTTGATTACCTCGATCTCCATCCCAAGGTAAGCTAGGAGATAATCCTCATCCGTGTGAGCCTCCTCATAGAACTCCAAGCTTTTGCCTTTAATGCTTAAGCCCGTGATCATGGTGAAGTCCTTGGGGGTTAGTGTCATCTCCCCGAAGCTAAAATGGAATGTATTGGTGGTGTCCCACCATAGCTCAGACAAGGCTAGCAAAGCTTGCCTATCACATTGGTCATTCCATAGAGAATCTAGGAATGGGCCAAAACCGGCCTTTTCGATATAGCCTTTGGTGATGGGTTGGAAGTTTTCCATGTTCCGCCACCATTCAATGAGTCCTTTAACAGAGGACCGAGTGCGCATGTCCTGAAAGTTGGGCTATAGCCATTGAAAATACCTTAAGGGTTAGTTGAAAGAACATAGAAACAATAAACCTACACTAGCAATTGGTTTCAAATCGTTTTCCAAAAGATGTCAAAAGTTTGTTTTTATTCATGAAATGAATTGCTAATGGATGTTTATGAGTTTACTTGTTCATGTGCCTTAATTTGGCAAGGATTGAACACTTTTTTATCACTTGGGCATTTTATCGAACACTTGGTGGGTGACACCTCCCAAGCCTTGAAACAAAAGAATTTTGTATGATCAATCCTTGCTAAATCATAGCATATTACTCACTTGAGGGTTTACTTGTTGATATACATTGATTTGGTGAAGATTGAACATCTTTATTTCACTTGGGAATTTTATCGAACACTTGGCGGGTGCCATTTTTCAAGCTTTCAAATGAAAAGAATTTGTGTGTTCAATCCTTGCCAAATCAAGGGATATCACTCAACAACCCAAGGGGTATTCAAAAGAAGTAGAAGGGAATGTAATTTCACCAAAAGAATTGAAAGATTCAAAAGAAAAGTGTTAAGTTGGGTAAACTTACTTCTTGTTGGGAATGGATGAATGAGAGATGCTTCTCGGGTTCAAGCAACACCCTAGCTTGTGGGGCATCATAGAGTGGTGCCTTGTATGTGCTTTTGACCCCATAGAATGGATACTTGGTGCTTGAGTCCTTGCTTGATGACATCCTTGATGATGGAGTTGGGTTTGTGAAAAATGGGTTTGATTTGGTTTAATTTCACAAAATGATGTGAATTGGTTGTTTTGATTGCTAAATGGGCTTGATTTGTTGTTGTTTGATGTGCATTTGATGTTTGGATTGAATGTTTTTATAGTAGGAATGAGAGAATGAGAGTTGGAGATGATAGGATGAGAGTTTAGAGAGAGAAACTCTCTAATTTTCGGGCTAGGAGAATGTGGGAATGAGAATGCAAGTGTGGGGTTTTAAAAAACCCATAATTTTTCATAGTGGGCTCGGGTAACCGTCCCACCCTGGACGGTCAGCCGTCCTGCCCTGGACGGTTGACCATCTGAGGCTAGTTGGTCACCCTAGCCCGCTTTGCCCGTTTGCCCCGTTTCGCGCGCTCGCGACCTCTAAACTTCTCCAAATTGACTTTTTGTGCAATCCTTGAGTTATGGGATGAATATATCCCTCAAGTTTATCAAGTTTCAATGAAATTTTTGAATCTTGGGTGATTGTATTCACCCGCATAACGAGGAGTTGCAATGGTCATGATAAATGGCTTTCTCATGAAATGAGCTTAGTGTTGAATTGATTGACTTTCAAGTCTTGGAATTCAATTCTCTAGGAGATGATAATGATATCATATCATGTGATAAAGATAATTTCACATGAAATGACTTGCTAGTCATATGATAAAGATAACTTCACATGAAATGATGATTCATGAGCTATGCTAGTTACGAAGTAACTTGCTATCTTTGTGAAGAGGGCATGAAATGCACTTTGTTTTTCAATCAATTGACTTTCAAAATCAATGTTGTATCATGTGATAAAGTTAATTTCACATGAAATGACATGAAATAAGCTTGATTTTCAATCAATTAACTCTCAATTCAATGTCATTTCATGTGTTAAAGATAATTTCACATGAAATGATAAGTAATGAACTTGATTTTGAGTTGAATGACTCTCAATACATTATCATTTCATGTGATAAAAACAATTTCACATGAGATGCACTTGATTTGGAGTTGAATGACTCCCAGTACATTGTCATTCCATGTGATAGGGATAGTTTCACATAAAATGATAAGAAATGAGCTTGATTTTGAATCAATTGACTTGCAATTGGGTCTCATATCATGTGATAAACACAATTTCCCATGAAATGACGATTCATGAGTTATGCAATAACTCCCCGTCTTTGTTACTTCCACAGAAAGTGGCACAATTTCCCATGAAATGACGATTCATGAGTTATGCAATAACTCCCCATCTTTGTTACTTCCACAGAAAGTGGCATGAAATGACGATTCATAAGTTATGTAATAACTCCACGTCTCTGTTACTTCCACAGAAAGTGGCACAATTTCCCATGAAATAATGATCCATGAGTTATGAAATAACTCCCTGTCTTTGTTACTTCCACAGAAAGTGGCATGAAATCACAAATTCACATAAAATGATGATTTATGAGTTATGAAATAACTCGTTTTGAGAATGCCAATGAAATTGGTAGGATACCTTGTGATGCACTAGTGCAACTAGCTTTGCATCATGAGAAGACCATGTGGATATCACTAATGCAATTAGTGCATGGTAAAGGCATTTGCATGAGCGCACCAACGAATGTTGGCATGCATAGAAATGCATTCAATTATCTGCTTCGATGAAATCGTTGCAAGCTTGGATATGACGAAGTCTATCCTGCTGGTTCCCTTTGAGTTTGCTGGTATTAATGAGATTAATCCATCATACAAAATGTGTTGTTATATCACTAATGCAATTAGTGCATGGTAAAGGCATTTGCATGAGCGCACCAACGAATGTTGGTATGCAATCAATTATTAGCTTCGATGAAATCGTCGCATGCTTGGTCTATCCTTCTGGTTCCATTTGAGTTTGTTGGTATTAATGAGATTAATCCATCAAACAAAAATGGGTTGTTCTTTGATCATTGGCTCGCAAGTGAAACTTGTTCACCAATGAGGGGCTTCTATCACACCCCATTTTTGTCACCTTAGCTAGGACATATCATTTCATGTAGGATTTTGAGTCCTTTTTGAGTTTAGTCTTTTGCATTGAGTTTCTATGGCATTGAATATCATGTGTATGAATTTTGAAGTGATTTGGAGTTCATTTCGATAGTCAATAAGAACTTTTGCGACTTTAAGGGCATAATCGTCTTTTAAGCCGTATATTTTCCATTTGACCTTGGAATGAATCCCGAGTCATTCCCTCAAGTTCATATGGTTATATAGAGTCCATATATAGGTTCAATTTCATGAATTAATGGTTTAAGATCAATTCGGCTCGTAATGGTTCGGGTTGGCTAAAAGACCCTTTCTTGGTTTGCTCAAATTGACTCATAAGACCCAATCAATTTTCTCTCAATTAACTTCAATTGGGCTTTATTTATGTCCTAAACATGTTTAGAAAGATCGATTTTCGATTGGGAAAGCATTCGGTTCGACCTTGTGTACAAACCCAGCTTAGCGACGGTGAAGCACCATGGTTAACCACCTTTGTAAAACCTAACCATGCACCCATGGTTGAGGATTTTTGTCCCAAAATACTTAAAAATGTGTTCCCCTTCGAAACACGGTCGTTTTGGCTTTTATTTCGTCAAAATCGGACTTAATTTGAGCATTTTAGGACTTCTACAGCAAGTGGGAGTCAAAACCAGAGAAAAAATAGAGGACCCTCGGGTAACCGTCCGGGGCTGGACGGTCAGCCGTCTGGGCCCAGACGGCTAACCGTCCAGGCCTAGTTGGTCACCCAAGGAGTCCTTCTTTAAGTCAAACTCTGACTCTTCTATCCCTCTTTTGACGGTTTCCTCCGCCAAAACAACTTGTCTGAGCTTAGGAGTGTGTAGGTTTGAGTTGTTTGAGCACCAAGAGAGTCTCTAATAGCCCTAGGATCATTATTTAGTGAATTAATCCTAGCCATTGGTTTAGGGGGTCAGTTCTCTATATAAAGGACATGATATTCAGCACATAGGGGGAGGTTAATTGCACTTTACACTTAGAGAGAGAGGGAGCTACGAGTTTGGAGAGCTAGAAGGACTTCAAGAGGAGGCTCTTCAACCCCAAGCAAGCAAGGAGACAAGAGGTTTGAAGACAAGGAAGAGTCTACAAGAGGTAAGCCTACCCCTTTAATGCTGAATATGAATTTCTGCTTCTCCTTCTTCTCTTTATTCTTCTTCTTCTAAGATAGCTATGGTGCATGCAATTTTTCTTCTTATAGATGGAATTCAATGTTTATGTGATATTATATGAATGATTTTAGGATAGTTCATGGCTTTATATGCTTGATAATCCCTGGTTTGCAAGGGATTTGAAAGTATTACTCTTTCTACCTCCTTAAATCATGCATAGTCCACATGTTTAGGTTGCTGTGATTGTTATCATGAATTGATGCTCCTGTTAGTTAGTATATGTGATATGAATGATATTCATGATAATTTGAGCATGTCTTAGAGTCGTTTCATATGTCCTAATGCATAGTTGTGAGATTAGGGTTTCGATAACCCTGAAATCACATAGGTCTTATACAACATGCTTAGCTTAGCTTTTTGAGCTGTTGCTCATCATAGTCATTCTATATATGCTGCATATAGTTGAATCATGCTAGGTTTGCATTCATATAGTATATTTTATAGGGTTTTTGGAGATATTATCATTTTCTAAGGATAATTATCCTTTTCGTTGAGTGAGGTTTTGCATGAGAGTCTTCTGTGATGTGTTTAAGCATGAAATCTTTTCTGTTGTGTTCTATGGTATATATTTTACGTAGGATATGCTGATTGCACCTACCCATAACGACTTTCTTACGTGAAATTATCCTAGGATAGTTTCGCTTAAGAAAGCTCGCCGTAGGAAGGTTTATTTTCATATTTTACATGAAATATCATCTTTTTGGTTAGAATATGCTTTGTTATCATGTTTATTGATGTTATTGGAGTCTCCCATGCTTGTTAGTGTGTCTTTCATAGGTTTTTATGCATGTTAGTCGAGTCATTGCATGTAGGATTGAGTTAGAGTCCCTAGTTATTCATTATTCTTGTTGTTTGCATGATTAATGGATGATTTTAGGCCTTGTCAAGGTTCTGTCCAGATTAGTATTTTGCTTTCTTTGCATGATTATGTGCACTTGTAAGGGTGCAAACAGGTACAATGCTTGTCCTATTGCAAATAGGGCTGCTATGGTCTGAAATGGCTAATGTTTGGAGCTTTTGCGCTCAGGTAAGTAGGGTTTGAAGGTGCCCCAATTCACCTTTCTTTTTCTTTCTTTTCTCTTCTCCCTCTTAGGGTTACTTCTTAATACAAGCTTATGGTAATTATCAAAGGTTTCCTTCAATATAAAATTCTGGTTTTTATCAAGGTTTTCCTCTTATGGAAGTTTTCTGTTTTGGATTAAACCAATATCTTTTCAAATAAGGAAACCTAGGGTTTTTACCATAGGTTTGTATTAGGTTGTAACCCTATTCTTTTCGAACTACGTGGACTTTGATCCATGTATTTCGCTGCATGGTACGTAGGCGCTCTTCGTGAGGCTCAAGTCCGTTCTAGGATCCAAGTATCCTAGGCTTTTTCTTTTCTTCTCTTTTCTTTTTTTTTGTTTTGTTTTATTTGAGTGATTATGCATGAGATGATTGGATGAAATATATGATATGCATGCTGCCTTGTGTTGATATATGATGATATTTGAGTGGAAAAGATATTAAGTTAGCCCAATCAAATTAAGAGACCAACTCGGGCGATGTGGGTGCCTATGGGTTTTTGCCCAGAACCTTCCCACGTCGTAACTTAGCCCCCGGATCCAATTTTCTGGTTTCAAAGACTTTGCTTTTTCCTTTAATGGAGTCATGTGGTTTTGAAAATAAAACATTTTTGTGGTTTTCCTCTTTTCCCTAAAAAATGAGGTGGCGACTCTCTTTTTGTTTGTTGTCTTTAAACCTCCTTATATGATTTTTGCCAAACCCTTGTGGGCTCCGCGCACTTTTCCATGGGTTCACAGGCTCATATCCTAGCCCAAAGGTGTATGAGGTGACACAGCTTTGAATAGACTTAGGGATCCCTTGTTGGCGACGCCCTAGCCCCATGCCTGGAAAGAAACTCATTCTTCTCATGATTTCACCAACATGCAAGTTGCCATGGGGGTAAAAGTCCAAGGGTATTAACTCACCCTTCTCGAGCTCTTTCTCAATGCATTGGACATAGTCAAACCCAGATAGTGGTACTGCTGCTGATTCAGGTTGTATCTCACATATAGGCATGCCTGCGAGTTTCAATTCATAGTCCCCTTGAAGCGTTACTATGGCTCCTTCATAAGGAAACTTCACCTTTTGATGGAGTGAAGATGGCACAGCCCCAGCAGGATGGATCCAAGGTCGGCCCAATAGCAAGTTGAAACATGACGGCACATCCAACACTTGCAATTCCACCCTAAATTCAGTGGGTCCCATGATAAGAAGCAAAGTAACTACCCCTATTACTTCTCAGCGGGTGTTGTCATAGGCTCTTACGGTCTGTCCAGATGGCGTGAAATCGGTGGGTCCCAAACCCAAGACAGTGGCAGTTCTGAGAGGGCATACATTCAGTGCAGACCCATTGTCGATAAGGACGGTAGGTACCCTCTTCCCCATAGTATCAACGGTCACATAGAGAGCTTGAGAATGGCTTGGCCCGCTTTTGGGTAGGTCCACATCGGTGAACACGATGGTTGAGTTCTTGAGAGTTGGATTCACCAAATGTACCAATCCCTCGGGAGATGTGTCAACAGGCACTTGTATCTGATTCAGCAGTTTCAACACGGTCTGTCTGTGCTTGTGCGAGGCCATGAGCAAGCCCCAAATAGTGATGTTGGCATTTGTCTTTTTCAGCTGCCTAAGCACCTCATCCTCTTCTTTTTGCAAGCTAGGACGCCTCTGCCCTTCCAAATCTTCCAATGGATTCTCAGACTCTAGGTGGGGAAGCTTGAAATGACGACCCCCTCTGGTTATATGATCCAGCTCATCATCACTAGCCCATATATCATGGACTTCCTTGGAGTCATTCATTAAGTCATCCCATTCTATCATGTCAATGCTCTCCATTTCTGTCGGCAAGTCATCCCAACCTGTAGGGACTATCGGCTCATTCGATATCGGACTTGGGCTTGAGTATAGCACATAGTAATCAAATTTCCCCGACGATTCACCTAATAGGCCAACTTGAGGATCCCCTGCTTCATATCTTTCTTTCAGCTCTTGTTGGATAGATTTCTTTGGCAACAACAAAACCTTTTGGTCAATGAGGTCTTGAATGATCTTCTTTAGTATAGAACAAGCCTCGGTGTCATGGCCGGGTGCACGATGGTATTGGCAATATTGGTGAGGGGTTGATGGCCTTGGCTTTGGTGGAAGTGGCATGATAAGGTTGTTATTGCGGCAAATGGTGAAAAGACGGGTTAAGGTCATGAGGAGTGGAGTGTATTGTCTTATGGGACGGCGAGGGCGAGAGGATTCAACCCCAATGGCATTTATGGTGTTAGGTGGAGGTGTGTTGTTATGAGATGGGAGAGGATTTCGGGTGACATTTGGACGGGTTGGTGGTGAGATGATTTGTTTGTCAATGAGGTCTTGGACTTGATGGCGAAGGCGAACACAACGATTGGTGGCATGGCCTTTGGATTGGTGGTACTTGCAGTACTCATTCTCATTGTAGTTCTTGGGTAAGGGATTTGGTGGGGGTCTTGGGTCGAGTGGCTTTAATAGGTCACGGCTTATGAGCTTTTCAAGGACCCTTTCGAGTGGCATGAATAGGTCGGTGAAATGGCGAGGTGGGTTGACATCATTGAGAGAGAAGGGTTGGATGGGTTGAGTTATAGTGTTGACCTCAGCATTGTTCTTCCCAGTAAAGTTTGTCTTGCGACTCCTCACTTCCTCAGTTTTGGTTGTCCCATCATTGATAGCATCTTCAACCTGCGTGCCAGCCCCAATAAGAGCTTTGAAATTGGGGAAATAGTGGGCAAATAAGTGCTTGTGATACATGGGCAGCAAGTTCTTAACTACCACCTGAATTTGGTCTTCCTTATTTGGCCTATCCGTCATTCTCGACGCTTTTTGTCTCCACCTTGTAATGTAAGCGGAGAAAATTTCATGAGCCCCTTGCTTGGTAGTTTCCAGGTCTCTCCGGGTAACATCCACCTCTGTGTTGTACTTGTAGTGCTCCGAAAACTCATTGCATATGTCTTCCCAAGTCCGAGTTCTGTTCTCATCCAAGGACAAGAACCATTTCAAAGCAGAAGTGGCCAAGGTTTCTTGGAACATTTGAGCTAAAAGCTCGTCGGTGGCCCCTCGAGGGTGCATGGCCCGTACATACATCTTCAAATGGGTCTTAGGGCAACCCGTCCCATCGAACTTTTCTAACTCCGACATCTTGAATTGCAATGGAATACGAACCGTTGGAAACAGAGATAAAGTCCGCACATCGACCATGTCATCAGCCCTACGAATCCCTTTTATAGTTCTCTCCAAAGCTTCTACCTTGCTAGCTAACACGGAATCATTGCTAGAACCTTTCCCCTTGGCTTCCCCTTCTAGGTTGGTGACCAAAGGTTTCGAGCTACTTTCCCCCCTTATCTTAGTGTTCTCATTGGATTGTGGTCCCTCTTCGGTGCCAGCCCCATGAGGTATACCCGAGGAATGGGCCTTAGAGCCATTTTGTTCAAGATCCGCCATCTTCTGTTGGTTCTCTTGAACCATTTTCAATGCGGTATCGGATGTCTCGGCGGTATGGTCAAGCTTAGCCATGATGGCTTTCAGGCAAGCCTCAAGGTCAAAGTGCCCCTCACTAGTTCTTTCATCGGCCATGTCTGTCTGATGGGTAGGTTCGACACTCACTAGACGCCCTTGCAGATTGCGAATCCAAGCCAGCACGTCTATGGATAAAAATTTTAACCTTTAGCCTAAGGACTTATCCTAAACCTCCATATTTTCCTTAATGAACTCGATCTCTACACCATGTTCAATTAATTCATTCCTTTTATCCAATTACCTTTACAAGGGTCATGGATTAAGGGTATGTTTAAAAGAATAAGGTATAGAGTCCTTCGATTAGGTTTAATTAATCCCCTAGGACTAGCACATCACAAACATAGCTTTACATCCTATTTCCTTAATTTATTCCTCCTAACCCATGACCTTAACGAAGGTTAAGGTTTAAAGGTCTATGTTAAGGGCATAAGATATAAAGCCTCACACCACAAACACGGCATAGCATCATTACAAACAAATGTGGGTGCATAAAGGTGAGACCATAGTGTCCTACAAGGCCCACTACATGAACTAAAAGAGGGTAGGCTAGGGTCCTTCACTTGCTTGAGCAATCCTTATACCTAACCACATGTGACATCAGGAACGCCGCGTGGGTCCAGCAGTACATGATTAACTCATTTAATATACCCAAGGGCAAGCCCAAGGGTACTAGGCAAGAGAAGTTGATAGCTTTCGCCCCAACACTTGGAATCAGGAAAACCAAGGTTGAAACTAGGCCGATCGTTGGCAAGGATACATCGAGGGACATCGATCCTAGCATGCAAGAGTTTGCGCACACAATGCAATAAATAAAAGCATACAATCAAGCGGATGCAATGTGATTGATTTTAATTAATCATAAGAAATTAACTTAGCCCAATTAAACTTTATAGAGTCTAGCCCACAAATCCCCAGTGGAGTCGCCAAACTGCGAACCCCGGAAATTGGGCCCACGAGGGATTGACGAAAAAGATAAGATTGGTTAGGTTTGAAGAAGAAAAAGGAGTCGCCACCTTATTTTTTAAAGGAAACAAGGAAAACCCTAAAAGTAGTTTGTTTTAGGAAAACAATTTGAATGACTCCATAAAAAAGGAAAGGCAAGAACCAATCTTTTGGAAACCAAAGAAATCGGGGATTCGGAGGCTAAGTTATGACATGGGAAGGTTCTAGGCAAAGCCTATAGGCACCCATGTCACCCTTTCAGTCTCTCAGTTCATTTGGGCTAAATTAAGATCTTTCCATACAAAAATCAGCAAGTATATCATCACAAGGATTGCATGCATATCATATATTTCATTCATCCATCCATGCATAATAAGCACATAAAAACATAAAATAAAGAAAAAAGAAAACAAAAAGAAACCTAGGATGCTTGGATCCTAGAACGGACTTGAGCCTCACGAAGAACGCCTACGTACCATGCAACGAAATACACGGATCAAAGTCCACGTAGTTCGATTAGAAGTAGGGTTAAGTTCTAATACAAACCTATGGTTAAAACCCTAGGTTTCCTTACTTGAAAAAGAGTTGAATATGATAGATAAACCAAGTTTGAAATTAGGAAAATTCCACAAAATGGAAACCTTGATAAAAACAGAATTTTGTTGGTTAAGGAAACCCTAGATTTAAACCATAGACTTGTATTAAAAATTAACCCTAGGAGAGAGAAGAGAAAGAGTTAAGGGTGAGAGGTGAATTGGGGCACCTTCACACCCACTTACCTGAGCGCAATAACTCCAAGCATTAGCCATTTCAAGCATTGGCAGCCTTATTTGCCATAGGACAAATACCACACCTATTTACACCCTTACACGTGCTCAAAACCATGCAAAAATACTAACATGCAAATCTGGACAGAATAGTATTATGGCCTAAAATCATCCACTAAGCATGCTAACAACAAAAACAGCAAACTTTCATAAGCCCTAACACAATCCTAGAACCATATCATGCATAAAAACCCTAGAACGAACTAACATGCATGCAAAAATATCATATTTACTCCATATGCAAAACATATATAGCAAACATGAAGAAAAACCAATGAAAAGACCTACTTTAACATGCTGTATGAAAACTAACACAAAACAAGGACTCTAAAACCCTAAACTCACAAATATGCTTAAAAACATACAAAACCAACTCTAAACATGCTAAAATAAAACTAAACAGAACCTAAACCATGCATATTAATTAACTAAAGCAATAAAATATGACAAGAAACCTAACTCTAACATGCAATATCACTATCCTAGAACAAGGACAACAGAAACACAAGAATCATAACTATGCATTGGAACCTATGAACTAACTCTAAAGTATGCCAAACTCATCATGAACATTATCAATATCACATGTATTAGCTAATAGAAACTTCAATTCATGGTAGAAATTACAAGCATTACATGCAATAGAGCTATCCTACATGATACTTTTGTTTAAGTTTGAACAGAAAAGAGGAATACCTTGGGAAGAGCCTTCCTTGCTGCTGTATGAACTCCCTCTTGCTCTTGTGGATGTCTTCAATCAATATTCTCCAAGGCTACAGCAAGAACTCTAGCTCTCCTTCAAGTCTCTCTCTCTTATTCTCTCTCAAACACTTAGGTTTTTAGGCATAAAGTGGCTCCCCTTGTGTTGAAGCATAGGGGGGTATTTATAGACTTCAATTAGGATTAACCAATGACTGTGATTAAAACCCTAAAAATTAATCCAAGGGCTATTAGAGACCCCCTTGGGGCTTAAGTAACTCAAAAGTTACCAAAAATTAGAAGGAAACCCGTCCAAAAGAGCCCTTGTACGTCAAAATAGGGAAGATTCCGCTTCAGCAAGGAAACATAAAGCAATTAGGAAAGTGCTCTCGAGTGACCACCAGGGCCTGGGCGGCTAGCCACGTGGGCGCAAGCGGCTAGCCGCCCGGGGCTGGGTGGTCATCCGAGCCCATTTCGGATTTTTCTCCTATTTTGACTCTCAATGCTTCTAGAAGTGTTTCAAGGGCCAAATGAACTCCGATTTTGATGAAACAAAAGCCAAAACGACCGTGTTTCGATAAGGAATATGTTTTTGAACATTTTAGGGTGAAAACCACTAACCATGGGGGCATGGTTAAGTTTGAACAAGGCGGTTAACCACTATGCTCTACCTTTGCTAAGCATAGGCATGCACATAGGGTCAAACCAAACATTTTCCATATCAAAATTGAACTTCATAAAACAATTTTGGGGGTAAAATGATGACTAATGAAAGTCAATTTGAAAAGATTTGATTGGTAATTGTGAGTCAATTAGAGCTAACCCAAAGGAGGGTCAATTAACCAATCTTGAACTGTATTGAGCCATTTTAATCCCGAGCCATTGATTTATCAAATTGAACCTAGAAATACCTCCTATGCATCCATATGAACTCCAATTGACAATTTAGAGATCATTTCAAGGTCAAAAGAAAAGTTTGTGACTTAAAAGACAATTATGCCCCTCAAGTCACAAAAGCTCTTATTATCCCTTAAGATCAACTCCGAATTGAACCAAAATTCATATACATTGTCCTTGTGACTCTAGAAACCTAATGCAAATGACTAGACTTAAAAACCAAACAAAAACATGCATGAAATGATGAGCCCTAGTAAGGTGGTGCAAAAATGGGGTGTGACACTCTCTTTTGGGCTTGTAGATGATCCAAGGCTAATAACCTAACATCATCTAGATCATCTAATTTAGCCATCATGGCATCATAATAATCCTAAGTACTTAAATCATTCTGCTTAGCAACTCTGAAGGATCGAACAGTTACCTTCATTGCTAGAATTGCATCATGTCCATAAGTCAGGGCGAATGGAGTTGTACCTGTGCTAGTTCTTTTAGAATTTCGATAAGCCCACAACATTTCTGATAATAACTCATGCCATGCTCGAGGGTTTTCCTCGATCATCTTTTCAATATTTACCTTTAAAATTTTATTTGTTGATTCGGCCTGCCCATTAGCTTGAGCATAATAAGGCGTCAAGTGCATGATTTCAAAACCATATTCCTTGGCAAACACCCTTACCTCATTACCAGTAAACATTGTTCCTTGGTCAGTAGTGATTGATTGAGGTAAACCGAATCTATGAATGATATTCTCTTTAATACACTTTATCACTTCGGTCTAGGAGACCGAGGGCATTGGGATGGCTTCTACCCACTTGGTAAAATAATTTGTTGCCACTCAAACGAAGGCATCCCTTTTGGATGATTCAGGGTAAATCTTACCAATCACATCCATCGCCCAGCCCCTAAATGGCCAGGGTTTAACTATGGATTGTAACCCAATAGCTGGTGCATGCTGTACTGGCCCGTGAATTTGACAGACTTGACATCCTTTAGCATAATTCAAGGAATCTTTCATTATATTCGGCCAATAATAGCCATATCTCCTTATGAGCCATCTCATTTTAACACCAGCCTGGTGTGCCCCACAAATTCCCTCATGGACTTCGGCCATGACTTGCATTAACTGAAATTGAGAAAGGCACAAACATAAAAGGCCATCCACATTCTTTTTATATAATTCATCATCCAAGACGACAAACTTTAAAGCTCTTTTCCTAACCTTATAGTCGGTCTGAATCGATGGATTTTGTAAGTATTTTATGATTGGAAATCTCCAATCATCTTGTGCAACATCCAACGACATCACCAATTCACTAGGACCGAATCTATTTACTAAGGATGATTCCAACCTCCTTTCTATAGTAATTGTCCTGGTAAGAACACTTAGAGGGATTTTTAATCCAGAAGTTATTTGAGCTAATTCATTTGCTTCATTGTTTTCTTTTCTAGGAACACATTTAAATAAGACATCAGCAAACAAACCCAACAAATACTTGGCGATTCTATTGTATTCGACCAGAGAGTCACTCACGCATTTGAAGTCACCAGATAACTGTCTCAAAATTAATTGAGAATCCCCAATAACGAGGATATTTGAAACATTCAAATCTACTAATAAACTTAAGCCAATAATGAGGGCTTTATATTCAGCTTGATTGTTCGTACAATTAAAGTCCAATTTGAATGATAACTGAGTTCTTTTATTGGTGGGGGATATCAAGACAATCCCTGCTCCAACCGATTCTTCAGTTCTTGAGCCATCAAACATTAGAATCCAGGGGATTACAGAGATACATCCAATCTCCATAGTAGGCAAAATTTCAGGGACTTCCCCCAAATTAGGATGGCTGGCTAGGAAATCGGCCAATGCTTGGCCTTCAATCGCCTTTTGAGGAGTGTACTGCAAACAGAATTCAATTAAAACTAACGACCATTTTGCAAATTTTCCCCTTACAATCGGCCTACTCAATATGTACTTAACCACATCAGTTTAACATATTATGTAAACCAAAACAGGCAATATATAATATCTTAACTTAATATATGAAAAGTACAAAGCCAAACATAGTTTTTCAATCGGTGTGTATCTACACTCGATCTCATTCAACAGTTTATTAAGGAAATAAACGGTCTGCTCATGTCCATCAACCCTATCTTGAGCCAGCAATGCTCCAATAAATTTTTCAGAGGCCGATATATACAACTTTAAGGGTTATCCCTGGGGTGGCATCAACACCGATGGCTTCATAAGATATTCTTTCAGCTGGTCGAAAGCTTCCTGATGCTGCCCGTCCCACTTGAAGTCGTCTTCTGCTCGTATCTTCAGCAGAGGAGAGAAGGCTTTAGTTTGCCCTGCACAATTAGAAATAAAACGGCATAAGAAATTAACTTGACTGAGAAATCTTTGAAGTTCTTTTTTATTAGATGGTGGTTTTGCATCAATAATTGCCTTTGTTTTATTTTTATCAACTTCAATCCCCCTTTGGTGAAAAAGGTAACCTAGGAAATTCCCAGCAGACACACCAAAGGCACATTTTAAGGGATCATCTTTAAACTATGGGCACGCATTCTTTCGAAAGACTTCCTTAGATCGATCATATGAATGTCCAGATCTGAAGATTTAACCACTACATCATCTATGTATACTTCCATAAATTTTCTAATCATATTGTGAACCACAGGTTTCGATCCTGGGGGAAGGAGAACCCTTCTTTTAAAAAAACTTGTAGAGATTTAAATTAATAAAAATCTGGTTTTTAAAAGGTTCACAAAAACAAAACAAATAAGGAATCGCCACCTCATTTTTAGGAAAAGAGGAAAACCATAAAAACAGTTTTTAAAGAAAACCTTTGAAAACAAACCTCATGACTTCGATCAAGGAAAAGCAGGTCCATCAAAACAAGAGAGGATTCGGAGACTAAGTTACGATGTGGGAAGGTTCTAGGAAACATCCTATAGGCACCCACATCGCCCCAAAATGGGTCTCTGAATTTATATGGGCTATTTCAATCACTTCCTAATTAGTCACCATGCATATGCAAAGAATCATCCATAAATAATCCACATCCATCCATGAACATCCATAAAGCAAGTAAACATCCATAAAGCATGTAAACATCCATGAACAAGTATGAGAGATATGGAAAGCAAGTAAGAGATAGAGAGAATGAGCAAACAAGTCCATCCTATCCACTAGCAAATATGTGATGGATAAATGAGCAAGCAAACAAATCCATCTTATCCACTAACAAATATGTGATGGATAAATGTATAAGCATGGGTCCATCCTACTCCACTAGCATATATGTGATGGACAAATGGGTAGAAAGAAAGAAGAAGAAAGAAAAGAAAATCTAGGATACTTAGTATCCTAGGGCGGACTTGAACATCAAATGAGCGCCTACGTACCCTACATACAAAGATGTAAGGATCAAAGTCCACGTAATTCGATTGAGAAGGGGTTACTCCCTTTACAATGAACTATAAATCCTAAGTTTCCAACTTAAGAAAGGTTTTAAAACTTAGGAGTTTCCAAAAATAGTTTGAGAAAAAGTAGGTATTTGAGAAAGAACAGAATTCTAACTCAAATAGACTTCTAAAGTGATTTGAATTCAAAAGAGAGTAGAACTCCAAGTAAAACAGAATTTTAAGAGAGTTGGAAACTTAAGACTTCTAATTCAAAGTAAAGATAATAACTCTAGGAGGGAAAAGAGAACAAATCATACACAACTTACCATGAACCACTTACCATATGCAAATTATCCCGAAACATCGAGAAAACACCAATTAATCACCCCATGTATTCTATAGGGCAATTATTAAGCTCAAACCATTCATATTCATGCTCAAATCATCATTAGAAGACCTAATTCAAATCTGGACAGAATACTAAACATGCATATAATGACCTAATACTCATAAAAAGAACAAAAATAAAAAGAAAGACACAATCCTATATGCTCATATATGCTCCTACATGCTCTAAACACTCTAACATGCACAAAACTATCAAAAATATGTTAAATAGGCATTACCATGATGAAAATATCATATGAAAATCCTAAACATGACAAGAAAATCTATCATGATGCCTTAGGTAAGTATTTTATGTAAAAATGTGAAATAATCATCCTTACGGCGAGCTTTCTTAAGTGAAACTATCCGAAGATAATTTTACGTAGAAATCACTCTGTATGAAGTGTTTCTTCACATATCCTACGTAAAATATATACCTAAGAATGCAAAGAAACTCACAGCGCACTTAAACACACTTCAGAAAGCACCCATGCACAACCTCACCCTCTAAGGACGATAATTATCCTCGAAAAGGATAATCATCCATACACCTATGAAGACGAGACTTACACAGCAAGTGTCCTATACAAAAGATACTTAAAATCATGCATATAATTGAACCATGAAGAGAAAATGGCCTAAACACATCAATTGATTTTTCATGCAAAACATACCTCTATCCTTAAGAGAGAAACTATCCTAACAGCAAGCAATTCGCAATCCTAATCCACTAACATGCATTCTCATCATCTTTGAATCATATACTCTCTAAAATATAGAGTATATATGATTCCTAATTCAATTCTAAGCTATAGCTATGCAGAGAATGGAGTCGAAGAAGAAGGAATCATAAAAGGATGCAAGGGAGACTTACAACAAAGCAAGGGTCTTTGCTGCGTTCTTCCTTCTTTTTGGCTTGGTTCCCTTCTAGTTCTCCTTTGAAATTGTAGTAGAAAGCCTCCTCCAAGTAATATGGGTGTGTTCAAACTCGTGGTCCCTCTCTCTCTTATAAGTATGAAGTGTCAAAAGTCACCAAAAGTCCTTTATGCTGATGAATGAGCCTTTATTTATAACCAACCAACCATATGAACCAATAGTTGAGATTAATTCACCATAAAAACAATCTAGGGCTGTAATTAAGTCCCATGAATGTTAAATAACTCAAAACCACCTCTTAATAGGCTTAGAAGTCCTTTAGAAGGCAGAAAATCGGAGTAGTAGAGTCCCATTCCGTCAAAACTTCAAAAGGAGAAAATTCAAGATGGGACTCTCGGGTGACCGATTGGGGTGAACCGGTCCAACCGGTTGGTGAACCAGTCCAACCGGTTGAGCCCAACCGGTCACCCGAGAAGAATCCAAAAATTTTGGAATTCTAGCTCGGTTTGGACTCCGAACTTCAAATTGACACAAATTCTTCATTTTAACTCCGATTTGAGTGATTCAAAAGTCAAAATTTCAAGGATTCAATGTAGAATAAGCCTAGAATATTCTTGAACCAAGAATCCATAACCACGGTCAGGTGGCTGGGTTTTCATGAGGCGATTACCCGAAAAAAGGTCAATTAAGCATAGAGTAATGTGGTGAACCAATCCCAAACCTATCAATAAATTAAATTGGTACTTCAATTAGACTCATTTCATCATTCTAAGGTCAATGGAACACTCCGGAACAAATTTGGAAGTCAATTGGAAAATATACGAAGTAAAAGACGAAATTGCCCTTCAAGTCGCAAAAGTTCTAATTAGCTATCCAAACCTATCTAGAATTGAACCAAATTTGACACACATATCTAAAATGATCTTAGAAACTAAATGCAAGTGATGGGACTCAAAAAAGAGATAAAAATATGCATGCGATGATGACCTATTCTCCTAAGGCTTAAAAGGGCAAAATTATCCTTTAAGGCTTAGGGACTCCTACATGCTTCTAAACCTAACCAAATACCATCATGAACTCATGGGGGTGAAAATGGGGTGTCTACACATATCATGAAAAATATAATTCATTTCCCTTTGGTAAATTACCCCAGCATTTTTTATACCGAATGGCATTACAACCCATTCAAAGGTCCCAATGCTGCCTGGGCACCGAAAGGCTATTTTTGGTACATCGTCTTTAGCTATAAAAATTTGATTATAGCCCGAATGACTATCCATGAAAGATAAGACTTTGAACCCAACTGCTGCATCGACCAACATGTCAACCACAGGCATTGGGTATTCATCTTTTGGGGTGGGTTTGTTTAAGTCTCTAAAATCTATACATATTCTTAGTTTTCCATTCTTTTTCAAGACTGGAACAATGTTTGAAAGCCACTCCACATACTTGGCCGTTCTAATGAATCCAGCCTTTAACAATATCTCTATTTCTTCTTTAACTTTGAGATGAATTTCTGGAGCCATCCTCCTAGAGGTTGCTTATATGGTTTGAACCGTTTTTTGATTGGTAATTTATGATCAACAAATTTTTGGTCTAAACCTGGCAATTCATCATAATCCCAAGCAAAACAGTCTTTGAACTCTTTTAATAAGTCGATTAATTTTTCTTTCCAACTTTCTGGTAAGTTTTTGTTTATGAAAATCGGCTTAGAATCTTCTAATAGTTTTACTTCTTGTAGTGGGTCTATAACTTGAGCTTTCTCATCACTCAACTTCCTAGGCTCTGGTTGTAATTCTTCCAGAGTGATTTCATCTGCATCTTCTCTAACGCAATCGGCCAAGTTGGCCGATTCATTAATTTCAGCCATGTAAGATTCTATTCTTTACATGGCTTCTTGATATGCTTGGATTTCAAGATTCATCAAAACTTGTGTTTTTATATGCGGTCTCTTGTGAGATCGAATTCACATAGCAACCTCCATCTAACATTGGTGAAGTGACCTTAAGGGGTCGGCCATGTTTATCACATCTTAAAATTTTCAAAGGCTTTACATTCTTATCATAAAGAATAGCCTCAGCAAAATTAGTTGTTAAGGCAAATGGGTGACTATCGGCCTGAATTACTTCAGCCTTGTCTCTATTCCAAATCATCAAGCATTGATAAAGTGAAGATGGTATGCACAGATTTGCATGAATCCAATCTCGGCCTAACAAAGCATTATAGTTGGAGGCCGAATTCATGACAAAGAATGCTGTCATTTTAGTTTTGTTTCCTACAGTTACTTCTATAGGAATAACTCCTTCGGGTTTTACAACTCCACCCATGAAATTAACTATTGACACTTCTGCAGGTAATAAATCTTTTTCGGTTTTTCCTAATTTCTTCATGACCGAAATTGGCATAATATTTACAGAGGCCCCATTATCGACCAATACCCTTGAAATTGGTTTCCCATTAAAATGAGCTTTAATGTATAAGGGTATCAAATGTTTAGTCATATTTTCACTTGGCTTGGTGAAAGTGATGTTTTCACTAGGTAATTCGGTCTGCATAGACCGATTAAGAGTTTATGAAATTTCATTAATTGAGAGCTTTCCTTTAAAGCCAACGTCAATATCATCAGAAGACAGAGTCTGGCCTTCCTTGGCTTTAAAATCGGCAAGTAAAATAAAAACCATGTTTACCTGAATTCTAACAGGTGGAAGAGAACCGAATTGAAGAGTGTCATCGTCCTCAGCATCAAAATCATCGGCCTCCAAGATTTCATCCTCCTTGCACTTCTCGATAGCTACTTGAAGAGATTTATTTTCCTCCTTGATTGCTTCTAAGCGCTTCCAAATATTAGCCCGAATCCGGTATCCCCTTGTCTTCTTGATCAGTTCTCTCTTTTCTTTAGCTTGCATTCTCTGAAGCCTCCTTTTCTGGGTTCTCATCATCTCAGGTTGACCGAACTTTGGGTGACAAGCTTAGGCCCATCTTTCTGGCTGAGTCGGCCTTGGCTTTACCATCCTAGGTTTTATCAGCTTTTGCAAATCGCCTTCACCTGTCCCAGAACTGGATGCTTGATTTCTGGTTGTTTTATCGGCCTGATAATTTGTGGCCTGATAATCATTTCTTACAGTAATTTTTAAACCTTGACCTTTTGAATGTTTTTCAGGTTGAATTCTCTTATTGCTATCATCTGACCTTCGATAACCCTTCCTCAGACTTCTAGCATGCTCTTCATTTTCTTCTTTTATTATCTTTTCTTTTTCAACTTCGGCCTTGTACAGGCTACTTGATCTGAATTTTTGTTCATACTTGTTCGGCCTCTTAGCCGCAGCATTTGCAATTTCGGCCTCATTAAGGCCTCTAACTTGTAGTTCACCTCTATAAATAGAGACTTCAACATCTCCAATCACAGTTTTCTTCAAATTCCCAGGATTATATTGGGGCATTGCCAATTTACTGTGACATCCTCGACAATAGATTGGGTGACCATAAATGTCATTGAGATGTTCTATTGCGACTTTCGTCCATCTCTTGACAGCACTGGAATCCAGCCTCCCAGAATAAGCATAAATCTCACCTTCAGCCTTAGGGATAAACGAGACCGACTTCACAGCTTCTCTTCGTTGTTGCGGAGCCTATATAACAGCTTTTCCTTTATCCTCTGATTTCATTCCAACATTCTCGGTTTCTTTGGTTAACACATCTGAATCATGCTCCCCTAAAACAACCATATTAACTGGAAACTCAAAAGGAAAAGGATTCTCATCGACTTGATGAACAGTTTTCTCCTCAGGGAATTTCGATTTTTCATTATTTATCTACCTTTGAATAGCATTTTTTAACACAATACAACTATTTGTCGGATGTGTCCAGCAATCATGCTATTTGTAATATTTCTTATCTTTCATTTCTTCTGCAGATGGGATTTTATGCCAATCTGGCAATTTAATCTGCCCGTCTTTTAACAATAGGTCGAATATCTGTTCAGTTTTAGAGAGGTCGAAATTATATTTCTTATCCCTAAAATTGTTTTCACTTTGGCTATCATTATTTGCTCTCCTCTGGAAATTTTGTTTTAGCTCTTGGACCTTAGATTTTACCAAGGCCCTGCATGTATAAGATCGATTAATATTTAATTCGGCTAATGCAATTTCTTCTTCAGTTTCTTCACTCTCTTCCATGGCTTCAATCTAAGCCACTTCTCTATTGGGGTTCCTATAATAAGTTCCTTTTGAAGAAACCCTTCTTTGATTCTCTTCTTCGAGAATTCTCTCATATTTAGACACTGCAATCATAAGATGCCCTAGGTCGAAAAAGTCCTGACCAATAAATCTCTTTCTATTTTCTAAGTTGAGACCGTTAATCACCATTTTGACACAATCGAACTGTGCCAAGTTCGATCTGCACCTACATTGGGCATTGCGGAATCTTTGGACAAAAGTATCAACTTTCTCACCAGGTTTTTGACACATTTGGGCTAGATCAGCGACCGTTATTTCGGTCTCGGCCCTACAAAAATAAGTATGGAAAAGAGTTTTCATTTCCTGCCATGTTGTGATAGAGCCTGATGGTAAATTAATATACCAATTAAAGGCCCAACCAGTTAAAGAACTTGGGAACAACCTTAGCTTTAAAAAGCCACTACTACTTGCTTCACCACATTAGCACGTGAATCGGCCAATGTGTTCAAAGGTTGACTGCCTATCCTCTCCTGAAAACAAGGTGAAATTAGGAAACTTAAAACCTCTAGGGAATCCGTAAAGCTGGTCAATATAATCAGGATAAAGATGACTATATGTCGTTCTAATTGGAGGTCGACCTGCACCTATTATATTTGTTCCCTAATGATATTAGCAATCTCCTCTCTAAAATTGTTTGGGTTGTCCCTTAAATTGGTCTGGAAGGTATGTGTAGGATCTTCTTGACCAACATAATTATTGTGGATCTTGTTTGAACCCCCATAATTCCCAGCCGTTGATCGGCCAGTTCTAATAGGAATATCATTTGGATTCCCAAACATAAAATTGCTATTTCGACTTGGATCAAACGAATCATTCAACATTTGATTATAAATTTGCCCCCCAGGCAAGGCATAAAACACATTGTCCTTTACCCCACTTGTTCCAACATTCGGTCTAGTATGACCGAATTGATTTCCCAAATGGACTGAGGTGGGAATCTGCCCTTCAGACCGAAATATTGGTGGATTCGACCCTGAGGGATCTTGTCTAGACAAGAATTGTATGTCTCCATACTTGAAATTATTTGAGTTTTTGGCCTTTCAACCGTATTGACTTGATTTTTCATGAGTGTTGTTCTTAAACGCTGGGCCGAGTTTTTCCACTATATAACTAAGTAGTTTGTCTGAATTTCTATTCAGACTGTCACTAATCTGCTAATTAGATTCAACAAACGTCTTCATAGTAAGAGACATCTGTTGCATCATCATCTGCGAGATGTCGTGCATCATGGTATCAAAATTCATCCTAAAAGCAGCCATGAACTCATTAACAACATTTGCATGATCTAACGATTGGCTTTCTATATTTTCATTTCCTGGAGAATTATCTCTTGGGATTTCCAGATTATCATCCTGGCCAGATTCTTGGCCTAAAGTCTCTTTTCCACATCCTCCACGTTTGGGTGGCATAATTTCTGCAAGAACAAACCTCCTAGAACTGAAAAAGTAACATAAATGGTGTCCCACCGAGCGTGCCAAAAAGTGTTTCCTCCAAAATTTTGATTATGGGGATTGGGTTGCGCGAGTGTGCCAGCTACTAAACTGTGACGAGTTGCAGGTTCTTCCTTACCTTGAATGGCCTCAAGGACTTTTTTGTGACAAGTAACTAAATAAACAAAATAATAACAGAAACTAAAAAGAAATGCTTACCATGGAGGAAGCCATTTTCATTAATCAATTCCTGAAATTACAGTGATAGACAAAGGGGTGCACACGCCTTTGACCAGAAAGGAGCACACGTTTCTGGGTTTGAAATCCTAAAGTTCTAAAAGAAAATGAAAAAGATAAAGTTCTTTGGGAACTGGTTTGTTGATTGATGTTGAAGGAGTCTCCATAATGGCAGTCTTCCAGCTTTTATATGTCAATGCTCTAACTGCTTCCCTGAAATTCGTCCACCAACTGCTCATATTGGCGAACTACAAGCTCCTAGAACTGCCACGTTCTCGTAACTGCCCAAGATCTCTTCCACCACTGCTTCAAACGTGCAAGAAATAACTGCTTTATGATTCGATGAGGATTCAGTCTGATCGAATTCAAGAACTTTAAAACCCAGCAAACTAAAAAGTGTAATTGGTAATTATTTCAATGCACCATTGTAGTTCGGTCCCCTTTGGTCGATCAGAAGCTGAAATCCACCAAACCAAATAAGAACACAATTTCACTCAGGTCGATTTTTAGGGTGTAAACACTATGTTGGCCAATGCTACATCATTCCTCTCCATGAAGGCTTGGGCATCGATGAAGTGACTGATCTTGAAAATGCTCAAAGACTCGCAAATCTAATGTGGCCCGGTGGAAATGATGGCTTCTGGTATAATAATTTGATATACTTTAATTTCTCACAATAATTTCACTCCCTCTGTTTTCAAATATCACCCTCATTTTCATTTTAGGCTATTTCAAAATTTTTGTCTCAGTAAAAAAGACTCAATTTAATTGATTTCCTAAAATACCATTTCCGATGATATATATAAAGGAGTAGACAATTAAGATATAATAATACACTTTGTCATTGTGGGTAACATTGGAAGACTAAGGGCCTATTTGGGAAGTTAAAAAATTGGATCCGACTAGGTTCAATTCCTGAATATATATTATATGATTTTACAAAAAAAAAAAAGAGCAACTCACGGTTAGTTTCAAAAAAACAATGTTTATGCCTTATTTTCAACATAAAGCTGAATAAATTATCTAGAAAAAAAAAAAAAAAAAAGAGTTATCAAATATTGTGAAATTAAAACTGACCTAAAATTAAAATTGACCAGATTTATCTTTGGCTGGCCAAGTTTTTAGGTTTTCTAATTAACCCCTAAAACAAATTAGCAGGTGTGAATGCATTAAATGTACTTTATTAAAAAAACGTGAGTTTTTTTTTTTGTTTTTTCTTCAAAAGGAGCAATCTTTAATTCTTTCCAATTGTTTTTCTCTTGGTCAGTGAAAGTTCTCATTTGCTTTCGAAGAGAGTGGCAGAATTGGACAAGTTGGAGATGAAAATGCTATTTGAGAGCTATGGTGCAGAGAAGTACTACGACTCTCATGTGGAATCGAGTGGATACCTTCTTAAATTGTTCAAATATAGACCACCACAAATGAATGAGACAAATCTGGGTTTTCGCCCACATACGGACAAGAGCTTTACATCCATAATTCATCAAACTCATGTTAATGGTTTGGAGATACAATCAAAGGATGGCGATTGGATTCCTCCTGAGGGCTCACCTTCAACCTTCGTGGTCATGGCAGGTGATGCCTTAATGGTGTGTCCCTAATTTCTTGAAAATTTCGACTTAATGGATATGATCTTCAATAGTATGTAAAATAAATTATAATTTTTTAATTTCCATCAAGATGACCCAACGAGGCCTAAATGGTTTTACTACTCCTTAATATTGAAAAATGGCACAATAATAGAACCTTGAGGTTTAAACATTGCGTGCTAAAAAAGAAAAAGAAAAAAAAAAAGGTTTCCCAAAAGTTGTGGATTTGATTAATTGTTCCAACACCCTTGCTTATTGATTGTTTATTATTAATGACACGTTTCTTACATCGGAATTGGAGGGAATCGGAATGGAATGACATTTTAATAAGGAACAGTTGTGCTTACAATTGAACTAAGGCCATGTTTGTTTAGCTGGAATGGAATGGATGGAATGGAATCTCATTCCAATTCATTCCAAACAACATGTTTGGATAAGATAATTTGAATGGGAATGGAATCAAATAGTATGTTTAAACAGTCATTTCAAATCTATTTTCATTCCAGACTACTTCAAGCATGGAATCACATTCCATTCCCATCCATTCCATTCCAACTAAACAAACATGGCCTAAGGTGCTTACAATTGAAATCTTATTCTATTATATTCTGATTCTTTTTTATTCCGTTCAAATACGTGCCATTGGCTGATCATTTTCTATTTTTATTTTTATTTTTATTTTTTTGATGAAAAGATGAGACCACTGCACAGATCGATCTTTAAAGATGTTGTAATTGGTTAATTATTTTTTCTCGAGATTTTGTTACTAATAAGATTTAATGAGATGGTTCCTTTTGAGTGGGCATGGAGCAATGGAAGAATACATTCTTCTGTCCATCAAGTCGTCATGAGCGGGACTGAAGAGAGATATTCGGTCGGGGTGTTTTCATTCAACAGGGGGATAATTTAAACACCGGAAGAGCTTGTTGACGACAAACACCCATTGAAGTTTAAGCCATTTGATTATGATTAGGGGTGTTAATGGTTTGGTTTGGTTTGGTTTTAGGGGAGATTTCGAACCAAACCATTATACTTCAGTTTTGTTCCTCCCAAACCAAAACCAAATCATACTATAAAAAAACCAAACCAAACCAAACCATTATATTTCGGTTTGGTTCGGTTCGGTTTCGGTTTTAACCTTTCAAGTAACAACAAATAATTGAAAATGAAAAAAATGACATGCCAAACTCCAAATAAAAACATTTTTAATAAAAGCATTACATTAGCAACTAAAACAACACAAACATTGTATCAAAATAGAAACATATTGACATATATCAATATGTCAATATCACACACAACATTAATAGCTAGTTTAATACATGCCAATCTAAAAAAGGGAAAACAATAAGAAACTTAAAATCAACAAAAGCAAGCCCATTCCAAATGTCCATTACCTATTTTACCCTTATTAGAATTGGGAATTTACAAACTTTAAGTTTATATATATATATATTATATTTTTCGGTTTTTTCGGTTTTTCGGTTTGGTTTGGTTTGGTTTTTTAAAACTAAAAACCAAAACCAAACCAATTGAGTTCGGTTTTCTAAAATTAAAACCATAATCAAACCTAATGACAAAAAAACCAAACCAAACCGCCCGGTTTGGTTTAGTTCAGTTTGGTTCTCGGTTTTTACCAAAACCATTAACACCCCTAATCATGATAGGCTTCTTCAATTCTTCGGTACCGAGGAGGGTCAGAGGGCCAAGTGTTGTGTTACTGCCTACTGTGGTGTCTGAGATCTCTTTGAGTTAAAAGATACTTCTATTAATATATCTTTTCTATCAAGACTGTTCAAGTGTGAGATATCCCGAACTATCCCATTCGATCATGATTGTCTGTTCATGACACGCACGCATTTACGACGCACGCATGTCGCTCGCTCACAGACAGTTATTATCATACAGGATATTCAAAATATCCCGTACATCATTAAAGTTGTTTGTACTATTATGTGTTGATTTCATGGCTTGCTTAATTTCTAAGTTTGTCGTATGATGTCTAGGATATTTGGATTTCGTGCGAACTATACATGTTGGGTGCATGTATTGTATTATCAAGGTTGTCTGCATTTCCTACTATGTTGTATACATGTAATATCTTATAAAGGCAATGTGGTTTTCTATTTGTGTGCTATGGAATTGAGGTTTCGCTATTGAAGGTGGATTAAAATCCACGATATATACTTTTTTATGGGGTTGGTCGAATGGTTAGATTTTAGGTGTGTTCTACAAAAATCATTGTTTTGACTATTCGATCACCAGCTGTCTGTGTGGGTATGAGTTGTGCATCTCATGAGAGCTGTTAGGGGATTGACTTGAGAAACCCCTAATCGTTAATTAAAAAAAAAAAAAAAAATCCACATTATATACACCTCACAAATTTTAATTTTAAATTTTTTATATATATAAAAAATAAAGAAAAAAAAAACATGAATTAAGTGGTGTTAATAGCAGTTTGGTAATTCTTACTATCTAATGTTGGGGAGATGAGGGAGCCCAAAATTTAACACACCGGACCCAATATACAAGTCTGGAACTCATACCCACACAAAAGGCCTAAGCCTATTAGTGGTGAGTCCATCAATATTAAGACCATTTCTTTATTCTATTTTTCCGATGTGGGACAAACGTGAACCTCAACAATCTCCCCCTTTATGTGTTAACCACATCGAATTCAACTCCCCTTGTTGGGGAGATGGGGGAGCCCAAAATTCAATATACTGGGCCAATATACAAGTCTGGAACTCATACCCATACAAAATGCCTAAGCCTATTGGTGGTGAGTCCATTACTTGTATATTAAGACTATTTCTTTCTTCTATTCTTTCGATGTGGGACAAACCCACATGTGAACCTCAACATCCAAGACACGGGGAACTGGGCCCCATTTAATTCTTCAATCTGTATTATCAGTTTATCACCCTAATTATATGAAAGCACTTGGCTCGAACCTAGTTTCAATTAAGGACCCAAGTGGCCTGTGGGTAATCAATTGGCTTGTTTACGAGATAAATAGGTGTTTCGAAAGAAAAATGACAAAAGATCATTTCAATTACATCATACAACTGTGGAAAGTACAATGAATCTGGCAATTAGCAGAAATTTTCTTACAATTTTCCTTATAAGTTGTTCCAATAAAACTTGATAACTCAATTAGGGCAACTTTTCAATCTAATTCTCCTTAAAGAAGCATGAAGCATTTATTAACTTCAAATTAATCAAAAGAATCATTTGGAAGGTTGAGTAGAAAAAGGGGTCCTTGTGTAAGACTTTATTGTGGGCCACCATTGATTAAATCTAGATTGATGAGAAATTGATATTGTAAGTTACCGGATTCCCAATTGAGGATGTACGTGATTAATAAAGTGATATGAGTTATGGAACATCTTAGTCATGTGTGATCACGTGCTTATAAAATATGAATGGAATGTGTAGAGCCTTATTGATAATGATCAATGGTGCATTAAAGGAGGTGTATATTAGCAGCGGACCACCGTATTATCATGGGAGTGACTGCAGAGGATTGTTTATATAAGTTCACTAACACATGGTTCTCTTATTTTCTTCTGTTACCTTACTTTCCCTCTCCTTCTTGTCTCCTTATTTTTTATGCTGCAGAACCTCTTTTTCTTATCTCCCCTTACCTCATTAATGCACACAATTTGAAATGATGATTTTGTGATGAGAAATATCATCTTTTCTTCTCCTATATAATGAGGCTGAGTCCCCATCCTTATACACACAAGAAACACAAGCATTGCCCCATGGAAAGGTTTAAAACTAAAAAGTATGTAGAGGGTGGAAGATTTCAGTCTTGGTAATTTAGGGTTTCAATTCGTGTAAATAGCTAGCTCAGGTATGCATTCTAATTGACTAATTATTATATGCTTATGAACTTGGCAGTATGTATATGTTCTATATACGTAGTCTAACACCTTGAACCTTGGGCCTATGAGCTGTGGAAGCAGGAGAAAAAGTAGAGGATCGGAAGATAGACAATCAGAATATTAGAATTTATGTGAAAATGATCTAGGAAGAATATGAATTAAAACATAAGAATTGACGTGTTGCGTAATTTAAGTGAACCATGGACAAAGAAGAAGAAAATTTCAGTTATTGCAATTGTGGACAAAGATGATTATAGAGTTCTTTCAGTGTAAATTTAACTAGGGGAAAATGTTGGTCTTCCCGATCTCTTCGAAATATATATCCATCACTCCATTCCCATAAGATGTGGCAACCTTACGAGGCGTGCATGCTCCATGTTAACAAGTTGGCTGATTGATCTGATATGCAATTTAAGCTGCAAATTTTTTAGTTTTCAAAGTTGCTTAATGTGGCGTGCCTGTAGGTTGCCACGTGGCATGGAATGCCATATGGTAACTGGGTGATGGGTATAGTGTAGCTAGCACTACTCCTAACTAGATCAGTTGGTAATCACAATGACATTGTTCTGCATAAAGATAATCACAGTACGTGATGCCCTTGGATTAGTTTGTGAAGTCTTAATTGACATTGTATTGGAGCCTGAGTTCAAAACCTAGCTATATGCACCTTAATCAATTAATATCTAACAATTGAATCAAAAACAAAAATAAAATAAAATAAAAGGAACAAACATGAGAAAGAAAACAAAAGTTCATTTATAATTATTTTTCTTATTATATTACTATTATTATTATTATTATTATTATTATTTTCCAAGCTTTAGAGGAATGTAGACTCAAAGAATCCACCCCTCTTTTTCATAAGGAGGTCAAGTTTCGAAACCCTAAACTTCCACTCACTTATTAATTCCCCTAAACTTCCACTCCCTTATAAGAATTAATGGAGAAGATACATCAATGTGTCTGTTTAATGAGAATGCGCACCCAAAAGAGAAAATTAAATAAAAATTCAGATTCTCAGGGAGACAACAACCAACCCTGAAAACCATTAGTAAAATAGACAACTTCCTCAAAAGGACATCAATTTATGAGTTGTTTAACGCATTAGAAACTAAGCTTTAAGGGATTTAAAATTATAAAAGGCTCGATAGCTAAAAACAATCTGAGCAGTAGCAGATTTGACCCACAAACGAAACTAAGTTTCGATTCTGCTGCCTTCTTGGTCATTTTACTTCAAAGTTCATTCCAATTTGCTTACTTTAATTTTCAGATTAGTGGTTTGTTAATTTAATCATATTTCAAGTCTCTAAAGGTCTCTTTAATAAGGGTTAGTTGGTATATATTTAAGGTGTTAGATTTTGAATTCTACCTATATATATGACTGGAGGAGGGTTGTTCCATGCCAAAGCCCATTCAAGTTCTACATATGCCGTTTGATGGAAATATATAATTTTCAAAATCTTGAATGTTATTTAAGCCTTTGGTTTTTGAGAAGAAGAATTTCTTGTTATGCTTGCTCTTATCCCTTTAATGGATTCCATTGGGTAGAAAGGGCATTTATTCCTAATTAAGTTTTCGATCACTTGTGTTTCTCCATCTTTCTCCATTTTTAATTATGACGTCATGCATAGTTTAATTAATAATGATAAATAATTAGCAGTTTTGACTAAGCAAAATCAAACTTATACTTCGATATATTTGGGAACAAAATCCTCTTGTAAAGACAGAAACATCGATTCTTCGCAATTATTTTTCTGATTTTGTGACATCATTCTAAATTAATTGAAGACGTACAAGAAAATGTATTCCAATTATTTTTAGGTGGCTGATAAGTCCTGCATTAATAATGTAACTAATGTGTCATTTTTTATATGACCGAGCAGAGATAGCCTGGTATTTTGATGGGTCTGTTCAAAATCATGCTATGTATGTTTACATCAAAATGTCCAGACCCTGTCACGCAGGACGGGTGATTGGGGACCATAATGAGGTAATTTGGGACCATTAGTTGGCCGGGGACCATAATTAGGTAATGCTCCCAAATTTGCAATCAATTGAAGTAAAATAGTTTGATTACATTGAGGAAGTTCTAATGATTCGATTTTAATTTTTGTAATTGTCATCAAAACTAGTGATGGGTAAATCGGGACCAAGAGTTAATGGTCCCAAATTTGCAATTATGTGTAATAAAATAGTTTGATTATAGACATATAGAGATTTTAATGATTTGATTTTAAATTTTTATAATTATTATCAAAATTGACTGCAACATAAGTATACATATTAAAACAATCAAGTAGGCGGTCCTCTCTGAGATCCAAATCTTGGACGAGGATTTGATTTGATCATTTTTTTCACCCCACCTCCCCCTTCATTTTTTTTATGATGACGTACGGACAATACAGTGGGGTTTATCAAGATTAGGTGACGGGTAATTTGGGACCATTAATAAGTAGCTAATGGTCCCAAATTTTGCCATCAAGTGTGATTAAAAAATACTTTGATTTTATTAAGTGATACAATGATTTGATTTTAGTTTTTATAATTATTATCAAAGTACACTGCACCTTAAGACTGTCCTTAAGGTATACATATTCAAACTATCAAGTTGGCCTCTCTCGGATCCAAATCTTGGACGAGGATGGATTTGATCTTCAATTTTTTTTTTTTTTTTTTTTTCACAACAATTCAGTGGGCTCCCCCAGCTCCTCCCCACCAAAAAAAAAAAAAAAAAAAAAAAAAAAAAAAAAGAAGGAAAAAAGAAAAAGGGAAATCAAGTGGAATACAAAAGTTTTATTGAATGATGTTCAATGAACTGATTTTATAAAACAATCAAGTAAGCCGGACCTAAATCAGGCCCAAATCTTGGATGACGTTTGATTAATTTGTTTTGATTTCGTCTTTTCCAGTAGGGTCTGTCTGTGCGCGCGTGTGCGTTCCGTTTATCCGTAGACCCACCACCATACCATCCTATTTGGTGGCCTAAGCATGAAAATCAAATTAACGTTACAAAGATGACACCATCGGAAGAACCAAAATCAACGGTCTGGAAACTATGAGCCATTCATGTATATCACATGTTTTCAAGTCAAGCGAAACAAAGATTCTCACCTATCCTCGAACTTTACCTTATACAAGAGGTTCCCTATTATTCGTATTAGGCTCCTTCATCAATTTATCTATACTTCTCAAAGTAATTTGAGTTGAAAATTTTTTGACTCACTAATTTATCCCATTAAACTAGGGATGACAATAGGTAGGGTAGGATGTTACCCCATGCCCGATCCTACACTTGAACTACTCTGCCCATGTCCAAACCTATACCCGATGGGTAAGGAGAACTGGAATCCATCCCGATCCGTCCTTTATTGAGGGCACCTATGCCCGACCCGCTCATGCCCGACAGTAATTTTTTTCCCCAAAAATTCATGTTTTTTGCACATTGGTGTAGACTCAGTCCCTGGTTGGGAATACTTTTGCGTAGTCCAAACGCGCTTCTAGGGCCTAAAAGAGCTTTGCAGGCTGTTTGGGTAAAAAACACAAAGTGCTTATTGAGCCCAAAAGTGCGTTGGACCAAAAGCAAGGTTGGAGCTGTTTTTCCAGAACGTGATGGGGGAAGCTAAAAAACCTCTAATGAATCTTTTCAAATTCCAGATATACCCTCGCATATCAAACATAAAGAAAACAAATACCCTTCAAGTCCACAACAATTACGATCCATGAATCTCACTCTTCCATTCCAGTCTCACGTTCTTGCAGAAAAGCCATCAATGTTGTTGATGTCCAGACGATTGTCTCTCTCCGGCGACGCTTCTCTCTCCGGCAATTGTACGACTCCCTCTCCGGCGACCTTTGCAAGTAAAACCCCCCTCTCTTGCGCCAGACTTTTTTCTTCGAACCCTAGATTTCTTAATCTTTCTTTTTGTTGCATTTTCTGATTTTAAAAGTAAATATATTGAATTAGAAGCAAATAAAGCTTTGACTAAGATGCTATTACGCAACCTTGATTTATATTTATGTTTCATCATGATTTTAAGGAGAAGTTTTTTGGTAGAGTGTTCCAACAGACCAACAGAGGTTGTTGAGATGCGTATCAATGGCGTCCCTTTTTTTTTTTTTTTTTTTTTTTTAAATCTAAATGTACATAAGAGAGATTAAGGAGATGGCATGCAATGGGTCGTAAAATTTCTCTACAAACGAATTATTATGGTTTTAGGAATTGACTGAAACCAATATGTACCTGTTTTTTTTTCCCCTCCTTCCAGGGCATTAGCTGGGCAATATTCTATTGAGTGCTTTTGGTAGCTGGGCAAAATTTGTTTCTTTCTAAAGTCACTTTTGTTAAATTTTTAACTAATTCTATATTGTTGGCTCTCTAATTTCAGACTTGTGTTATATATTAGATTTGTTGAAGTGGATATGTTTTACAGTAAAATCATTTACTTTATAAGGAGGATTCATCACCTATAAAACTATGTGATATGTACAAGGGTACACTTGAAGAATACTTTTGAGTGTGTATGTGGGTGTTAAGTATAATCATAGATCTATAATTTATTGGATTCGTTAATGATGTTCTGTTTTTGTGTTTAACACTAGATGTGCTTCTATAAATGTATATGTGCATGTGAAATGTGATGCTCTATTGTCAGTGTCTTCTTGCAAGAATTTATTGGTATTGAATTGGAATATAAGAGTTGAAAATGTAAACAATACCCAATAAAATCAATGAAATGGTGCTCAAATGGAAACAATGGAATCTAAAGAACCAAATTTAATGGTGTTCAAATGTTTAGTTTCACAGAACCTTGTCTTCTTGCTTTTTATGCATTTATGTGGTAAATTGATGAATAACCTGTTTGTGTTGAACATAGAATCACACAAAAACTTGCTTAGTGGCATATCAATATTAAACCTATTGCAGGTACCTTCCATGACCATGAGAAGACAATTTTTTTTTTTTTCCCATCTTGGCAACGTTAGGTTTCAAGTTGTGGCCTCATGCTGGAAACAAAGCATTGTCAAATGAGCTATTGCCTTAATCCTAAAATTCTTGAAATGTGGTGTTATGGCATTAGGGTGAATCATTTTTTTTTTCTTTTTTTCAATACTTGCCTTTCAGATCCGGTGGCTTTTAAAGTATGAGGTTGTAAGCATATGTTAAGAGAGATTGCATCCAAGGAAAAAGCAAGGATAGGCAGGGATTTAATTCATGTATGGGGCTTTGATTTATGTTAAATGTACATTGTTTTTTTTTAATGGTGATGTGAAGTTTATGGAATAGAGGACATGGGGTTTAATGAATTTTTTATAAATTTGTTGCCCATTAAAATTTGTCATTTTAATGCACACACACATGCATATCATTGCTAGCTACAGGTTCAATTTGGATGCTATGCTACAGGTTGAGTTTGAATACTACAGGTTACTAATGGTCATTGTGTTTGAATGAAAATAATGAATGAAAAATGGATATTGTGTTTAAATGAATGGTTACAAGTTCAATCTTGACAAATAAATATATAAATAAATAGGCCATGTTACAAGTTCAATCTAAACTATGGTAATTTTCAACAAAATATTTGACTTGTAGTTTTGGCATGATCCTCTTTTAAAGTTATGCACTTTAATAAAATTAGAGTAAAAGCACTTTTATTGCCAAACAGGCTAAATAAGCACTTATGGTAAGGGTAATAGTGTCATTTCAGGACTACAAGTCACTTTAGGACTTTACTTGCCAAATAGGTAGAAAAGCACTTTCAACATCCAACAACACTTTCGAAATACAATTCCCAAACGCAATACAGTAGTCAATTAGAAGCACTAGCTTCCACTTCTCTTCTTCTATAGCAAAAGCTCTAAAAGCCACAGCGTTCCCAAACGAGCCCTCAGTCCCCTCCCCTCCCCTCCCCTCCCCTCCCTTCCCCTATTATTCTGCCAAAAATAATAAAAAATAAAAAATAGCAAATAGCAATTATTTTGCCAAAAAAAAAAAAAAAACCAATAGCAACAGTGTGTAATGGACTTGGATTCTCTCCATAGTCCATTCCATAATCCTTTACTTCTCTATCTATTATTTCAGTGAGATTAACATGAATTGTTATTAAGGTCAATGGAAACAAAATTACAAGGAGGGAAACTGAATAATAATTAACACAAAATTTAACAATATCGCCGTAAAATCAAACACAAACACAAAGTAATGCAGAACCCAAATCTTATATACATTGAGAGAGAGAATGAAAGTGTCTTTTATTTATATTGAGAGAGAGAGAGGGAACATGAAAAATGGTAGCTGATTGGTGTTGATCCGCCATACACGTGAGTGCGTGACCATAGATATAGATCTAGAATTTTGGATATGTAGATCTGGGTTAATCGAGTGAGAGTGAGGCTGAGGCACTGAGGCAGTGACGATGATTCGTTGAGGTAATAACACGGTGAGGGTGAAGCCGCGAGGGTAGGGAGTGACCGAGTGAGGTTGAGTCGTTGAGGCAGTGATGGTGAGTCGCCGAGGTAGTGTCGGTGAGTCATTGAGGCGATGAGTCGTCGAGGCAGTGTTGAGGCCATGACGATAAGGGTGAGGTGGCGAAGAGACAGTGAGGGTGAGGGTGATTGGGTGAGGGTGAGGCTGTGAGGGCGAGGGAGGCGGCAGAGACAATGTTGAGTTTGGGAAAGTGTCTAGGGTTTGTAATGTATGTTAAGAGCATATATATATATAGGGTGAAATTGTAAAATCACAATTGTGGCGGGTCAGGTCGGGTTGTCGGGCTTTTTTCTTATGGGATCCATGCCTGATCCATGTCCGAAATAATTTTCAGATTTTTCCCCATACCCGACCCGATACCCGAAAAAATTAAAAAAATCCACCCATATGGGTATGGATTGAGTCAGGACCCTTTGGATCGGGTTGAAATTGCCATCTCGACATTAAACTGGTTAAAGATCATTTCATTCTTTACCCTTCTGCTTTTTTCCACTTTCCAACATGACAATATCTTTTTTTCTTTCTTTCTTTTTTTTTTTTCTTTTTTTTTTTTCAACTTCCCATCATCCTTTTTTCTCCTACTTCTTTCCACTTCCCAATATTGCATGTAATCCCAACATACATACATGCAATTTTGAATATTCTGCTTTATGAAAAAAATGTGAAATCCTCATGAATGGTCATACATATATAAAATGCTATTGCTGAATGATTCAACTTGTCATTTTCTTTTGTGACATTAATCGTTAACTATAGAGTTTTATAGGTCAAGCCAATTTGTAATTGGTGAGAAATTTTCATCTTAATTGTAGCTCACAAGCGACATATTAAAGTTTGATGCAGTGTAGATATTCCATGTCATAAATTTCAAGTGGCCGGCAGTGAGGTACTCTCTAGTCCCTTCTCATTTTGTCATATGCATGATGTCACTTAAATGCTTCCACTCATGAAACTCTATAAAGTAACATCAAATTGTGTTAATGTGTTCCATAAATCTCTCCACGCTTCGTGAGGAAAAAAAATAAATAAAAAAATAAAAATAAAAAAATAAATTCAAGACAGAAAAATCAAGATCAATGGGGTCCCTTACACAGCCTAAGCTTCCAGTGATAGATTTCTCCAAGGAAACCCTGAAGCCTCCTGGCACAACTTGTTGGCTCTCCGTGTGCGAAGATGTTGGCCGAGCTCTGGAAGACTGGCTGTTTTGTGGCCGTCTACGATGGAGTTTCTTCTGAAACTCACAACACCCTCTTCCACCAAGTGAAAGAGTTGTTTGATCTTCCCGTAGAAATCAAAATGCGGAACACTTCCCATAAGCCTTACCATGGCAACGTCAGAGAAACTCCTTTCCTTCCTCTTCATCAAGCCTTGGGCATCGACGAAGCAATGAATATTGAAAATGCTCAAAGTTTCACAAATCTCATGGGGCCCGGTGGAAACGATCGCTTTTGGTATAATAATTTGATCTTCTTTCTCATAATAATCCTATGAAATTTTGGAAAATACTGTTTGACTCGTATTATTCACTCAAATTAAGATCTTGATCATCTGATGTGGCACAAGTTTATATGATACACGTCATAAACAAACTTTTTAAGAATCCATTGTGATTTTAAGTCTTAGAGGTTATATGCATGGGTCAAATAGCAGTGCTCTAAATTTTTTATATTATGCATATTACTATTATTTTTCCATTTGTTTGCTTGGTTAGTGAAAGTGCTCATTTGCTCACGCGGCGAGTGGCTGAATTGGAGCACATGGTGAAGAGAATGCTATTTGAGAGATATGGTTTAGAGAATACTATGATTCTTTCATTGAATCAACTAGATACCTTCTTAAACTCATGAAATATAGACTACCATACCCCAGATGAATGAGACTAATCGTGGTGCTCCCCCTCATACGGACAAGAGCTTAGCATCCATACTCTGTCAAAGCCATGTCAATGGTTTGGAGATTGAAACAAAGGATGGCCAGTGGATTACCTATGAGAGCTCACCTTCATCGATCCTTTGTGGTCGTGGCTGGCAATGCATTGATGGTGGGTCACTATCACTAAATACAGTATTGGCATTTGTATTTAGTAACTAATTTAATTAATTAGAATTAAGATCTAATGAGATGCATATATGTTTTTGCATTGAGTAGGCATGGATGAATGGCAGAATTCGTTCTTGTAGCTATCGGGTCTTCATGAGTGGGGACGAAGATAGATACACACTCGGGCTGTTTTCATTCAGCAAGGGGATGATAGAAGCACCGCCAGAGCTAGTGGATGACGAACACCCGTTACAGTTTAAGCCATTTGATCATGCTGGACTTTTTCAATTCGTTGACACAGAGGAGGGTCCGACAGCCAAAAGAGCCTACATTGATGTTTGATTGAGATCTCATTTGGTTCAGAGACACTCTTATCTACAGACTGATATATATATATATATATATAGATATATATATGTACTATAAGTTGATTTCATGTGTTGCTTTCTACAGGATATATAGCCATACGATATCAAGGATATGTGGATTTCTTACAAAAATGTGTGCTGGCCGGGTGCATGTATTATATCATCAAGGCTATATATATGTATTTTCTACTGGTTTGCTATGTAATGTTTTTATCTTCTCAAGGCTATGTGGGTTTCGATTTGAGTGTTAATGGAATTGAGAGTTCTCTATTGAAAGTAATTGATTAAAATCTACGATACTGTTAGGTGTATGATCGAGATAAGTTTAATAGATTCACTTATAGGCTGTTGTGGATCGAATACAAGATCCTCTTTCGACCAATGATGAAAGTAAGTAATTATATCATCATATTTTAGCATTTTATCTTAAAAATAAAAATAAAGTAAATGAAGACTAATTAATTAAAGAAACATATATGTACTATGAATTAATTATGAGAGAAACGTTTTAAAATTTCGAAATGTTGCCTCGGTCCCATTAGACTAACGGCATCTCTCTCTCTCTCTCTCTCTCTCTCTCTCTCTCTCTTTCTCTCTCTCTCAAAGGGGGAGATCATCAATCATTTTGAGTCCTTGTAAAAGTTGTAGGAAATTTACCATATTTTCTCAATCGTGTACCTAAATTTAATAGTGAGGGTGAAAATATATTCTCAATCCAAGATTATATTGGTCTGTCTTTTTTTGATATATTTTCTCAATATTTTTAGATTTAAGATCCGCTTCATCAACAATGATGTACAAATGTGTAGTACTATTGGTGTCTTTTAGCTTATAGTATCTTGTTTTATTTTTATTGAAATAGAGATTGTAAATGGTTAAAAAAATTCACTTAAACAATAGATTTTGAAAAAAAAATTCTTCTACAAAGCTATTCTAAATGATGTTTTCTAGTGTATTATGCAATTAGTTTTCACTCACCATTAAAATCTAACTTCATTCCATTTCGATTTTCCCTGATTCCATCCAAACAAACAAGCCATTATATTACATGGGGCATTTGGAGAAAAGTCCAAATTTGCTAATTTATAGAAGCTTAAGTCTAAGTAAAAAACAATTAAAGTCGTAAGTCCACATAATTACTCAATGACAAATAAGCCCTTCGCATATAATTTGAAGACATCTTAAATGCTGTATCCCGCTTTAGTTCCATGATTAGTGGAGAGGATCACACCCAAATTTTTTCTAGATTCTTTTCCCATAACTGTCGCATCAATTAACTCGATTAGGTTTAGTAACGTCTTTCTGCACATATTTTTGAATTGTGTTATATTGAACCAAATAGTTACATTAATTTCATATATAATCTCTATAATTAGGAGTACAATTGTTCAGCGTGAAATTCGAAAATTTTAAAATAGTGACTTCTGTATGTAACAGTTTCAGAACTTTATTTTGTAATTTTGTTTTGTATTTTTGAATGAAACAAATACACTTATTTTAGATAATGTCACTATTTTCATGGATTTCTTAGAAAATATGTCCGATTTGGGAAGTAAAAAATATTAATAAAATAAAATAAAGTAGAACAATAAAACTATTATAATCCCCTTTTCGTTGAGTTGGTGTTTAAAATAACAATAATAATATGCTAATATTAAAAAATGTTACATCTCTATAAGTAAAACTGTTACATGATAATCTAACAAAAAACGGTAACTATTTTTGTTTACTGACACAATTCGTTATGTAACCGTATGTTAGACGCGGAAATTCTATATTGATTTGAGAGAATGATGGGAGAAAATTCAAAAAAATATCCTAGCAAAATATAAGTATTTATATCTTAATTAAATACTTACCATAATAATTAAGAAGGAAAATTGTTGATGGATATTAAAGATGAAAATTTTGTCATTGATTGAGTGAATTGTAGGGCAAAATTCAAAATAATCTCCCAACAAAATATAAGCATTAATACATTAAATACTTACCATAACAATCGAGGTGGAAAATTATTGATGGACAATAATTGATTGAGTGAATAGTGGGAAAAACTACAAAAAAAAATCCTAACATAATATAAGCATTAATACCTAGCTTGAATACTTACTATAATAGTTAAGAGGGTTTTACCATAATACTTGAGAGGGCGAAAAAGGCATTAAATAAAAGTCCAACTCTACTTCAGCATAAAGCCATAAAGTTCAAAGATGTTTTTGGACTTAATGCTATACAATAAAATTGAGAAGACTTTTGCCTTAATGTTTCTTGCAAAATGTACTTTTCGCTTATTTCCCCTTATATTAATAATATATCTACATACATGTATCTTATTTTAGGGATCCCACATTGGCTATCTGGCGAGCTGTTTGGCCATGCGCGCGATGGATTTGGGGCTCACGATGGCATCATCATTTGTATATAACAACAAAGACTACACACAAATTTTATGAGGACCAGCTACCAAACTTGTGTGTACATTTTTATTTTTGGCTAGTCTTGTGGTCCTTACTCGGGACCATCCCTGTAGACCTTAAATACCTTATGTTTTCAATAATAATAATAATAATAGCAATAATAAGTTTAAGATTTAAAATTTGAAATTTATCAACACGTTTCAAAACTTATTTAAGTGTTGGCTTTGAATCATGGGCGTGCCAAAATCTCTTAGGCCATGTTTGTTTAGTTGGAATGGAATGGATGGAATGGAATCTCATTCCAATTCATTCCAAACAGCATGTTTGGATGATGTAATTTGAATGGGAATGAAATCGAACAATGTGTTTAGACAGCCAATTCAAATCTTTTTCTATTCCAAACTATTTCAAGCATAAAATCAAGTTTCATTCTCATCCATTCCATTCCAACCAAACAAACATGGCCTTAATTCAATTTGACAAAATCTAGAAACTGTCCACTAGTTAATTGAAAGCCAAAATTAATAATCCCCCACAAAGCCTCCAACAGTCATTTGAATTGTCATAAAATAGATTAAATAATGTTTAAATATATTTAAGGTGACTGAACTTCTATAAAATAAAAAATGATAAAAAAAAATATTAAAATGAGCATGTTCGCTACCTCTAAGTACTCAATCTCCAAGTGGGATAGCAAATTGCCACCTAAGGTAACAGAGCACATTTTTGCGACCTCCCTTGGAGGTGTCCTTTTATGAAGATCAAAATTTGATTGGATGTATATATGACTTTCGACGGCCAAACCGATTTTATTTATTGTAGTGGGAAAAAAATCTGCCCTAATCAGGATGCCACAACATGTAAAAATAAGATAATAAGCATCTCAGTGCAAATGCCACATTCTAATATCGCTATGGGCTAGGATTAATCAAAGAGAAGGACATGTTTAGTTCAGCTTAGTAAAAAATCTTCACATTCATTCATTCCTGCTTCACTTTCATCACTCTCAGATCATTTGGGCATTGGAGTTTCAACAACTGACCCCATCCGTGGCTCCATTTAGTTGTGCCTTGATGGATCTTTGGTTGGGATTTTAGAGTAAAAGCCGATATTAGCCCAATCTCTA
The DNA here is from genome assembly GCA_039720395.1 of Liquidambar formosana. Taxonomy (NCBI): domain Eukaryota; kingdom Viridiplantae; phylum Streptophyta; class Magnoliopsida; order Saxifragales; family Altingiaceae; genus Liquidambar; species Liquidambar formosana. The sequence goes on from CM077826.1 coordinate 16,950,046, forward strand.
AAGGGCAATTTGGACATACTGTTGTTTGACGAAAAACCCCAAACATATATGAACACAAATTGGTGGGATTGGGATAAAGAGCTTGATACCTTCACTCTAGAGTTGGGTCAAGTCAAATTCAAATTGACTTTGAGGAATATGTGGAAATTGCAGTGGAAGAATATGAGTTGCAAAATGCTAATTTTGATGCTGCATGGAAAGTCACACTCATTTATTAGCTTGGAATTTTCCAATTTCATGGAAACCTATGTAAAGTTTGGTAGGACCACAAACTACTTAGTGAAATCAAAGACTAATAAACACACCACAAAATAAAATTGGCAATAAGAATAAGATGCACTCGCATTGCATATTTGACATCTCAGATGCGTAGTTCAAAGGAACTCAATGGCGGAGTTAAGAATTGGGTTCAGAAGGGCCAAACTTTAGAGGAAAAGTTGTGAAGGAGAGAGAGTTGAGAGTAATTGTTCATGAAACCTTAGAAATTTATGGGACGTATTCATATAATTGGATAAAAATAAGATAAGGGCCCAAAAATCAAATTTCAGAAAGATCAAATTTATAATTTTTTAAAAAAACCTAAGTATAAAACCTAAATAAAAAGAATTGTTGGAAATGAGTGATCCCTCTGGATTCCACTTGGTTCTGCCCCCGAAAGGACTCAGAGAAAACTAAAAATGACACTAATTTGATGCAAATATCCTAAAACACCTTCATCACAAAAAAATTAAGATCGATATATGGTCGGTCACCCTCATTCATTAGCTGGCCGGAAATTGTTGCCTAGTAGTTCATTAGCTGGAAATTGCCGTCTCCTCTAGGGCACCCAATTGAAATGCCTAGTTCATTAGACCATGCACCACATGTAGCCAAAATAAAAGACCAAGAACAAAACACAAAACAAAATTTGCTTCAAGGATAAGACGACCCAGGCGAGTCGCAGGTTTCACATTTGAGTGACAGTGATGTGGACAAATATATCAAACAATTTGAAAAACTGTTGATTAGGAAAGGATGCAACCAGAAAGTGAGACCTATTGTCATTCGTAGAACCCCAATATTTGGTGCCTTTGTGAAACTCCAATCATGTGCAGGCAATTGGTTTAATTTGTTCGAAAATGCTACCACAATTGCTTTGTTTGTTAGGTGGGAATGGAGGATGGAATGAAATCTTTATTCCATTGATAAAAAAAAAAATGGGATGTTTGGTGGGCAAAAGAATTGAAATACTTATTCTCTCAAGTTATCTATTTTATAATATGATGGTACAAACATTCATTTCTCAATACAAAGGAATACTCATTCTTTCCCTTGAAGAATGACAATAATGATCATGGGATCCGCCAATATCTTTTTTTCTCTCTTCTCTCTCCTCTCTTGAATGCCACATTCTTATGAGACCCACATTTTTTTCTATCTCTGTGTGGGGTGGCCTCCATGATAAACGATGTAAATCGATGATAAACCACATCACACAATCTTCCTTTCTGTTTTTAGTCCGACATAAAGCAACTAATTTGCAATTAATTATCTCTTAGAAATTAGAAATTAGAAATAGAATAGCATGGCAGGACCCACCAAAAAACCGCATTGGCTGCATGTGCAACTGCATTTTGTGAATGTTTCATGTTGTCGAGATAGTGATGTGTACATTGAATGAGTTTCCAATGTCCCACATTCACTAGCTAAGATTTTCCTTATGAGTTTATAAGGTTTCATCTTTCTTTCAAGGGTTAGTCCCTTTTAAAGGTTGAGTGTGGGTTAACTTTATGGGCTCTTGAACTTTTCTTTGGTTTATGTTACATATGTGGACTTCCTTACTTGTGTGTTGCGTATACGTGTTTCTTATTTGTGTTTAGCAAAAAAGAATGAGTTTCCTATGTCACACTATTGTGTCGCATTCATTTATGTGCTTAAATACTTCTTTAGGATCTCAGTATATTAGGGATATTACAGCAAGAAAGGAAAGAAATATATCCAGCTAGCATTGCTAGCATTACCGTTACAAAGATTTTACACCTTGAGATATACTCATCTATCACAGCTAGCATTTATCTAATTGTGCTTATATACATCTTTAGGATCGTAGTATATCAGGGATATTACGGCAAGAAAGGAAAGAAATATATACAGCTAAAAATATATCCAGCTAGCACAGCTAGCATTACCATTACAAAGATTTTACAGCTTGAGATATGCTCTATCTATCTTTTTTTTCGATTCAAGAGATATGCTCATCTATCACAGCTAGCATAGGACTTACTATCTCAGGTAATCTTGAAGGCCTCCTAACACTATTAGAAAATAAGTCAAAAATGTATATCAATAAATGTCGTTGTAAATTGGAAAAATGACAAAATGGTAAGTCAAAATAGAAATAATTATAATAAAATGGGTAAAACTCTCATTTCAATTTAAAAGGGTAATAATGAACTTTAATTCCTTAAAGAGGGGATCTATCATTTCTTATTTTATAATATCCACTTTGCCCTTTTACTTGTAATCCACTATTAACTCATTCCCTACTCTCGTGATTTTAAATTTTAAAGATCCCATATCATAATTAAATAAAATAAAATAAATTATTATTATAACTAGCATCCCTAATATGATTATTTCCTTTTCACTAAAATAAGAGTTGTAGTTTGTAACAAGTTCATTTTGCTTATTTTTTTTTATTTTTTTTTTTGTAGACAACGATTGGCTACACATGACAAAAATCACAATTCAACAATCGTGAGAAAGCTTTCTCACAAAATGCATTATAATCAATGACCTTTGTTTTGTTCTCTGTAAAGAGTCCAACCTTGGCAAGCCATCACATTTTTAATGGAGAGAAGAGAAAGATTAGAGTTTAGTTTTGTGAACAAGGAAAAAGAATATACCCAAAAAAATGAAGGAAAAAGGAGGGAAAGTTGAGATGGATTGCCAAAAGATTTGAATAACGTGAATAGATTTACTAGGAGGGTATAATAGGTATTCAATCCTAAATCCCTTTTTTTAGGAATTAAGATTGAGTTTTGGTCCTTTTTATTGAAATTATTTTTATTTCGACCCACCATTTTGTCATTTTCCCTTGTAAATTCTACCATATATATTTCTATGGAAGGTACGATGGAAAGTCGGTGCATTTGAAACCTCAGAAGCCGCGTTTCTTGTGTGCTTCTCCATTATATATGCATCTCTTTTATGGCATGAGATGGTTCATTACCTGATAATAGCTGAAAGAAGAAGAGATTGATCTATAGGGAAAGAAAGATATAAGGCCATTGATCCTCTGTTTTTGTGTAAGAGAGACAGAGGTGATTGACACACAGAGAGACCCATCTCTAGTATTGAGTCTATTTCAGCAATAAGATTCAGAATCTCGTGTTTCTCCAACTAAAATTTGAAGAAAACTATCTGGTTTGGTGGGTTTTTCTTAGTTGGTGTCGCGGTTTTGGGTTCTAATGGAGAATACTGATATTTATAGAGTAAGTAGCAGTTTTAGGATAGACAGTTCTTCGCCATGGAGGAACACTGGTGTCGAGGTTTTCTCGAGATCGTCGCGAGAAGAAGACGATGAGGAAGCTCTCAAATGGGCTGCACTCGAGAAACTTCCCACTGACAATCGCTTGAAGAAAGGTTTATGGAGTGGATCACAGGGCGCGGCCAGTGAGATTGACGTTGATAACCTTGGTTATCAAGAAAGGAAGAATTTGCTGGAGAGGTTGGAGAAGGTCGCCGAAGAGGACAATGAGAAGTTCTTGTTGAAGCTCAAGGATCGTATCGATAGGTAAACAAATTCTCCTCCCTTATTTGAACCTCTTTCAATTTTTCCAAGAGTCATGCTGTCTTTCTTTTTTTTTTTTTTTTTTTTTGTTGCCTGATCCTCGATTTTTAAGTAATGGGTTTTCACGTCTCTTTGATTTTGTCAGAGTTGGAATCGATATGCCGACGGTTGAAGTGAGATACGAGCATTTAACTATCGATGCAGAAGCATATGCAGGAAGCAGAGCTTTGCCTACTTTCATCAATTTCTGTTCTAACATAGTGGAGGTAACAGTACCTGCAAATACTTATTCAAAAGAAAAAAAGAAGGGAAAATTACACTTTGCCCCCTCCATCTTTTGTCGGAAATCACTTTTCATCACTTATCTATAAAATCCTACAAATACCTCCCGAAATACTAGAACAGAACACATTGCATCCAACCGTTAAGCTGCCGTGATATGCTTAACTAAAATAGTCATGTGCAATGCACATGACTCTTTTCTCTACCCAAAGTTGCACATGACTCTTTTCTCTACCCAAAATGCCCTTAAATACAATCTCACGTGCTCTCCATCCTTACAAAAGTCCTTTTCTCTCTCTTATACCCATCCATACATATCTGATTAAGCCCTCTTATTAAACCTCGATGGTGGACTCGACGGCGGTAGCTTAGAAGCGATGGAGCTGGTTTGATGCAAATGGCACCACAAAGCCTCGATCAGACGGCAACCCCAAGTTGCACGATGCGGTGGAGCTGGTTCAGATATGGAGCAACGCCGCTGTGGGTATGATGGGTCCCTCGCTGCCAACTGTTGCCGTATGGGTCCTTCTCGGTTTGGAACTCCATTGCTAGTACCGAAACTCCATAGTTTATGGTTTGGAACCCAACCTTTTTTTCCCAGCGAGTTGATGCCAATAACGCCTTCTCTTCCTTTTCTTTCTGACAAATCTTCTCCGGTCTCTCTCTAGTTTTTTTTTTTTTTTTTTTTTCAATAAAATTTTTTGAGAGAGCCATGGTCTTTGCTTCCATTGTCGCCAACCATGGCTCAAAATAAAAGCCAAAACATTTTCCGTCAAAATCAAATCTAATCCCTCAAATTCCCTCGCTTTCCTTTAATCAAACCACTCCACAAACCTTAATCCCTCAAAATCCAGCAGATTTGGGAAAAAAAATATTTCATTTTGTTTGGTTTTGTTCTTCTATGGGTGAACAAAATATGGAAAAAAAAATAGCACAAATCCAACCGTGGCAGCAAATTTGGGTTCAGATCTGGTTCGCGACTTCTTTGATTTTCATCTTTCGATCTGGTTCGGCCCTTTGTTGCAAATCAATGGCCATGGATTTGGCCCTTTCTCATGGATCCCCCATTTCATCGGTGCGTTCATGGCTGCAATGCTGGATGATTTGGGTTAGGATGAGCAACGGTGGGTTGCTGCAATTGCAACGGTTGCCGGCAGGGTCGCAGTTTCTCTTTTACGTTGCCACGTGTACAAGTCATATACATTCGGAAAAAAAATCCGAACTCATATGAACCCAGAATATTTTAAAACCAATCGTATTGTTGTGGAAAAAACTTCATTGTCGGTGGAGATGACCTGCAAAACCGTCAAGAAAGAGCTGTAGTGCATCGTTGGTCTGGAAGCTTCCTGTGGAAGCTTTTATTCGGGGAAGTCAAAAAGCGGGAAAAGTTAATGGGGGGCTTCTTGGTCATTTCGCTTCTTCAGCACTAAGGGCAAATTAGTCATTCTATGCATTCTGTTAACGCCGTCAGCCTATTACTCTGTTCCAGTATTTCGGGGGTTTTTGTAGGATTTTGTAGATGAGGGGTGAAAAGTGATTTTCGGCAAAAGATGGAGGGGGCAAAGTGTAATTTTCCCAAAAACAAAAAGAAAAAAAAACAACACACTACCTGCAAACAGAGGCAGAGCCAGGAGGGGCCTTGGGGGGCACGTGCCCCCCTTGCTCAACCAATTTTGTTTTTTGGAGAGATATTACTATTTGATGACTATTTCTCAACATAATGCCAAAAAGAGGAAAATAGTTGTCATTTTAAAGTATATTTACAGTCAATTTGTAATAAGTTGAAAAAAAATCCTTTTTTTAGTATTAAATTGAAAAATAATAGCTACAAAGTAATTTTTTAAAAAAAATTGCTTTCTAGGGCTTTTAGTTCCCAGTTCCCACTTCATAGAATCATAGCACAGTGCCCTCCTTGGAGATAAATTCTGGCTCCGCCCCTGCCTGCAAATATGCCTCTCATATTCTTCTTGTTCAATTGTTTTTACATTTTTTCCCCTCTCCTCAAGGGATTCTTGAATTATCTCCATGTACTTCCAAGTAGAAAGAAACATCTGACTATCCTTCAGGACGTTAGCGGAATCATCAAACTATGCAGGTGAGAATATGGGCTTGGTGATTCTCTTTTTGCCATCTTCAAATATAGAATCTATCGGCAATCCATTTATTGTTTTGTCTCAGATGATTTTATTTATTTATTTTTTTCGCAGAATGACACTGCTTTTAGGTCCTCCTGCTTCTAGAAAGACCACACTCTTGTTGGCCTTGGCCGGAAATCTTGATTCGGATCTCAAAGTAAAGACTATTTAATTGCATCTTCAATTCTTTTCATGGTTTTCAATCAATATGTATTTTGCGAACTTTTTCGTTTCCTTTCTAATTTGAAAGTTGAAATTTCTCCTTTCTGTGAAATCAGGTTTCGGGGAAGGTGACTTACAATGGCTATGATATGCATGAGTTCGTCCCCCAGAGGACTGCTGCCTATATTAGTCAGCATGATGTCCATATAGGAGAAATAACTGTAAGAGAAGCCTTAGCCTTCTCTGCAAGGTGCCAGGGGGTTGGATCCCGTTATGGTTAGTTAAAAATGATTTTTTTCGCCCTTCTTTGTGGGTTAGAATGTCCGATGATTTCAAATTTTCAACAGGTTAAATTAGATTGATTTTTTTTTTTTTTTTTTTTTTGAAAATATGCAGAGATGTTAGCAGAGTTGTCAAGAAGAGAGAAAGCAGCCAATATTAAGCCTAATCCTGACCTTCATATCTATATAAAGGTGAGAATGAAGCTATAAATCTATGATCAATGCAAAATTTCTCAAATAAGTTGTGCAGCATTGAATCTAGTTGCTTTTGGAGAACAACATGTAATGTTTACACTATATTGGTGATTTTGATGTCAATGGAGATGTGGGATTTTGGAGTTTATATTTCTTGAATTCATATTATATTGAATTTCATGTTCAAATTCTTTCTCTGTAGTACAAATTTATTTTAAATTTCGAATCTTTGGCATGAATCTCTCTTGTTTGAGATTTTTATGCTTAATCCAAAATTAACAAGAAGGCCCAAATTTTTATTCATTGGTTTCTAACATTTTAGGCAGTAGCAACAGAAGGCCAGGAGGTGAACGTGATCACAGATTACATTTTAAAGGTATCAACCCTAAAAAGGCTTCTTTGATCATAACAGGATTTTAAAGTGACACCTAGAGAATATCCCTTAAATATATTTATTTTTCTTCCCCATTTAAAATTTACAGATTTTGGGACTGGAAGTTGTTGGAATATTATTTACAAAATAACAAAATAATATGAGTTACCTTGCACAAAATAGAGTTAACCCAATCCGGCTAAGAGGCGCGACAACACTTCTTGAAGATAGTTGGAGCCTCCCACTCGTGCAAGGGATTATGGCAACTCTATCTCCGGGATTCAACTTAGCTCGGACTCGATCCTATTCCTGTACGATCTTGCACTAATCGACAGGAACTAAGTACCTTCAACCTCTTGTCAAGATGCCCAATAAAATTTAAAGTAAAACGACATATGTATACTATGTAGTAAGGAAGTCAGAGAATGAAAACTTCAAGTTAGTTATCTAACACTTCCACGCAACTACCCTTTATATAGGAGGATAGGTGGCTTGTAGTAGAAGTAAAGAATCTTCGTCATAATTACAAAGATTCTATCCTATCCAAAAAGATTTGATCTTATCCAAAAGGATTTGATCTTATCCAAAATTTCATCCTATCCAAGATTCTATTCTATCCAAAAAGATTTGATCTTATCTAAAAGGATTTGATTTTATCCAAAACTTCATCCTATCCAAGAAATAAAATAATAATTTAAATCATTTCCAACAATCCCCCACTTGATTTAAATTAATAACATCAATATGAAAATAATAATAATGAGCATCTAGGAAAGTCATGTGCATAAATGAAGGTGCCTTCAGGACTTGAACTTCCACTTAGTATAAACACATTAAAGTTTATCAGAGGACTTAAGTGGACGTGCCTTGAACTTAAGGACCCATGTTGATAAATTAGACATGTCATACACATATTCCTTTCAGAGGTTATTGTACTTCTGAAGCTGGCACCTTTTGAGTCTGTGCTGAATCCCATTTTACTGAGTGATCTAGAGATAGCCTGTTATCTCTTGTGAAATGACTAGCTTCAACACTTAGAAAGGTAAGTCCATCAAGAGTGCATCCTGTAACACTTCTATTAATAAGATATATAGATTTATTAAGAGAAATTAAATTCTCAACCTCACACAAAACACAGGACTCATCTACAAGTAAATCAATTACAGGAATTGCACCAACTCATTATAGGAATGGACTTAACTTCATTAAAATTTAGTGCATACACAACGGTTGTTTCTTAGCTTGTTTTTCCCATTGAACCTGAGAAAACTCATCAGGTTGGGTTCCCACCAAGTACAACTCAATTACTGGCTTTCAATCCCATTCCCCTCGACGAAATTGAGATCAAATCTCTTCCAGGGCCTTTGGTTAAGGGATCGGCCAAATTCTCCTTGGACTTCACATACTGTATGGCCATACTTCCATTAGAGATCAGTTCTCTTACATGACTATACCTCAGACGAATAGGTCTGGATTTCCCATTATAGATCTCACTATACGCTTTAAGCATAACAGCTTGATTATCACAACATATGGTAATTGCTGGCACTGGTTTATTCCATATTGGTACGTCTACTAATAAATTCCTCAGCCATTCAGCTTCCTCTCCCGCAGATGAGAGTGCCATAAACTCAGATTCCATTGTAGAATGGGCTATACTCCTTTGTTTCTTGGATTTCCATGAAATAGTTCATTCTGCCAAAGTGAAAATCCATCCAGTTACGGATGTCCCATCATCTAAAGATGAATTTTATGTTGCATCACTATACCTTTCAAGTACAGTAGGGAACCTCCCATAATGCAACCCATAATGCATTGTGCCTTTCAAATATCTCAAAACTCTGCTCAATGCAGTCCAGTGCTCTTTACCAGGATTGCTCGTGTATCTACTCAGTTTTCCTACTGCATAGGCTATATCTGGCCTTGTGCAGTGCATTGCATATATAAGACTACCAATAATCTGAGAATACTTGAGCTGAGATACACACTTGCCTTCATTCTTTTTTAAATTGATGCTAGAATCATAAGAAGTTGGTGTTGGAGAACAATCAAAATAATTAAATCTCCTTAAGATTTTCTCAACATAATTTGATTGTGAGAACGCAATCCCACTATCAGTTCTAAGTATTTTGATTTCGAGAATGACATCAGCTTCTCCAAGATCCTTTATATCAAATTTTGATGACAAGAACTTCTTTGTTTCATCGACACATTGAAGATCTGTGCCAAAAATTAACATGTCATCCACATAGAGACATATAATTACTCCAGAATTGCCATCAAATTTTCTATAGATGCATACATCTGCCCCATTTATGTGATAACCATTCTCAAGAAGTGTTCTCTTGTATTTCTCATGCCACTGCTTTGGTGGTTGTTTCAGCCCATTAAAAGACTTGACTAATTTGCAAACTTTCTTCTCATTCGCAGGCAAAATAAGACCTTCTGGCTGCTCTATGTAAATTTTTTCTTCCAGTTCTCCATTCAAGAATGCAGTCTTCACATCCATTTGATGAATGATCAGATTGTTTAAAACAGCCAAAGCTTTCATCAGCCTAATGGTTGTGATTTTTGCAACAGGAGCATAAGTGTCAAAGTAGTCAAATCCTTGACGTTGTTTAAACCCCTTTGCTACTAACCTTGCTTTGTACTTGTCAATTGATCCATCTGGTCTCAGTTTCTTCTTAAAAATCCACTTGCAGCCAATAGGTTTGCAACCAGGTGGTAAATCAACTAATATCCATGTATTATTGGACATTATTGAATGAATTTCATCATTGATTGCTTTTTTCCAAAAGATAGAATCATGAGATGACATAGCTTCTTCATAGGTTGATGGATCATTTTCAACTAAACAAGTAATTTCTTCAAGATAAAAGTCAGGACCAAAATCTTTAGGAATTTTACCTCTTTTGTTGCGTCGCAATTCAATCGATTCTGGAATATCAGGTTCCTTCCTTTTCAGTGTCGACTGAGTTTCCACCCCCACTAATTTGGAGTCATCTTTGAATGGAAAGATATGTTCAAAGAAATCTGCATTGATCGATTCTACAACTGAATGAGGTGCTGGTGTTTCCAGGTTCAAAAACCTGTAAGCCTTACTGGTGATTGAATAACCAATAAGAACACAATTTGTTCCTCGAGGTCCCACTTTTGAGCAATGAAAATTTGGTAATTTTACATGAGCTAAACAACCCCATACTTTTAAGTATTCAAGATTCGGCTTTCTACCTTTCCATATCTCATATGGTGTCACATTCATCTTTCTTTGTGGAACACGATTCAAAATATAACAAGCAGCAAACAATGCTTCTCTCCAAAGATTAAAAGGAGTTCCAGAACTTACAAGCATAGTGTTGGCCATTTCTGTGAGAGTTCAATTCTTTCTTTCAGCAACTCCATTTTGCTCAGGAGTGTCTGGAGCAGAAGTTTCACGACAAATTCCATTGACGTCACAGAATTTAATCAAATCAGAATCAAAGTATTCTCCAGCCCGATTTGACCGGAAGGCTTTGATTTTAGTACCGTGAAGATTCTCAACCTCAGCTTTATAGTTCTTCAGACAGCTGAAAGCTTCATCTTTGGTTCGGAGTAAGAAAACATATGCATATCGAGAAGCATCATCAATGAATGTTATAAAATAACGCTTTCATCCTCTAGCTTGAACACCAGTCATCTGGCAAATGTCGTTGTGCACTAAATCCAGAACATTTTATGACCTTTCAACTCCTTTGAATGATGTCTTGGTGATTTTGCACTTACTACATGCAACGCATTTTTCAATAAGATCATCTTTGAGATTAGGAATGAAACCCAACTTGGTCATTGACTTGATCGCATTAAAGTTGATATGCCCAAGCCTACCATGCCAAACATCAAAAGAATCCATAGTATAAACAGAAATAGATTTATTATTATCTATATTAAGTTTGAACATTCCAGATACAACATAGCCTTTCCCAACAAAGACACCATTTTTAGTCAAGATAAATTTGTCTGATTCAAAAGTCATCTTAAAGCCGTGCTTGCAAAGAAAAGTACCAGAGACGAGATTCCTCCTGATGTTAGGGACATGCAGGACTTCCCTAAGAACAACAGTCTTCCCAGAGGTGAACTTGAGCTCAATAGAACCCATTTCCACAACTTTGGATGAGGAGGAATTTCTTATGTACATGTTCATATCAACCCCCACTAGTTCGTCGGTACTAAACATGTTATTGTCACTACAAACATGACGAGTGGCACTAGTATCAACCACCATTCAGCATCTCCATCGACCATATTAAGTTCAGTCACGACAGCAACAAGCATGTCATCCTTCTCGTCTCTTTTGCCTTTGTTGTCTTTACCATCTTTTTTGTAGCGACAATATTTGGCTATGTGTCCTGGTTTCCCGCAACTGTAGCACACTCTTTTGATGTTCTTATCTTTCTCAGACTCCTTTTTTTTGTTAGGCTTGCCTCGGTTCTTGAATTCACGCTTTGATGGGCCATTTCTCGACTTGTGCTTCACCTCAAGAACATGAGCTTTAGCAACAGGTTCATCTTTCTTGTTGCGATTATGGGACTCTTCTTCAATTCTCAGGTGATGCATGAACATGTCTAGAGGCAGGTCTTCCTTCTTGTGCATCAGCTTAGTTTGATAATCCTTCTAAGCTGGAGGCAGCTTTGAGATTATAACACTGACATGAAAATTCTCATCCAGTGTCATCCCAGCAGCAGTGATCGAGTCTGCTATCTTCTGCAATTCTTGGACTTGTTCGATGATTAGTTTTTCATCACTCATTTTGAACTCAACATAATTACTCACCTGAAACTTCTTAATTCCAAATTGTTTAGCAGTATAAACAATTTTTAAAGATTCCCAAAGATCCTTGGCATTTTTTGTTTTAATTGAATACTGGTCATATAATTGATTAATAAGAGAGTTCAAAATATTATGATGACAATGATAATCATCATCAATCCATTTTTGAATTTTAGATGTTACTTGAGCAATATCTGAATCAGTTGCTCCTGGGCTCAATGGTATAGTTGGACAAGGTTCAGTTAAAACATAGGCAATCTTAAGTTGTTTGAGCAAGAATTCCATCTTTTGTTCCCAACGATGGAAATTCTTCCCATCAAACCGAATATTTTCATGTGATACGAGTCCGAGTGGAGTAAAAGAAGCCATAGGAGTAGACATATCTTCAAATTGTTGGAATATTATTTGCAAAATAGCAAAATAATACGAGTTACCTTGCACAAAATAGAGTTAACCCAATCCGGCTAAGAGGCGCGACAACGCTTCTTGAAGATAGTTGGAGCCTCCCACTCGTGCAAGGGATTATGGCAACTCTATCTCTGGGATTCAACTTAGTTCGGATTCGATCCTGTTCCTCTACGATCTTGCACTAATTAATAGGAACTAAGTACCTTCAACTTCTTGTCAAGATGCCCAATAAAATTTAAAGTAAAACAACATATGTATACTATGTAGTAAGGAAATCAGAGAATGAAAACTTCAAGTTAGTTATCTAACACTTCCACGCAACTACCCTTTATATAGGAGGATAGGTGGCTTGTAGTAGAAGTAAAGAATCTTCGTCATAATTACACAGATTCTATCCTATCCAAAAAGATTTGATCTTATCCAAAAGGATTTGATCTTATCCAAAACTTCATCATATCCAAGATTCTATTCTATCAAAAAAGATTTGATCTTATCCAAAACTTCATCCTATCCAAGAAATAAAATAATAATTTAAATCATTTCCAACAGAAGTCTGCGCTGATACCATGGTTGGGGATGAAATGTTAAGGGGTATCTCTGGAGGACAAAGGAAACGTGTTACGACAGGTAACCCAACTCAATTTCCAACATCAAAGTGCATAAAGGTGTTCATTTGGATTTATCAAAGCTTAATAACTGAAAATTATCCATCACTGAATTACAGGTGAGATGCTGGTCGGACCAGCAAAGGCGTTGTTCATGGATGAGATATCTACTGGTTTGGACAGCTCCACGACTTTTCAAATAGTGAATTCATTGAAGCAGTTTGTCCACATTCTCAATGGAACCGCAGTTATCTCTCTCCTACAGCCAGCACCAGAGACTTATGATCTCTTTGACGACATTATTCTCCTCTCGGATGGCCAGGTTGTGTATCAGGGTCCCCGTGATGATGTACTCAGTTTTTTTTATTCCATGGGGTTTAGATGTCCTGAGAGGAAAGGCGTGGCTGACTTCTTGCAAGAAGTAAGTTTAAAAATTAGCTTTCATTCATCCCATCTATTGCACTAGGAAAATTTATCTCCTAAAGATTGGCCTCACATTTTCACTCACTTTATGAAAAATTAATTCATCAACAGGTGACATCAATGAAAGATCAGAGGCAGTATTGGGTACGTAAAGATGAGCCTTACAGATTTGTCACTGTCAAGGAGTTTGCCGAGGCTTTCCAGTCCTTCCCTGTTGGACGGAAACTAGGAGATGAGCTTGCAATCCCATTTGACAAGACCAAGAGCCACCACCCAGCTGCCCTGACAACCGACAGGTATGGTGTTCGAAAGCAGGAGCTGTTGAAGGCTTGCACTGCAAGAGAAGTCCTGCTGATGAAGAGAAACTCATTTGTCTACATCTTCAAGCTCGTCCAAGTGCGTATATTTTTATTTTATTTATAATTTTAGATTTTAGATTTTTGTGATTCTTCAAGCTCATCCAGGTGTCTCTAATATTGTTTTTCTTTCTGCTTTTAGCTTTCGATAATGGCATTCATTTCAATGACACTCTTCCTTCGGACCGAAACGCACAAAGATTCAGTAAATGATGGAACAATTTATACTGGTGCTTTGTTCTTCAGTGTGGTTATGATTATGTTTAATGGGCTGTCAGAGCTTTCCATGACCATTGCAAAGCTTCCTGTCTTTTACAAGCAAAGGGACCTCCTATTCTATCCTTCACGGGCTTATGCTCTTCCCACATGGATCCTCAAGATCCCCATCACATTTTTAGAAGTTGGAGTTTGGGTGTTCATCAGTTACTATGTTATTGGATTTGATCCAAGCGTCGAAAGGTAACATTGAAAAATCTAAATGAACTTTTGGAAAACTTGTTCCAATTTGTTCTTCATGTTTTCTGTTTCTAACGATATTTAATATTGTTCTTTCTGCAGATTGTTTAGACAGGACCTTCTACTCTTACTTGTGAACCAGATGGCTTCTGGACTATTCCGACTTATTGCAGCAATGGGTAGGAACATGATCGTTGCAAACACATTCGGGTCATTTGCAATTCTTGTGCTCATTGCATTGGGTGGCTTTGTCCTGTCAAGAGGTATGACAAGCCAAAAACTGAAAATTTTGTAACATAACTTTTTTTTTTCATTCTTAATTCTTAAAGAATACTTCTTTTTACTTAAAATAAATAAATAAATTATGCAGAGGATGTGAAGAAATGGTGGATTTGGGGTTACTGGAGCTCGCCTATGATGTATGCGCAGAATGGGATAGCAGTAAATGAGTTCCTTGGGAATAGTTGGCATAAAGTAAGTTCTTGAACTTTTCTGTGTATGTGTGTGTCAATCAAAATTATCTGACATATGAATCTGCTTTCCATATTACAGTTTGTCAATGGTTCAACAGAATCATTGGAAATTCAAGTCTTGAAGAATCGTGGGATCTTTCCTGAGGCACGCTGGTATTGGATAGCAATGGGGCATTGTTTGGATATATATTAGTTTTCAACTTTTTTTTCGCACTGGCTCTTACTTATCTCAAGCGTAAGTATTTCTACTCTCTCTGCTCTATGACTCTAAAGATGGAGAAGCTTATGCATTAATGTGGTGCAAAAAAATGTGCAGCATTTGGGAATGCTCAAACTGTCAAATCAGAAGAATCTCCAAGCAATGAACTTGATGAAACCATTCAGTCGACCCGAGGAAATAGCCCCACTGGCCGAAACACAACTGCAGGTGATAAGTTTAGACAAATTGTGTGCCGCATGAGTGTGTACACTCGTGTGCACACATTTTTCTTTTGTAGTATGCCTTCTAGATTATAATTAAACTTAAATTGACATGCAGCGAGTGGAGGTGAAATTAGGAGGAGAAGTGTTTCATCCGGGTCCGCATCTACAAGGGTAGAAGCCATTGTCGAAGCTAATCAAAACAAGAAAAGAGGAATGGTTCTTCCATTCGAACAGCATTCCATCACTTCCGATAACATCACATACTCTGTTGACATGCCACAGGTAACTTCACATCTAACAACTAATATGTTAAAAGTGAGGTTTCTTTTTTCAAAGGATTAGAACCCAAAATTATGAGAACTAATTGTTTAAAATGAATTCGCAGGAAATGAAAAGTCAGGGTGTTGTTGAAGATAGATTACAACTTCTGAAGGGCGTGAGTGGAGCTTTCAGGCCAGGTGTTCTCCCAGCTCTAATGGGTGTGTTAGTAGTGCTGGTAAAACCACTCTGATGGATGTGCTCGCTGGTAGGAAAACTGGTGGATATATTGATGGGACCATTACAATTTCTGGGTACCCAAAGAATCAAGAAACTTTTGCTCGAATATCTGGATATTGTGAGCAAAACGACATCCATTCTCCTCATGTTACTGTCTATGAGTCTTTGCTCTACTCAGCCTGGCTGCGATTATCTCCAGACGTTAATTCTGAAACAAGAGAGGTTGGTACATCTGACACCTTAATCTGTTTTGCTCTGCTCTATATGTAATTTCAAGATCTAAAAAATCTAAACCAATTGGGAATTAGGTTGTCCTACAGTCAGGATCAAGTGGGGTTTAGGTTCAACCCGAAGTCTGGCCATTGTTGATCTAGTGCAGCTTCTTTTGGCTTGGCCCACCTGCTGGGTTTGCCAAGTCCAAGCAAGTGAACGAGCATTTTTGTGCATAAGAAAGCCTTTTGCATTTCTTAACCAGATTCTATAATGAACCTAAAAAAAACCTAAACAAATACTTAATATGGGAGAGTACAATTGCTGTACCTAGTGAACAATCCACCAAGTACATAGCTACTTGAACTTTTGATCAGCTCTAGTACTGTCTGAATTGATTTTTTTTACCAACTAATGCGTGCAGATGTTCGTTGAGGAGGTCATGGAACTTGTGGAACTGAACCCACTGAGGCATGCGCTAGTTGGGTTGCCTGGTGTGAATGGCCTGTCAACCGAGCAGCACAAGAGGCTAACAATTGCAGTTGAGCTAGTGGCAAACCCATCTATAATATTCATGGATGAGCCAACTTCAGGGCTGGATGTAAGAGCTGCTGCAATTGTCATGAGAACCGTTAGGAACACAGTGGACACAGGAAGAACGGTTGTGTGCACCATCCATCAGCCCAGCATCGACATTTTTGAAGCTTTTGATGAGGTGAGAATGTAAATAAATTAAGTCAAATCTTCCTTTATTCATGTTTTCTTCTGCGTACAAGTGCTAAAATATTTAACATGGGGTTGCAGCTTTTCCTGATGAAGCGAGGAGGATATGAAATATATGTGGGTCCCTTGGGTCGCCATTCTTGCCATCTAATCAAGTATTTTGTGGTGAGATGCCATAAAAAATCAAGAACTGCAAATGGTGCATTATTTTACTTCAAATCTTAATTGAGTAGTTGCTAATATGTATGGCTTTTTACCTTTCATCAGGGAATTGAAGGAGTCAGTAAAATCAAAGATGGTTATAATCCAGCGACTTGGATGTTGGAAGTTACCTCTTCAGCACAAGTACTTTTAGGGGTGGATTTTACTGAAGTGTACAAAAATTCAGAACTATACAGGTAGGTTCAATATGTAAGGTGTAAACTACCTGACTACTTAAAACTGTAATTTACTGCCCAGCTGATGTTACAAATTTATGGCCTATATTTCAGGAGAAACAAAGCTCTTATTCAAGAACTGAGCACACCTGCTCCTGGTTCGAAGGACCTCTATTTTCCTACTCAATTTGCACAGCCTTTCTGGACCCAATGCATGGCCTGCTTATGGAAACAAAATTGGTCAAACTGGCGCAACCCACCATACACTGCAGTGAGATTTCTGTTCACAACTTTCATAGGCTTGATGTTCGGGACAATATTCTGGGACCTTGGCTGTAAAACGTAAGTAGAGAATCAAGAACTGGCTCGAAATTTCAAGCTTTTATCGTCTCTTTCTCCATTAGAATTTAACTCTTGGCATTGTAAATTTTCAGGACAAGGCAACAAGATTTGTTTAATGCAATGGGTTCTATGTATGCCGCTGTCCTCTTCCTTGGTGTCCAAAATTGCTACTCCGTACAACCTGTGGTGGCCATTGAAAGAACGGTCTTTTACAGAGAAAGAGCTGCAGGAATGTATTCAGCCTTGCCATATGCCTTTTCTCAGGTAAACTTTCTTCTGTGTTTTTGTATGTTTAAAACTTGATACATATCATGTTTCCCTCAATGAAATCTCCATTCTTTTTTATTGCAGGTTGTGATTGAGCTCCCATATGTTTTTGTACAAGCAGCAGTATATTGTCTCATAGTTTATTCAATGATTGGATTCGAATGGACGGTTGCCAAATTCTTTTGGTACATGTTCTTCACATATTTCTCATTGTTGTACTTCACCTATTATGGCATGATGACTGTGGCAGTGACACCCAACCACAACATTGGCTCCATTGTTTCCACTGCATTTTATGGGCTATGGAACCTCTTTTCAGGATTTATAATCCCACGACCGGTAAGTTTTG
Source organism: Liquidambar formosana (assembly GCA_039720395.1). Lineage (NCBI taxonomy): Eukaryota > Viridiplantae > Streptophyta > Magnoliopsida > Saxifragales > Altingiaceae > Liquidambar > Liquidambar formosana. Next base: position 16,967,962 of record CM077826.1, read on the forward strand.
GCGACCTTATAATTCTTTAAGCCTCTGTTCGGCAAGGGAAAGGAAAAGAAGAATGACTAAAATGTCTAACAGAGAAAAAAAAATCGATTTTTAAGTAATTAAAAAAAAAATTCCTTTTTTCCCTTTCCCTCCTACTTTCCATACCGAAAAGTGCCAAATTTGGATTATTTAGTTCATTGATATATGTTTGATTAAATTTTCTTCCCTGGCTGATAACAGAGTTTGCCATAGTGGTGGGAATGGTACTATTGGGTATTGTCCTGTTGCTTGGACCTTGTATGGATTGCTAGCCTCCCAGTTTGGAGATAACAAGGAAATGATGGTTGACAGAAATGAAACAGTGGAACAATTCTTGAAAGATTATTTCGACTTCAAACATGATTTTTTGGGAGTGGTTGCAGCTGTTGTTCTTGGGTTCGTCGTGCTCTTTGCATTCGTCTTTGCCTTCGCCATAAAGTCGTTCAATTTCCAAAGGCGATAAAGTTATTCAGAGAAAGATGGGTGTATGCTTTTTTGTATGTATTTATAAAAATTCTTTGACCAAAAAAAAAAAAAAAAAGGTTTTGATTTATGTAGAGGCATTAACAGTATATGTTATAGGCATTGTAATAAGCGTGGTTCGATGAAAACTTGCAATATGTCGCAATTTTATGTTGTATTTTTTCCAATTATATATATCAAATTTCAAAAGTTAGTCAGTAAGAACGTTACATTTATTTATTTTTATTATTTTATATTTGTTGATTTTCATTATAGTGTGTTGAGTAATTCCCACCCCCCCCCCCGGCGCCTTTTTTTTTCTTTCGAAATGGTGCTGACTGCTGAGGAGAACATTTGTCCACAGTACCACCCCTAAATTAAAGTCTCTATCTAGTCATTCTAACAAAGAAACAGGAGGATTTTTCATAATGGAAATTGCAAATGGGCTGGCCAGGCCCATATTGGCTAGAAGGATCTGCGCATCGATCTGTTGGTCTCAGCATGTGTTGACAACCTGAGCATCTATGGGACGAATAATCTCTCGATAGCCCTCATCCCATGTTGGAGTCGAGCCATGTCTAAAAACAGCCGGCTTCACTGAGGAAAATTTTTTTTGATTTCTTATTATACCCATACTACAAAAAACATAAAAACCCCTAGGGCAACCTCTCAACTTTATTCGCACACTCAATTTATTTTAAATTTCTCAAGATTTTATAAAAAATATAAAAGATTTTCATAAAAATTGATCACATTTTCCACCAGATAACATCATTTTGAACAACTTTATAGAAAATTTTTTTTCTTTCAAAATCTATTGTTTAAGTGAAATTTTTGGCCATTTATAATTTTCATTTCTATAAAAATAAAATACAGACTGTAAATAATTAAAACATTCTCTTAAATGACAGATTTTAAAAAACATATTTTTACAAACTTGTTCAAAATGATGTTTTCTAGTGGACAATATAGCCAGTTTTCTTCTTTTTTAAAAAAAAAACCTTTATCTTTTTCATATATCTTGAAAAGTAAAAAAAAGTGGGGTCTATAGATAAAGTTGAGGGTTACAATGATGCCCTAAAAAACCCCTAAGTTGGCAATGAAACCCATCGAGCACAAGCCCTATTGATGCCTAAGAAGTCCACTTACCTCTGCTGAGCAGGATTACCTCTAGAACATTCATTGGTATTAAGGTTGTGTTTGGTAGGAGTGCAAGCTGGTTTGGGTAGACCTGAGAACCGGCCCGTTCCGAGCAATGTGATCCAGTTTGGGCCAAATAGTAACCGATCCGGTTCGGTTATCGAAACACAATTTTTAAAAATCAATGAATTCGGTCCGATCCACAATTAGGGGGTTTCAAAATCGACTTGGACCAAATTCCCAAATTCCAAAATAAAAAATAAAAAGATGATTATATATATAATTATATGTTTATATCAATATATTATACTCCATATATAAGTATTATTCAATAAAGTTATTACCTTGTACCAAAAAAAAAAGACTGAGAACCGAATCGTTTTTGCCGGTTTGGTCGAATACAATTTTCGGTCTAAGTCCAATTCAATTTTTTAAGGGCTGAATTAATTCTGTCCTGTCTAGATTTCCCTCTAGCTCGGACCAGCCCAAACTGAGTTGTACCCTTAGCGCTTGGTACGCTTGAATGGAATGAAAAGGGAATGAAGCTGTGTTTGGTTTGAAGGAATGAGGGAGAGAGGAAATTAAATGATAATTCCATTCTTCCAAAAAAAGGTAAATGTTTGGTAACACAAGAAAATAGAATGACCATTCCTTCCCAAACAAAAAAAAAATGACTATTCTCTTATTTTTAGGAGTAAAAATCATTCAAAATAAGTCCCACCTATTACTTTCCATCCCATTCCCATTCCTTACCAAAGTAGGCATGGAATGAATATTTCTGTTTTCATTCCATTTCTTTCCTCATTCCATTCCATTAAAATGCGAATAGAATGGAAAAGGGAATGAAAGGAATGATCATTTTCAAATGATCTTCACAATACCATCAATTAAAATAAAAATCTTTATCATCTTCCACAATCATCTTCATCATCCTTTGCCCATATACCCACAATTCTTGCATTTTTTTCTTCATCTTCTCAAACCCGTTTACCCACAATCACAACTAGGGATGGCAATAGGCCACCTAAACTAGTATCCCGGCCCGACCCACCCTTATTGGGATAGGGTTGGGATTGTTTTAAATAAAATAGGGACAGGATTGGTACTTTATAAAAATCTCGACTCGAGTTACGGGCGGGTTTGGGTCTGGCCCCACCCCGCCTCGCATATATATATATATATATATATATATATATAGGATGATGATCAGGTAAGCACGTGCTAATATAACTTATATCAAATCCTGCATTGGGAGTTGTACTTTGTGCATTAGTGAGATGTGAGGTGCATTGAATTAATACAAGGGGTACAACCCCCAATGCATAGTACTGATATAACTTACATCAGCACGTGCTGATGGGATCACCTCTGTATATATATATATATGTTGTGTTTTCCAAACTAGTCCATCAGTCATATAAGTGTTTGTTTGTTTGTTTGTTTGTTTTTTACTCATTAGGTTTTTGTACTATTAGTTCCCTTATCTCAGTCTTTTTTATATTTTGATTGAAGTCAAAAATGTTAGTCTCTGTAAGAAGATAGAAACCACTCAATGTTAAGCATATTTAAACGGGTGCATTCATGGAATTGTCAATGTTGGTAATTAAATAGGAAATTAATGCCTCATTCGTGTAGAGTTTGAGTGGGGAATGGGTTAGGGATTTTTTATAAGATCAGGGTCGGATAGGGTCCCGTTCCGTGTAGGGTTTAGGCGGAGAACGGGTTTAAGGATTTTTTACAAGGTCGGGTTGGGATAGGGGTTCTGTCCCAAACCCACCCCGTTGCCATCCTAATCACAACACAATTTTTTTTTGTTTCACCATCATCTTCAAAATCACATACCCATTTACTCACATCATTACCCAATGTTTTATGGCCACTATCATCATCTACCTTCAAACAATCTTGGGTTCAGTTTGCTTGAAATTTCTTACCTACTCTTTTTCCCCCCCAATTTCAACACAATGCTCCAAAGGTTGTAGATCTGAGAAGTCTGGCCATTATCCTTGACAAAACACCGGTCAGGTAGTGGCAATCGTCGGACCGAGGAGGAGGGGTGGTCTTGTGCACCGTGTAGCGGAGCTTCTCAAGCTCGATGGGGTCTCAGCTGCGTTTGCACGAGGGACGGCGACGGCGACGGCGACGGCGACGGCGATGGGGGCAAGGACGGTGACGACGAGTCAAGGCAACGGCTAGGTGAGGCAACGACGACGACACAAATCTGCTCATCGCTCGCAATCATTTGATTTTTTTAGAGAGAGAAAGATAGATAAAGAGAAAGCAACAGAGAGAGACAGAAAGAAAGATGGGGGAATTACCGATTGATTCCATGTTTCCATGGAATTGCCTCAGAAGGATTGCCTCAACAAACTGACTACTGACTTTATCATAAACTACTGGAAACAAAAACAAGTTGATAGTCAAAACATCCTTATGGGGCAATACCATGAAATGATGAACCTAATCGGTAATTCCCCCAAGAAAGATAGAGAGAGACAGAAGGATGAGATAAGATGTGTCAGGGGTGGGGTCGTGGGGTAGAGGTTTCATTCACTGAGCTGGGAATGAACATTTTTTCTTGTTTTTGTGTTTGACGGTCAGATAAGATGCGTCAGGGGTGGGGTCCTGGGGGTAGAGGTTTCATTCACTGAGCTGGGAATGAACATTTTTTCTTGTTTTTGTGTTTGACGGTCAGATAAGATGCGTCAGGGGTGGGGTCTTGCGGGTAGAGGTTTCATTCAGTTGTCCGAACAGCTTGCGGTCTTCGACTAAATTCATTTTCGAGCGATTTTAAGGATCACTCAAAATGAATATTTTTTCATGTGAAGGAAAGAATGCCTATTCCATTAAGTGGTGGAATAGCCGGGCGTGAAGAAATTAGCATTCCATTCCTTGAGCTTATCAAACATCTCATTTTTTGTGAATAATAGAATTCTCATTTTATTTCTTCCTTTATTTCTACGTACTAAACACAACTTAAGTTTTATCCAACTTTTGATTCGCACTTATTTAAATAGTAAGCCTTTCATAAAGAATCGAATGACGAGACCTCGTCATTCTAAAGTGTATGACAAGGGTCACCATTCATTTTCCCAATAATGCCCAATTCTTATGTTTTCATCTACGTCATTTTGTTCTGAATTTTCCCTCATAATTTTGTTGTTAGACTAGTTTATAAGAAGACGTAGTGGTATAGGAGACGCGAGAATCCCATTATGAAGAAAGACTCCAAGATGGTTATGCAGTTAGGTACTTCAAAAATCATTAACATAATAACATTAACGAAGTTACAAAATTTAGCTTTTATCAAGTTGGTCGAGCTATCAGGCCTTGGGTATTTATTCTAAAAGTTATCATTTCAACTCCTTACAATTATGAGCACATCATAAGGAATGGCCTAGGGTGCCAACTTCATTGGGATGCTAGATTATTCTTCGATGTTTTTACTCTTTTCATCCAAAAATAAAAATAAGAAATACTCTTCATAGTTATCATTGTCTGTATGAGTATGAAATGTCTCACACGGATTGTTAGGAGATTAGTCTGTATAGAATCCTCATTAGAAGTAAAATTTGGAATTTCTCTAATTTTTAATTCAAAAAAAATAAAAATAAAATAAATGAAAGGGAGATAAAAAAGAAGTCACAAAATTGGCTTTGATCTATCAATGGGCTTAATGTTTAAGCCATGGTCAGTAAGAGGACCCTTGCGAATCCAACGGTCATCCCGAAACCCAATTTTAGTCCCATCCCCCTAATGGGTTAGGTTTCCACTAGATTCTTAGAAGAAATACCAATCCTCCACAAATTGAGGTGTATTTAATTAAGATATAGGTAATGTTATTTCACTCACTTATACACTTTAACATGGGCAACTTTGACAAGGGCACTATGGTCCTATACAACAATGCCATTTTTTTTTTTTTTTTTTTTTTCTAAGTATACAACAATGCCAATTGCGATTGCTTTGATCAACAAGAATTTTCAATTAATACTTTTCAAACCGTCATAGGTTAAAGAATAAAGAGGCTACTGTAATCCGTACAACTTCAACAAAAAACCAAAAAAGAAGGAAAAAAAAGAGAGGCTTCTGTATGACCGTCAACAACGGTGGCATTGATCTGTCCTTGGTCCCCACAACTATGAAGCATTTCTTTTTGCATGGACTAGTTTGGAAAGCCCCTTGAGCCCAAAGTGGCTTAAGCAAAGGCTGTTTGTGAAGGATTGAATGAGATCAACAAGTTGGGTTTAACAGGGGTTCTTGTGGGGAACGGCTATTGCAACCCCCCCATCTTTTTTGTTTTTAAGATTTTATGCAAAATATAAAAGATTTTTATGAAAATTGATCGTAAGATCCACTAGAAAACATAATTTTGAACAACTTTGTAGAAGAAAGTTTTTCCTAAATCTATCATTTAAATATACCTTTTAGTCATTTATAGCCTTTATTTCATTTTTTCCCAAAAAATCTACTTAAACGATAGATTTAGGAAAAACTTTCTTCTGCAAAGTTGTTCAAAATGATGTTTTCCAGTGGACTATGCAACCGGTTTTTGCAAAAACCTTTTATATTTTTCATAAAATCTTAAAAACAAAAAGGAAAGGGGTGGGGTTATAAGATTGTGGGGTTGCAATAGCCGTTCCCTTCTTGTGGAAGGTGATGCGTCTACTGTGATGGACCCTTGGTTGATTGGAGCCTTATCCTTGATTGGGCTATTTTTGCTGCCATATTTGATGCTAAAGTTTTGTTAGGTGGTTTACCCATGTGGTTTGTTAGACATGTTCCTAAGTTGGCTAATAAAGTAGTCCACTCTTTGGCCCAATGGTTAGCTCTTTGTAATTGCTTTGGTTCTATCCCAATCACCTCCTTACGAGCTACTGTTATCTTAGCTGATAGGGATGAAAGGGTTGGAAGCATGGCCTTACTTTCTTCTATCTAATGAGTTGCTTATCATAAAAAATAAAAAAAAAATAAAAAAAAGAAAGGAGACATTGCGCAAAATCTTCCGTCATACAATGCTTGGAGTCAATCCATGTCTAAAAACATACCGGCTTCGTTGAGGAGAAATTTTTTTGATTTCTTATGGAAAATGTTACTTCATCTATCTTTTGTCACCGACTTTTACCACCTACCTAATGTGTTAAAAGTGTATAGGTGAAAATAATCATGTGGGGCGCAATATAGAATGAGGAGAAGCTGCCACTTATGGATGGGTGGGAGAATATAGGTGAAATAGCGTAATTCATTTCTTATTAGGAAAATACTACTTCAGCCATCTTTTGCCACCCTTACCACCCACCTTATGTGTTAAAAGTATATAGGTGAAGCAATCATGTGGGGCCTAATATGGAATAAGGAGAAGTTGTCACATATGGATGGGTGAGAGAATATGGGTGAAATAGCATAATCCTTCTTATTACACCCTTACTACAAAAAAAATAAAAGCCCCGAGGGCGGTTATTACAACCCCTCAACTTTATTTGCACACCCCATTTATTTTAAACTTCTCAAGGTTTTATATATATATATATCATAGGATTTTCATGAAAATTGATCGTATTGTCTACCAGAAAACATCATTTTGAACAACTTAATAGAATCTTTTTTTTTTCTTTTCAAAATCAATCGTTTAAGTGGAATTTTTGGCCATTTTTATATATTTTTTTCTATAAAAATGAAATACATAATGTAAATGGCTAAAACATTCTCTTAAACGACAGATTTTTAAAAACTTTTCTTTTATAAAATTGTTCAAAATGATGTTTTTTAGTGGACAATATGATTAGTTTTTATGAAACACCTTTATCTTTTTCATAAAACCTTGAAAAGTAAAAACAAGTGGGGTTTATAGATAAAGTTGAGGGGTTGCAATAGCCGCCCTAAAAAACCCCTAAGTTGGCAATGAAGCCCATCGAGCACAGACGCTATTGATGCCAAAGAAGTCCACTTACCTATGTTGGGCAAAATTACCTCTAGATTCGAGAACATCCATTGGTATTAAGTTTTACAGGCCGCTATTGCCCCCCCCCCCCCCCCCCCCCCCCCCATTTTGATCAATAACCCCTAATTGATTTCGAACCCCCTCGATTTTTCATATACACCCAACCAAAGTTTCAAAATACCCCTAATCAGTGAGAATAGATTATTAGGCTATTAATTTTTACCCTCACTAATATCACCAATTGTCTCGAAATGGACTCTTTCTTCATGTTCTTTTTTTAATTTTTATATATGAGTTTTTCTTCTTGTTTGGATGCATAAAATTTTTTGAGATTTTCAAGTCAACGTTCGGTACTATAAATCCAAACAAAGGACATATATTTGGCTCATGTAGATTGAACATAATTGTTATGTTCGGTTCCGTCAATAAAAAAGATGAAGTATATGGCGGAAGCAAATTCATTGAATTTGACCCCCAAAAAAAAAAAAAAGAAACTAACAATACATAAAATTAGTTTCATGACGCTGACGATACATGATCTTATACATGAAATTATCTTCTCGTTAATTGGATGCAAAATTGATTTCGGTGAATGCCGTCATTATCTTATAAGCATCCATTTTTTATTTAATTATTCTTTTTCATCGCTTTTTTTTTTCTTTCTTTCTTTTTCTTATTGTTTTTGAACTTTTAAAAATTTTAATCAAAATGGTTTTTATATTTGGAACCCAAAGAACGGTACACTACAAAATGATCTCATTTTGGATTATGAAAAATACTTGCAATGTTCGGTCTTAGGAAACCGAACAATATTTATATCTTCGGTTGTTTAAAGCCGAACATTTATATATTCAACAATCGCATAGAATCGAACATATTAGTAATCTTTGATTGTATAGAACCAAACTGTATTAGTGGCTTCATAATTCAGAAGGATTTGTTCGGTCATATTAAACCAAATATATGTATATTGTTTAGCTTTATAATATCGAACATTACTGTATTATTCGGATAACCAGTGGTGAACAGGTGCGAATTTGTATTGAAAAAAAAAAAAATTTTGTTTATTTTCAATGCAAGATCTATATCTCATTGCTACTAATATCATTCCAAATTACTTATTCCTCATCCATTGCTCATAAAAAAACGTAAAAGACACTAAGAATTGGAGTATTTATGAATTTTTGCTTAGAGGTGGTTGTCAGAGAGTTAGGTTTGGGTAGCAGTAGAAATAAAAATGTATTTAGATTTTTAGTACTAATGCCTTTTTTGGTAAATTTGTCAAAAGATATTTTTAGTAAAATTAATTTTGGGGGTTGCTGATTAATATGAGGAGGGGCAATAGCTGAAACCCAATTTTAGTCCCATCCCCCTCCAAATGGATTTGATTTCCACTAGATTCTTGGAAGAAATATCAATCCTCCACAAATTGAGATGTCCTTAATTAAGATATGGGTAATGCCATTCACTCCCTTATGCACTTTAACATCGCCCAGTTTGATAAGGGCATTATGGTCCTATATAAGAATGCCAATTGGGATTGCTTTGATCAACAAGAATTTTCAACTAATACTTTCCAAACTGCACAACCTTCAACAAAAAAACAAAAAAGAAGAGAAAAAAAAAGGCTAGCGTTATTGCCACAGCAACTTTTGTTGCTTCCACGGCATCCCAACCTTTTGTATTTTTATGGACAAGTTTGCCCTTACAATAGTCAACACTCAACAGCTCCACTACGGCTTCCAAAAGACCAAACAAATAACACAAACCCACCGGTTCAAAACCAACAGCCTCCGCCTCAATCGCAATCATCTGCCCGGCCGCTAGACTGCCTCCTTAAAGCCTTCAATGTTGCCAGCGGCAATGTCATCACATCCTCCTCCCTCTTCGCCGGAATCCAGTGCTCTACTTTGCAAAAATTCACCACCATCCATTTGCCCAAATCGCTGTCTTTGACTTCTCAACCACCACATGGCAGAAGACCTTTCCTACTTCCATGGCGAAACGTGAAACCCCACTTGCCACCGTGTGAATTGGGTTAGGTTCAAGGGGGACTGATTCAGGTTTCCGGTGTGGAACCCCGTTCTTTAACGGTGTTGATGCGTGTATTGATGATATTTTGCGAATTTGATTAATTTTAGAGATGGGTCTGTTCAGATCGCCTATGACGCTGGTCTGTTCAGATCTGAAGTGGGACGAGTAATTAAGATGTTATGGTGGTAACTAGTTAGGGAAAGGACGACTAATGGTAGAATTTAGGCAAAGATGACGACGATGGGTATTCATAGATGGTGGTGTTGGGGTCTATGAGTTTGAAATCAAATGACGGGGAAGATGAGTAGTAATCATGGTGATGATGTTCAGGGGAGAGGGTACTTGGCCATACTTCCTATTGCCCTGTTGGATTTATTTAGAACATGGTGGGTGTTTGGTTTGCAGTCGTAGGCGGGCAGGTTTCTCTCAAAATATGCAGAGAGATCATTTATTGCATACGTGTTTGAGGAAGATTTATGAAACTTTTGACCGAGGGTAAACCTGTCCATGTGGGACTTGAGAATTTAAATTGCTGTGGAAGCAACAAAAGCTGCTGTGGCAATATCGTTGCCCAAAAAAAGAGAGGGTAAATTACAATAAGACCTCCTCTAAAATCTGACTATTACAGATACACTCCCTCACGTTTTTAAAATTACATTGATACCCCTACTTTACAAAATAAACTACAAAGAGATCCCTCCTTCTATATACTAGATATAGCACACGTGCGTTGCACATAAATATTTTTAAATAATATTAGTTATACAAAATAATAAATACATAAAGATTTTATATTTTTTCATAAAAGATAAAGTTTAAAATTTGAAAGCACAACAAAAGATTAAAAACTCTTTAGATATATATTCAGAATTTTTTTTTCTTGATAAAACGGAATATTTAAAGAGTTTATATTCATATATATTATCATGCAACTTGATAGTTGCTCTAAAAAAACGAATTTGAGTAAAAATCAAACTTTAATTTGTTAAGATTTTGAAGTAAAATCTAACTTTTATTTGTTACCAAATGATAAAAATGTTTATTATGTGTTTCAATTAAAGGAAGGGTAGATATATATATATTTTTTTTTTAAAATAAGGGTATATTGGTAGTTCAAAAGTTTTTTTGAGATTCAACATTTTATAGGTAATATAGATTTTGCAGAGCAAAACTTATCAGAGAAGGGAGAAGTCGCCGTTAATGGAAAAGATGGATAGAAGGTTGAAACTACTCTTGATGGAGAAAGTGGAATTTACAATCCGACTGTTTATTTATTATATAGGAATTATAATTTCCGTTTCTTTTGAATTCCTATTTTTGTTTTATATATTAAGGCATGTGTTTTAGAATATATTAAGATATGTGTTCTGGCTGTTGTTTTAGAATTATAGTTTCCATATTCCTATATATATCTATTTATTATATAGGAATTATAGTTTCTGTTTCGATATTCCTAGTTGGTACACACGTGCGTTGCACGTGAATTATTTTCAATACGATTTTTTTTTTCCTGATTAGCCTATTTTCAATATGATTATTTTCGTATTTATTTATATTTAAATAAATAATTATGTAATTGTTATACCCGAACCATTTTACCTTGAGTCGTTGAGAACAAGCATCCTATCACTAATGCTGAAGCAATATTTTGATATATATGTTATGTTATGAGGAGTTGATGGACTTGGACATTATCTTTATGAACATAAGAAGTATAACAAATACAATTTACGGTGATGAAAGTTCTTGGTTAATTAACATGGTTGATTCTACCCAAAAAAAAAGTTCCCACATTTTGCAATGCCCTCTCTCCTACGCATTAGATTCTCTTAAGGTTTGACCTCTTATAACCTCAAATTATGATGAGATCATAGCCATTCACTCTCATAATCACAATCACAGTCATTAATTTCATAAATGGTCAAAACTCAATTTATACAGTTTCTTTCGCCCTCACTTTCATCATCAAAATCTCTAATTTGGTGAAGACCGCCCTTCCCATCACGTTTCTCTCATCCAACCATACTCCCATTCCCCTCTCATTTACTACCACTTTGGTGCAATCTGCTCCCCACAATGTTCTCTCTCTTTCTTACCATCAAAATAACACAATTTGGTGAACAAACCCAAGTCGTTTTTTCTCAGCTATACTCCGTGAACCACAACTAAGATTTGGAGACGATCTTAGGTTGCCTCTAGGTTTTTTTTTTTTTTTTTTTTGGATTCATCTGTTTATTTGGTGGTATTGTCATCCATTGTCAAAGACACGATCTTTGTGAAGTAAATTCGCTCATGGTTTTAAATTTTTTTTTTTTTTAATTAAAGTGAAACTGATCCCTAGACAAAGTTTTTCTCTATTTTTCTATGTTTTTTTTTTCTCAAAATTTTTTTTTTTATGATATCATTATCTACATTTTTTTTTTGGTCCACGCAAAGATTGAAAATAGTGTAAAGAGTTTTTCATATCTTTTTTTCCCCTTCTTGTAGAGTTTTATCTATTGTTGTCCCCCCCCCCCCCCCCCTCTCTTTGCCTTTAGGTGATTATCTTTTAATTTGGCAATTCAAACCGAGATTGTAGAGTTTCATTTTTTTTTTCTTTCTTCGTGTGATTACCAATATATATACTAATTTGGCCATTCAAGCAAAGATTGCAAAGTTTTATAAAAAATAAAAATAAAAATTTATATGGAAGCACAGTGCATAGAAAAACATAATAGGAAAAAGAATGATGTAGAAGAAGTAAACCCTACCAATATTTGAAAATAACAATTGATAATACCAAAAAGAAAAACCTTAAAAAACCAAAACAAAAAAAAACAAAAAAAAAGATACAAAGAGTTATTGTGTAAACAAATAGTACGTCATCTTCTTTGGTTTTTAACTTATCCACTACTACACAGTCAACCATTAAAATTAGGAGGAAAAAAAGAAAAAACATTGAAAAGAAAAGAAAAGAACAATATTAAAGAGAGAACCTTGTTTTGGTTGATGGGATCAGACCTAAGGAGAACGAAGGACGCCGAAAAGGATTTCTTGTTTGGTTTCCATCGTTTAATTGTTGATATGATATTTATATTATTTATATTATAATTGTTTTAAGGTTTTAGGATTCTATACATGCAATACTTTTTTTTTTAAGGGTTTGTTTTAATTAAAGGATAAAAAGGTAAATATAATTTTAAATAAGGGTGTTATGGTTAATTAAAAGTTTTTCTGAAATACAGACTTTTATAGGTAGTATAGATATAGGAATTATAGTTTCCGTTTCCTTTGAATTCTTATTTGTATTTTATATATTAGGGTATGTGTTTTAGAATATATTAAAGTAAGTGTTTTAGAATTATAATTTCCATAATTCTATATGTTTCCATTTATTATATAGGAATTATAGTTTCAGTTTTTTTTGAATTCCTATTTGTGTTTTATATATTAAGGTATGTGTTTTAGAATATATTAATGTATGTGTTTTAAAATTATAGTTTTCATATTGATATATTTCCTATATATGCAGAAGGGCGGGTAATTATGTATTTAAAAATTAAAATAAGGGTATATTAGTCAATCAAAAGTTTTTCTTACATTCATCTTTTTATAGGTAGTATAGATATATATATATATATATAAGAAAAATGCTAAAAACAATTTAAATTTTCTGTCCAACTGATGTGGCAGCTGTCAAATTTACTGTTTAGAAACAATCATTTATTTAATTAAATTTTTAATTGATTTGCAAAATAAAAAATAAAAAAATTGATTTGCTAAGTTGCCACCTCATTTGAGTAAGTAGATTTGAGTAAAAAAAAAAAAAAGGGCTATGTAGCATTACTCATATGTAGAAATAAATAAAAAGAATTATCACAATGGAAATGCACGTATAGAGGTGTCAAATGAGGTGGCAACTTGGCAAATCAATTTTTTTTTTTTATTTTTACACATCAATTAAATAGATAATTGTTTCTAATGAGCAAATTTGATAGCTACCACATCAGTTGGACAAAAATTTAAGCTCTTTGGCATTTTTTTTTTATATATATATATAATCTTTTAGTTGTTTATCAATAAATAAATAAATCAATCAAATGTACTGGATAAATGTGTTGGACTGATGAGTTATATACATTTAACATGGAAGTTGTCATCCAATAAGGGTAATTAGGGTATTTTGAAAAAATTAAAAGTGATTTAACGGATTATGGACGGAAGTTTGAGGGAGCGGGTCTTAATGTAATTTCAGAAACGTGAGAGGGTCTATTTGTAATTGTCAGATTTTAGAGGAGGTCTTAATGTAATTTACCCAAAAAAAAAAAAAGGAAAAAAAAAAAAAAACCAAAGGAGGCTTCGGTTTGACGGTCAAGGACGGTGGCATCGATCTGTCCCTGGTCTCTACCGACTAAGGAGACATTGCGCAAAATCCTCCGTCATACAACGCTTTTCCTCCGTCATACAACGCTTTCCCAGCAACTGTTTCCACAATAAAACTGGAAAAGTTGGGCACGTTTGCAACCCCAAGAGCCGCCAGCGTTGTAAATTCTACGGACTACCGTATATTTCTATGGAAGGTTCAGTGGAACGTCAGGGCATTTGAAACTCAGAAGCCGCCTATCTTGTGTGCTTCTCCATTATATACGCATCTCTTTTATGGCATGAGATTGTTCATTACCCGATAATAGCTTAAAGAAGAAGAGATTGATCTATAGGGAAATAAAGATACAAAGCCATTGATCCTCTGTTTTTGTGTAAGAGAGACAGAGGTGATTGACTTACAGAGAGATCCATCTCTAGTATTGAGTCTCTTTCAGCAATAAGATTCAGAATCCCGTGTTTCTCCAACTAAATTTTGAAAAAAACCTATCTGGGTTTTGGTGGGTTTTTTAGTTGGTGTCGTGGTTTTGGGTTCTAATGGAGAATACTGATATTTATAGAGTAAGTAGCAGTTTTAGGATAGACAGTTCTTCGCTATGGAGGAACACTGGTGTCGAGGTTTTCTCGAGATCGTCGAGAGAGGAAGACGATGAAGAAGCTCTCAAATGGGCTGCACTCGAGAAACTGCCCACTTACAATCGCTTGAAGAAAGGTTTATGGAGTGGATCACAGGGCGCGGCCAGTGAGGTTGACGTTGATAACCTTGGTTATCAAGAAAGGAAGAATTTGCTGGAGAGATTGGTGAAAGTCGCCGAAGAGGACAATGAGAAGTTCTTGTTGAAGCTCAAGGATCGTATCGATAGGTAAACAAATTCTCCTTTATTTGAACCTCTTTCAATTTTTCCAAGAGTCATGCTGTCTTTCCTTTTTTTTTTTTTTTTTTTTTTTGTTGCCTGGTCCTCGATTTTAAGTAATGGGTTTTCGCGTCTCTTTGATTTTGTCAGAGTTGGAATCGATATGCCTAGGGTTGAAGTGAGATACGAGCATTTAACTATCGATGCAGAAGCATATGTAGGAAGCAGAGCTTTGCCTACTTTCATCAATTTCTGTTCTAACATAGTGGAGGTAACACTACCTGCAAATACTTATCCAAAAAAATAAAAAAAGCACACACTACCTGCAAATATGCCTCTCATATTCTTCTTGTTCAATTGTTCTTACATTATTTTTTTTTTCCCCCTCCTCAAGGGATTCTTGAATTATCTTCATGTACTTCCAAGTAGAAAGAAACATCTGACTATCCTTCAGGACGTTAGCGGAATCATCAAACCATGCAGGTGAGAATATGGGCTTGGTGATTCTCTTTTTGCCATCTTCAAATATAGAATCTATCGGCAATCCATTTATCGTTTTGTCTCAGATGATTTATTTATTTATTTTTTCGCAGAATGACATTGCTTTTAGGTCCTCCAGCTTCTGGAAAGACCACACTCTTGTTGGCCTTGGCCGGAAAGCTTGATTCGGATCTCAAAGTAAAGACTATTTAATTGCATCTTCAATTCTTTTCATGGTTTTCAATCAGTATGTATTTTGCGGACTTTTTCATTTCGTTTCTGATTTGAAAGTTGAAATTTCTCCTTCCTGTGAAATCAGGTTTCGGGGAGGGTGACTTACAATGGCCATGATATGCATGAGTTCGTCCCCCAGAGGACTGCTGCCTATATCAGTCAGCATGATGTCCACATAGGAGAAATGACTGTAAGAGAAGCCTTGGCCTTCTCTGCAAGGTGCCAGGGGGTTGGATCCCGTTATGGTTAGTTAAAAATGATTTTTTTCGCCCTTCTTTGTGGGTTAGAATCTAGTCCGATGATTTCAAATTTTCAACAGGTTAAATTAGATTGATTTTTTTTTATAAAAAAAATATGCAGAGATGTTAGCAGAGTTGTCAAGAAGAGAAAAAGCAGCCAATATTAAGCCTGATCCTGACCTTGATATCTATATGAAGGTGAGAATGAAGCTATGAATCTATGATCAATGCAAAATTTCTCAAATGAGTTGTGCAGCATTGAATCTAGTTGCTTTTGGAGAACAACATGTAATGTTTACACTATATTGGTGATTTTGATGTCAATGGAGATGTGGGATTTTGGATTCACCGGGGTCCATTCATCCAGAGTTTATATTTCTTGAATTCATATTCTATTGAATTTCATGTTCAAATTCTTTCTCTGTAGTACAAATTTATTTTCAATATTGAATCTTTGGCATGAATCTCTCTTATTTGTGATTTTTATGCTTAATCCAAAATTAACAAGAAGGCCCAAATTTTTATTCATTGGTTTCTAACATTTCAGGCAGTAGCAACAGAAGGCCAGGAGGCGAACGTGATCACAGATTACATTTTAAAGGTATCAACCCCAAAAAGGCTTCTATGATCATAAAAGGATTTTAAAGTGACACCCAGATAATATCCCTTAAATATATTTATTTTTCTTCCCCATTTAAAATTTACAGATTTTGGGACTGGAAGTCTGCGCTGATACCATGGTTGGGGATGAAATGTTAAGGGGTATCTCTGGAGGACAGAGGAAACGTGTTACGACAGGTGACCCAACTCAATTTCCAACATCAAAGTGCATAAAGGTGTTCATTTTGATTTATCAAAGCTTAATAACTGAAAATTATCCATCAATGAATTACAGGTGAGATGCTGGTCGGACCAGCAAAGGCGTTGTTCATGGATGAGATATCGACTGGTTTGGACAGCTCCACGACTTTTCAAATAGTGAATTCATTGAAGCAGTTTGTCCACATTCTCAATGGAACCGCAGTTATCTCTCTCCTACAGCCAGCACCAGAGACTTATGATCTCTTTGACGACATTATTCTCCTCTCGGATGGCCAGGTTGTGTATCAGGGTCCCCGTGAAGATGTACTCAGCTTTTTTGATTCCATGGGGTTTAGATGTCCTGAGAGGAAAGGCGTGGCTGACTTCTTGCAAGAAGTAAGTTTAAAAATTAGCTTTCACTCATCTCATCTATTGCACTAGGAAAATTTATCTCCTAAAGATTGGCCTTACATTTTCACTCACTTTATGAAAAATTAATTCATCAACAGGTGACATCATTGAAAGATCAGAGGCAGTATTGGGTACGTAAAGATGAGCCTTACAGATTTGTCACTGTCAAGGAGTTTGCCGAGGCTTTCCAGTCCTTCCCTGTTGGTCGGAAACTAGGAGATGAGCTTGCAATCCCATTTGACAAGACCAAGAGCCACCCAGCTGCCCTGACAACCAACAGGTATGGTGTTCAAAAGCAGGAGCTGTTGAAGGCTTGCACTGCAAGAGAAGTCTTGCTGATGAAGAGAAACTCATTTGTCTACATCTTCAAGCTCGTCCAAGTGCGTATATTTTTATTTTATTTATAATTTTAGATTTTAGATTTTTGTGATTCTTCAAGCTCATCCAGGTGTATCTAATATTGTTTTTCTTTCTGCTTTTAGCTTTCGATAATGGCATTCATTTCAATGACACTTTTCCTTCGGACTGAAACGCACAAAGATTCAGTAAATGATGGAACAATTTATACTGGTGCTTTGTTCTTCAGTGTGATTATGATTATGTTTAATGGGATGTCAGAGCTTTCCATGACCATTGCAAAGCTTCCTGTCTTTTACAAGCAAAGGGACCTCCTATTCTATCCTTCATGGGCTTATGCTCTTCCCACATGGATCCTCAAGATCCCCATCACATTTTTAGAAGTTGGAGTTTGGGTGTTCATCAGTTACTATGTTATTGGATTTGATCCAAGCGTCGAAAGGTAACATTGAAAAATCTTAATGAACTTTTGGAAAACTTGTTCCAATTTGTTCTTCATGTTTTCTGTTTCTAACGATATTTAATATTGTTCTTTCTGCAGATTGTTTAGACAGTACCTTCTACTCTTACTTGTGAACCAGATGGCTTCTGGACTATTCCGACTTATTGCGGCAATGGGTAGAAACAT
Organism: Liquidambar formosana; assembly: GCA_039720395.1. Lineage (NCBI taxonomy): Eukaryota > Viridiplantae > Streptophyta > Magnoliopsida > Saxifragales > Altingiaceae > Liquidambar > Liquidambar formosana. The sequence goes on from CM077826.1 coordinate 16,985,923, forward strand.
GATCGTTGCAAACACATTCGGGTCATTTGCAATTCTCGTGCTTATTGCATTGGGTGGCTTTGTCCTGTCAAGAGGTTTGACATGCCAAAAACTGAAAATTTTGTAACATAACTTTTATTTTTCATTCTTAATTCTTAAAGAATGCTACTTTTTACTTAAAAAAAATAAATAAATTATGCAGAGGATGTGAAGAAATGGTGGATTTGGGGTTACTGGAGCTCGCCTATGATGTATGCGCAGAATGGGATAGCAGTAAATGAGTTCCTTGGGAATAGTTGGCATAAAGTAAGTTCTTGAACTTGACTCTGTGTGTGTGTCTCAATGAAAATTATCTGACATATGAATCTGCTTTCCATATTACAGTTTGTCAATGGTTCAACAGAGTCATTAGGAATTGAAGTCTTGAAGAATCGTGGGATCTTTCCTGAGGCACGCTGGTATTGGATAGCAATTGGGGCATTGTTTGGATATATATTAGTTTTCAACCTTTTTTTCACACTGGCTCTTACTTATCTCAAGCGTAAGTATTTCTACTCTCTCTGCTCTATGACTCTAAAGATGGAGAAGCTTAAGCATTAATGTGGTGCAAAAAAATGTGCAGCATTTGGGAATGCTCAAACTGTTAAATCAGAAGAATCTCCAAGCAATGAACTTGATGAAACCATTCAGTCGACCCGAGGAAATAGCTCCACTGGCCGAAACACAACTGCAGGTGATAAGTTTAGACAAATTGTGTGCCGCATGAGTGTGTACACTTGTGTGCACACATTTTTCTTTTGTAGTATGCCTTCTAGATTCTAATTAAACTTAAATTGACATGCAGAGAGTGGAGGTGAAATTAGGAGGAGAAGTGTTTCATCCGGGTCCACATCTACAAGGGTAGAAGCCATTGCCGAAGCTAATCAAAATAAGAAAAGAGGAATGGTTCTTCCATTTGAACAGCATTCCATCACTTTCGATAACATCACATACTCTGTTGACATGCCACAGGTAACTTCACATCTAACAATTAATATTTTTAAAGTGAGGTTTCTTTTTTCAAGGGATTAGAACCCAAAATTATGAGAACTAATTGTTTAAAATGAATTTGCAGGAAATGAAAAGTCAGGGTGTTGTTGAAGATAGATTACAACTTCTGAAGGGCGTGAGTGGAGCTTTCAGGCCAGGTGTTCTCACAGCTCTAATGGGTGTTAGTGGTGCTGGCAAAACCACTCTGATGGATGTGCTCGCTGGTAGGAAAACTGGTGGATATATTGATGGGACCATTACAATTTCTGGGTACCCAAAGAATCAAGAAACTTTTGCTCGAATATCTGGATATTGTGAGCAAAACGACATCCATTCTCCTCATGTTACTGTCTATGAGTCTTTGCTCTACTCAGCCTGGCTGCGATTATCTCCAGACGTTAATTCTGAAACAAGAGAGGTTGGTACATCTGACACCTTAATCTGTTCTGCTCTGCTCTATACGTAATTTCAAGATCTAAAAAATCTAAACCAATTGGGAATTAGGTTGTCCTACAGTCAGGATCAAGTGGGGTTTAGGTTCAACCCTAAGTCTGGCCATTGTTGATCTAGTTCAGCATCTTTTGGCTTGGCCCACCTGCTGGGTTTGCCAAGTCCAAGCAAGTGAATGAGCATTTTTGGGCATAAGAATGTCTTTTGCATTTCTTAACCAGATTCTATAATGAACCTAAGAAAAACCTAAACGAATACTTAATATGGGAGAGTACAATTGCTGTACCTAGTGAACAAGCCACCAAGTACATAGCTACTTGAACTTTTGATCAGCCCAAGTACTGTCTGAATTGATTTTTTTTACAAACTAATGCGTGCAGATGTTTGTTGAGGAGGTCATTGAGCTTGTGGAACTGAACCCACTGAGGCATGCGCTAGTTGGGCTGCCTGGTGTGAATGGCCTGTCAACCGAGCAGCGCAAGAGGCTAACAATTGCAGTTGAGCTAGTGGCAAACCCATCTATAATATTCATGGATGAGCCAACTTCAGGGCTGGATGCAAGAGCTGCTGCAATTGTCATGAGAACCGTTAGGAACACAGTGGACACAGGAAGAACGGTTGTGTGCACCATCCATCAGCCCAGCATCGACATTTTTGAAGCTTTTGATGAGGTGAGAATGTAAATAAATTAAGTCAAATCTTCTTTTTTCATGTTTTCTTTTGCGTATGAGTGCTAAAATATTTAACATGGGGTTGCAGCTTTTCCTGATGAAGCGAGGAGGATATGAAATATATGTGGGTCCCTTGGGTCGCCATTCTTGCCATCTAATCAAGTATTTTGAGGTGAGATGCCATAAAAAATCAAGAACTGCAAATGGTGCATTATTTTACTTCAAATCTTAATTGAGTAGGTGCTAATATGTATGGCTTTTTACCTTTCATCAGGGAATTGAAGGAGTCAGTAAAATCAAAGATGGTTATAATCCAGCAACTTGGATGTTGGAAGTTACCTCTTCAGCACAAGAAGTAGTTTTGGGGGTGGATTTTACTGAAGTGTACAAAAATTCAGGACTATACGGGTAGGTTCAATATGTATGGAGTAAACTACCTGACTACTTTAAACTGTAATTTACTGCCTAGCTGATGTCACAAATATATGGCCTATGTTTCAGGAGAAACAAAGCTCTTATTCAAGAACTGAGCACACCTGCTCCTGGTTCGAAGGACCTCTATTTTCCTACTCAATTCGCACAGCCTTTCTGGACCCAATGCATGGCCTGCTTATGGAAACAACATTGGTCATACTGGCGCAACCCACCATACACTGCAGTGAGATTTCTGTTCACAACTTTCATAGGCTTGATGTTCGGGACAATATTCTGGGACCTTGGCGGTAAAACGTAAGTAGAGAATCAAGAACTGGCTCAAAATTTCAAGCTTTTATCGTCTCTTTCTCAATTAGAATTTAACTCTCGGCATTGTGAATTTTCAGGACAAGGCAACAAGATTTGTTTAATGCAATGGGTTCTATGTATCTAGCGGTCATCTTCCTTGGGGTCCAAAATGCCTCCTCTGTACAACCAGTGGTGGCCATTGAAAGAACGGTCTTTTACAGAGAAAGAGCTGCAGGAATGTATTCAGCCTTGCCATATGCCTTTTCTCAGGTAAACTTTCTTCTTCTATTACGATCTTTACATATTGCGTCATATCCTTGTTTTTGTATGTTCAAAACTTGATACAGATCATGTGTCCCTCAATGAAATTTCCTTTCTTTTTATTGCAGGTTGTGATTGAGCTCCCATATGTTTTTGCACAAGCAGCAGTATATGGTCTCATAGTTTATGCGATGATTGGATTCGAATGGACTGTTGCCAAATTCTTTTGGTACTTGTACTTCACATACTTCTCATTGTTGTACTTCACCTATTATGGCATGATGACTGTGGCAGTGACACCCAACCACAACATTGCCTCCATTGTTTCCGCTGCATTTTATGGGTTATTTAACCTCTTTTCAGGATTCATAATCCCACGACCTGTAAGTTCTGGCAACCCTATAATTCTTTAAGCCTCTGTTTTGCAAGGGAAAGGAAAAGAAGAATGACTAAAATGCCTAACAAAGAAAAAAAAATCCATTTTTAAGCAATTCAAAAAAAAATTTCCATTTTTTCCTTTTCCTCCTACTTTCCAGGATCCAAACAGAACCTGATTGTGCCAAATTTGGATTCTTTAGTGCATTGATATATGTTTGATTGAATTTTCTTCCCTGGCTGATAACAGAGTATGCCCAAGTGGTGGGAATGGTACTATTGGGTATGTCCTGTTGCTTGGACCTTGTATGGATTGCTAGCCTCCCAGTTTGGAGATAACAAGGAGAAGATGGACACAGGTGTATTAGTGGAAGACTTCTTGAAAGATTATTTCGACTTCAAACATGATTTTTTGGGAGTGGTTGCAGCTGTTGTTCTTGGGTTCGTCGTGCTCTTTGCATTCATCTTCGCCTTTGCCATTAAGTCGTTCAATTTCCAAAGGCGATAAGGAATTATTATTCAGAGAAAGATGGGTGTATGTTTTTTTTTTTTTTTTGTATGTATTTATAAAAATTCTTTCCCCCAAAAAATAAAAAAAACAAAGGTTTTGATATATGTAAAAGCTGTAACAGTATATTCTTTAGTCATTGTAACAAGCGCGGTTCAATGAAAACTTGTAACATGTCGCAATCCTATGTTGTATTTTTTCCAATTATATGTTGCTTTTTTTTTTAAAATTTTTTTTCCAATTATATATAACAAATTTCAAAAGTTTAGTCAATAACAAAGTTAAATATTTTATTATTGTTATTTTATATTTGTTGATTTCCATTATAGTGTGTTGTGTATAATCTGCACTCCACATGACCCAAAAATAAAGAGATGATGATTCCAAAATGAATAAAAATACTCTGAAATTCCCCCACCCCCCTCCCCCTCCCCCTCTTTCTTTTTTTGTTTTTTTTTTTGAAATGGTGCTGAGGGGAACATTCGGGCCTAAAGTCTGTGTGTAGACATTGCAACAAAGAAACAGGAGGACTTTTTTAGAATGGAAACTGCAAATGGCCTGGCCAGGCCCATATTGGCCAGTTGATCTGCGCATCCATCTGTTGGCCTCAGCATCTGTTGAACAAAGGCATCTATGGGACGAATAATCTCCTGATAGCCCTCATCCCATGTTGGATTGTTGGAGTCGAGCCATGTCTAAAAAGTACCGGCTTCGCTGAGGAGAAATTTTTTTGATTTTTTATTATACCTTTACTACAAAAAACATAAAACGTACCTCCGAAGGCGGCTATTGCAACCCCTCAAGTTTATTTGTACACCCATTTATTTTTAATTTCTCAAGGTTTTAGGAAAAATATAAAAGATTTTCACGAAAACTGGACACATTGTCTATTAGAAAACATAATTTTGAACAACTTTATAGAAGTTTTTTTTTTTTTCATTTTCAAAATCTATCATTTAAGTGGAATTTTTGGCCATTTATAATTTTCATTTCTGTAAAAATGAAATATGTAAATGGCTAAAACATTTTCTTAAACGACAGATTTTGAAAAACTTTTATTTTACAAAGTTGTTCAAAGTGATGTTTTCCAGTGGACAATGCAGTTACTTTTCATAAAACCATAAAAACTAAAAAGAAAAAAAAATTAAGGTTTGCAAATAAAGTTGAGGGGTTGCAATAGCCGCCTTAAAAAAGCCTTAAGTTGGCAATGAAGCCCACTGACTACAGGCCTTGTTGATGCCTAAAAAGTCCACTTAGCTGGGCAGGATTACCCTCTAGAACATCCATTCGCATTAAGTTTAACCCAACTTTTGATTCGCACGGATCCAGGGAATAAACCCATGGTCCAAATAGAAAGCCTTTGCTCAAGAATCTATTGACGAATGACGAGATCTCCTCTTCTAAAGGCTATGTGAACATCCAGGACAAGAAGGGTCACCCTTCATTTTCCCGTTAAAGCCCAATTAAATTTTGGAGCCCAATTAAAGCCCATTCTTGTATTTTCCTCTACGCCATTTTTTTTTGGGGGTGAATTTCCCCTCATAATTTCGTTGCTAGATTAGTTTTTCAGAACTTAGAAGACGTAGTGGTATATAGCCGTATAGGAGACACCAGAATCCCATTATGGGAAAAGACTGCAAGATGATTATGAGTTATGAAGTATAGATTCGGACATGCGATACAGTTACAATATGATACAGACATTCTGACACGGTAATTTTTAAAATATCTATAAGAATTATATACAGTTTTTTTCTTTCTTTCTTTCTTCTTCTTCTTCTTCTTCTTCTTGTTTGTTTGTTTGTGTTTTCTTTTTAGTTATTATATATTGTGTTATATATGCAATGTTTTAAAGAACATTCTAGATGTGTTTTGAATATCAATTTCTTATTTTGATCTAATGATTTAAAAAGTGGACTAGTATGTAGTTAGAATTTTGGAATGTTACACAATAAATAAGGTAGTAGGCATGTTTGTTTCGTCGGATTGGAGGGGAATTGGAATGAAATGAAATAAAATTTCAATAATGTTAGGCCTCGCTTATCATTGAAATCTCATTCCATTTTATTTCGACTCTCTCTGATTTTATCCAAACAAACAAGTCATAATATCAAAAGTATGCCTCTATTATTTTAGGGATCCCAGAAGAACGATTTATATACGTACATTGGCTACCAGGCGAGCTGTTTGGCCTTGGCATCATCGTCTGTGTATAACAACAAAGACTTACACACAAATTTTATGAGGAGGACTAGCTACCCAACTTGTGCATATATATACATAAATATATTTTTGGATATAGGCTTGTGGTCCTTAATTACCTCAGGGACCATCACTGGAAAATTGTAGGGCCATGATCATTGGACCATTAAATGTTGCCAACCCTAAAGTAATGGTATCAAGGCAGCCATCATAAGTCATGACCAATTAGACAATATATCCTTCTTTATCATCCGTAAGCAATTCTAATTACAATTCCTAATGTCTTTGTAATTTAGTATTTTGCCAATTGAAAGCAACCTAACCTTCTAGATGCTTGATGGCCACACCCTATAGAAAACACTTATATTTGACACATAATTATTGGGTCGCTGCGTTTGGGGGTGCCCAATAATTACCCGAGAAATGTGAGATTGGTTATTACATGAAAATGTGAGATTAGTTTTATCCCATAGAAATAGAGATACTCACTCTAAGAAGAAAAAAGTTTTATTTATTTATTTATTTTATTTATTATTTTATTAAAGGGGCCGCGCGGGTTTATAAGAACACATATAGAGCATTGCTACTTGTGTAAAGTAATAAAAAACTGTCATATTAGTCAGACTTAGTAAATTAACTTCTTCATTCAATTAAATCATATTATTTTAATATAATCTTAAAATGGCAAATTTTGTGTAATCCGATACTGGGTAGCATATAATTCCACTTTCTCTTGTGATACTCAACTGAACTCCTCCTTTTCTTTTTCTTTTTTTTTTTTTTTTAAGCTAAGGTAATCAACTGATCTCTATAAGTACCGTGAACTTACTGGGGAGCACTAAAACTTTCTAGGTGAGAAAAAACGGATAAGAAAAAATAAATATAAATGGGTTCTCTCACACTGCCTAAGCTTCCAGTGATAGGTTTCTTCAAGAACCACTGAAGCATGGCTCAAGTTTTTGGCTCACCATGTGCAATGATGTTCGCCATGCACTCAAAGAGTATGGCTGTTTTGTAGCAGTGTACGATGGAGTTTATTCTGAAACCCACTAACACCCTCTTCGGCGAAATGAAAGCCTTGTTTGACCTTCCCACAGAAGTGAAGATGAAAAACAATTATGATCAGCCTTCCCATGGCTATGTCGGCCTAGGGCTGCAAACGAGCCGAGCCGAGCCGAGCTTTGGAGTGTTCAAGCTCGGCTCAGTTAAAAGCTTGTTTATTTATAAACGAGCTGAGCTTTAAATGAGCTTAATTTATTGTGTTCAAGCTCGGCTCATTAAGATTTAGAAAAGCTCAGGCTCGACTCGTTTAACTAAACAAGCCGAGCTTGAGCTCGAACTCATGTTCAAGATTGGTTTGATTCGAGCTCACGAATGTGAGTTTTAAACATTAAGATAAAAGTACATAGACCTTAAAAATCTTCCTTGGATAAGTACAAGATATAACTACTAAGGAAGTATTATCCCTTTCATGTTAATCGGTCCACTTAGCTAAGAGAAACCAAAAATAAATTAGGGTATTTATACAAGCCCCTTAATGAGCCTACTAATAAGCTATTTTACGAGCCTTTTAACGAGCCTATTTACGAGCCTATTAACGAGCCCTTAACAAGCTTGTTCACAAACGTAAACGAGCCGAGCTATGGTCTGCTCAAGCTTGGTTCGTTTAATAAACGAGCCTCGTATTCAAGTTCAGACTTGGCTCATTTATTAATCAAACGAACTCGAACGAGCTTTTATCGAGCTTGTTCACGAGTTGTTCACGAACGGCTCAGTTCATTTGCAGCCCTATGTCGGCCAATGCTCCGTCATTCCTCTCCATGAAGGCTTGGGCATCGATGAAGTCACTGATGTTCAAAATGCTCAAAGATTCACCAATCTCATGTGGCCCGGTGGAAATGATGGCTTCTGGTATAAGAAATTTGATATACTTTAATTTCTCATAGTAATCTTACTCCCTCATTTCTCAAACATTGTCTTTATTTTCGTTTTAAACTATTTCAAAATTTTTACCCTGATCAAAAAGACTAAGGGGTTGTTTGGCAAACTTGAAAACTTGACTAATTGAAGATAAATCTGATTAGTTTTGATTTCACACTATTTAGTAAATCTATTTTTTTTCCTAATCAATTTAGCTGTGTTATAAAAACAAGGCATAAACATAATTTTTTTCAAACCAACTATATATGACTTGATTTATTTAAAAACCAAATAATAGTTATGGACCAGACCTAATCTGACCTAGTTTTTCAAGTTCTGAATCAGGCCCTAAACTTTAATTGATATCCTAACTATTGTGGGTAAAATTGGAAGACTAAGGGCCTGTTTGGGAAAATTGGGTTTAGTCCTTAACTATTATCTGATTTTTAAAATAACCAACTTAAAGTTAGTTTAAAAGCAATTGTGTTTATTCCTTATTTTCAACAGAAAACTGAATAAATTATATGGGAAAAAAACAAATAGTTATCAAACATTGTGAAATTAAAATTTATTATATTTATTTTAGGTGGACTAATTTTTGGGTTTGCCAAATAACCCCTAAATCAAATTAATAGTTATGAATGGATTAATTAAATGCATTTTATTAAAAAAAACATTTTTTTTTTTTTTTTTTCAAGGGGGACAGTCTTTAATTTTTTTCCAATTGGTTTTTTTTGTTTTTTGGTTAGTGAAAGTGCTCATTTGCTTTCGAAGAGAGTGGCAGAATTGGACAAGTTGGTGATGAAAATGCCATTTGAGAGCTATGTTGCAGAGAAGTACTACGACTCTCATGTGGAATCGACTAGATACCTTCTTAAATTGTTCAAATACAGACTACCACAGATGAATGAGACAAATCTGGGTTTTCGCCCACATACGGACAAGAGCTTTACATCCATAATTCATCAAACTCATGTTAATGGTTTGGAGATACAATCAAAGGATGGCGATTGGATTCCTCATGAGGGCTCACCTTCAACCTTCGTGGTCATGGCAGGCGATGCCTTAATGGTGTGTCCCTAATTTCTTGAATATTTATATACATATCTTAGAAATTTAAGTCCACATATGAAAGATTTAATATTATATTAGCTGAAAACAATCATTCTCTTAAATGTTTTATTGTAGGTGATGGCTATGATCCTTCAATAGTATGTAAAATAAATTATAATTTTTTAATTTCCATCAAGATTGATGACCCAACGAGGCCTAAATGGTTTTACCTTAATATTGAAAAATGGCACAATAATAGAACCTTGAGGTTTAAACATTGCGCACAAAAAAAGAATAAGAAAAGGAAAAAAAAAAAAAAAAAAAGGGTTTCCCAAAGGTTGTGGATTTAATTACTTGTTCCAACACCCTTGCTTATTGTTTGTTTATTATTAATGGCACGTTTGTTACGTCGGAATTGGGGGGAAATCGGAATAGAATGAGATTTTAATAAGGAACGGCCATACTTACAATTGAAATAAGGTGCTTACAATTGAAATCTTATTCTATTATATTCTGATTCTCTTTGATTCCAGCCAATTAAATACATGTTATTGGTAGATCATTTTTTATTTTTATTTTTATTTTTTTGATGAAAAGGCGAGACCACTGCACAGATCGATCTTTAAAGACGTTGTAATTGGTTAAATATTTTTTTCTCGAGATTTTGTTACTAATAAGATTTAATGGGATGATTCCTTTTGAGTAGGCATGGAGCAATGGAAGAATACATTCTTCTGTCCATCAAGTTGTCATGAGCGGGACTGAAGAGAGATACACGGTCGGGGTGTTTTCATTCAACAGGGGGATCATTCAAACGCCGGAAGAGCTTGTTGATGACAGACACCCATTGAAGTTTAAGCCATTTGATCATTATGGGCTTTCTTCAATTCTTCGGTACCGAGGAGGGTCGAAGGGTCGAAGGGTCAAGTGTCGTGTTACTGCCTACTGTGGTCTCTGAGACCTTTTTAGGTTAAAAGATACTTCTATCAATATATCTTTTCTATCAAGATTGTTCAAGTATGGGATATCCTGAACTATCTCATTCAATGATGACCATCTGTTCATGGCATGCGCACATTAACGACGCACGCGTATCGCTCACGGACGACTATGATCGTATAGGATATTCGAGATATTCCATACATGATTAAAGCTGTTTGTACTATTATGTGTTGATTTCATGGCTTGCTTAATTTCTAAGTGTGTCGTATGTTGTCTAGGATATTTGGATTTCGTGCGCACTATAGATGTTGGGTGCATGTATTGTATTGTCAAGGTTGTCTGCATTTCTTACTATGCTGTATACATGTAATATCTTATAAAGGCAATGTGGTTTTCTATTTGTGTGCTATGGGATTGAGGTTTCGCTATTCAAGGTGGATTAAAATCCACAATATATACACTTTTACAGGATTGGTCGACTGGTTAGATTTTAGGTGTGTTCCACAGAAGTTATTGTTTTGACTCCTCGATCACAGCTATCACTGTTTGTGTGGGTATGAGTTGTGCGTCTCACAAGAGCTATTGGGGGATTGACTTGAGAAACCTCTAATCGTTAATTTTTTTTAAAAAAAAAAAAATCCACATTATATACACTCCACAATTTTTTATTTTTTATTTTTTATATATATAAAAAAGAAAGGAAAAAAAAAAAAACATGAATTAAGTTGTGTTAATAGCAGTTTGGTAATTCTTACTATCCAATGTTGGGGAGATGAGGGGGCCTAAAATTCAACACACCGGGCCCAATATACAAGTTTGGAACTCATCCCCATACAAAAAACCTAAGCCTATTAGTGGTGAGTTCATTAATATTAAGACCATTTCTTTATTCTATTTTTCCAATGTGGGATAAACCCACACGTGAACCTCAACAATCTCCCCTTTCACCGTGGGGGAGCAACTTGGTAGTAACCTAGTAGTCCAAACATTGCGATACTACGATCGTCAACCATTAACTTTGATACCAATTGTTGAGGAGATGGGGGAGTCCAAAATTCAACATACTGGACCAATATACAAGTCTGGAACTCGTACTCACACAAAATGCCTAAGCTTATTGGTAGTGAGTCTATTACTTGTATATTAAGACTATATATATATATATATATATATATATATATATATATATATATATTTTTTTTTTTTTTTTTCTCCTATTCTTCCAATGTGAGACAATCTCACACGTGAACCTCAACATCCAAGACACCGGAAATTGGGCTCCATTTAATTCTTCAATCTGTATTATTAGTTTATCACCCTAATTATATCAAAGCTCTTGGCTCGAACCTAATTTCAATTAAGGACCCAAGTGGCCTGTGGGTAATCAATTGGCTTGTTTACGAGATAAGTAGGTGTTTCGAAAGAAAAATGACAAAAGATCATTTCAATTACATCATACAACTGTGGAAAGTACAATGAATCTGGCAATTAGCAGAAATTTTCTTACAATTTTCCTTATAAGTTGTTCCAATAAAACTTAATAACTCAATTAGGGCAACTTTTCAATCTAATTCTCCTAAAAGAAGCATGCAGCATTTATTAACTTGAAATTAATCAAAAGAATCATTTGGAAGGGATTGGGATTTGCTCAAGTTGAGGTCTTTAACTTGACGCTCAATTTAGCGTTAGATTTCAGACACGTGGAGGGATGCAATTATCAATGGCTAGGCTTCTCCTACAAATGCTAAAACTTCCTCATCCCAGCCATTGATAATTGCATCTCCCACATGTCCGAAATCTAACGCTAAATTGAGCGTCAAGTTGAAGACCCCAACTTGAGCAAATCCAAATCCGTGTTTGGGAACCCATGATTTTTAGTTTCAGTGTCTTTTTTTTGGTTTGCTTCTTTCGTTTCTCACGTAGCTAGTTGGAGTAGTGTTGTCTACTGATCAGGCCATGCATTAATATTGGTCATTTTGCTTATAGAGTACGGTTGTATCCATTTGTTTTATTACAAGATAAATGAAAATATGAATGATCGATATGGTGACAGCTGGTGATTGACGAGAGGTTGATCAATCCAAGTCCTTGGCCGGCGGCCTGCACTTTCTTGAGCAGTTGGAGGTTTAAAAACAGAATGAATATGCGGCCGGGAAAATTATATTGGCAGCTCCATGAGAGAACAAAAGGTCGTCCTAGTCTCATCTTGGTTGGGGGAGCCTAAAGGTCAACAAGATACACCAATGATTTATTGGTCTATTTTATGGAAAATTAAAGGTGCTAAAATAATTTGGAGCTTTGCTACTCAGCCCATTGATGGGCATGCCCATCTAGACATACGGGGTGGGCCCATCTAACAAGGTTTATTCACTCAATTGGGTCTTTTGTTTCCCTATTTTGGAGAGAAATTTATTGACGTTTTCTAAAATATGGTTCTCCCTGTCAAGTTAAGACTCCAACAGACTTCTCTCGCATTACAAGAGATTTTCAGATAGTTTTCTGTAAGTACAATGGATCTATTAATGTTGATATATAACTCTCATTTTAAGGTACCTGATAGGAACTTTCTATTTTAAGGAGCCTGACATGAATCCTTTTGAAGTAAAACAAAAAAAAGTGAGGTTTCCTATTATAGAATAGAGAAGAAGGCCTAGTAATTAAGAATTCTAGCTCCTTAAAATACCGAAGATAACTCAGAAATCCTTCTTTAGCTGGACTGAAACAATGGAATGGTTCTATTTAGTTCGACATAAAATAGGATAAGAAAAATCGATCAATTACGCATATATAAAACAGTAGTATTTAATTTTTGACATTTGGATGGACCTGGAAAATTAAGATGACATGGTCACATGGTGTAAAAGAACATAATCTGGAAATAACCTGGTAACCTCATATAGAAAGATAAAATTTTGCCATATTTCAAGAGGCCGCAAGTAGAACAACAAAAAAAAAAAACCAAAAAAAGCATTGCGTACGTAGCACAATTAATCACACTTGCATGATTTTTAACAACTCAATGGCTGCTATCAGCGGAGAGAAGCATTAAGAAGATTGCATAGATTTGACACCACAAAACATTTACCTTGACGAAGCAGAAACAAAACCCTCACCAGGGCCCATCCTGATACCAGGCGAGCAAGGCCGGTGGCCGCTTGGGCCCCATAATTTGGGCTAAAAAAAAAGGGCCCCCATTTGCTTCCCCCTTTGCTAGTTATAATAGCCCAAGAATCAACTCAAAAGCTTCTCTATTGTTTTTCTTAAAAAGGGTCCTATTTTACCAATTAGGTCAGCACAATTCTAGTCTAAAGGAAAAAAAAAAAAAAAAAAGAAGAAGAAGAAGAAGAAGAAGAAGACGAAAAAGGAGGCAAGAAGAGTAATGTTTAAATGACACTTTGTTATAATTAATTTATTTTTTTTGGTATTATAGCTTTAGATTTTATTTGGCATTTGGTTTTTTTTTTTTTTTTTTGTGTTGTAAAAGTAGATTTTGCTTAATTATGAAGCAAGAAGTATGTATTTTATTTTTATAAGTTTTTGTAAATCTCTTGTCATTTTAATTTATAAAAGCAAATTTTAGTAATTTTATATGCAAACAAACTTTATGTTGGTATTCGATAGTAGGAAATTTTTTTTTGGATATTTAGAAAATTTTTTTTTTTTTTTGGAATACATATAGAAAGAAGAGGATCCGATTTTAAGAGTTCACTTGTGGCCTCAAATAACTCAGAACCAGTGCTGACCCTCACAACCATAATATTCATACTTGGAATGAAAACGTTCATTAGTTATTATCTGAAGAGGTCTCAAACACCACAATAAGATCGGAGGTATTTTGGACCGTCATGTGCATAAAAGAAGCGAACATATCCAAAATGTTCAAATGGCTAAAACCGTAATGGGTGTTCATCATCGATCGGTTCTTCTGGTGTTTGAATAATCCCATTGCTGAATTCAAACCACTACACCAAAAAAGGTCTTTTACAACATTGAAAAAATGTTGTTAAAGACTTTCCACAACATTTTCATATATATTGTGTCAGCCCCTGTTGTGGTTGATGTGGGACTTTTTACAACATTAAACAAATGTTGTTGAAAGGAAAAACAGAATGTTGTTAATGCCATCTTACCACGTTGAATAAACGTTGTGTTAGACGTATCGACAACATTTACAGAAACGTTGTCTTAGATCGAACACATTAACAACATTTCAGAAATGTTGTCGTAAATAGTTAGTTGACACATCAACAACGTTTTCAAAATGTTGTATTCTATAAACACATTACCAACATTTCAGAAATGTTGTCGTAAATGGTTAGTTGACACACCAACAACGTTTTCAAAATGTTGTATTCTATAAACACATTAACAACATTTCAGAAATGTTGTTGATAATTAACTGACTTACATCAACAACATTTACAAAATGTTGTCTTATATAGACACATTAACAACATTTTAGAAAATGTTGTCTTAGATACACACACCAACAGCGTTTCCAAAATGTTGTCGTAGATTTTCGGTAATTTTATGACAACATTTTGTAAACGTTGTCGTTTCCCTTTTTTTTTTTTTTTTTTTTGGTTTGCAGGTGCTTTCATTTATGGTTGTTTTTATACCTATTCCCTGTTCATATAAAATGATAACCAAACACACCATTATTAAAAGTGTAAAACCATAATTGATTTGATCCCAAACTTCAAACACCTAACAAATCAAATTCATTAAATAAAGCCTAATATTACATGCAATACATTGCAAACAAAGTATGACTTCAAAAGTTTCATTAACATCAATTGTCATTACATGTCATTAAGTGTCAATACATTGCAATATGACTTCAAAAGTTTCATTAACATCAATTGTCATTACATGTCATTAAGTGTCAATACATTGCAATATAACTTCAAAAGTGGCCAAAAAGACAAAAATAGAGAAGTTAGGAGTGCATATCCACCACAAAAAATTGGTCATCAATCATCTACTCCTGCAAAACATTGGAAACAAAGTGTGACTTCAAAAGTGAGTCAATAGTTATCATGCTAAACTAACAAAAGACTTAGAAGTATTACCTCCATTACACCAAAAAAGGCCTTTTACTAATAGAAAAGTTAGGAGCATGCATCCACCACAAAAAACTAGTAAGTCATCAATCATCTACTCCTACAAAACATTGTAAACAAAGTGTGACTTCAAAAGTGAGCCAATAGTTATTATGCTATACTAACAAAAGACTTAGAAGTATTACCTCCACTACACCAAGAAAGGCCTTTTACTAATATAAAAGTTATGAGCATGCATCCACCACAAAAAACTAGTAAGTCATCAATCATCTACTCCTACAAAACATTGTAAACAAAGTGTGACTTCAAAAGTGAGCCAATAATTATTATGCTATACTAACAAAAGACTTAGAAGTATTACCTCCACTACACCAAGAAAGGCCTTTTACTAATAGAAAAGTTAGGAGCATGCATCCACCACAAAAAACTAGAAGTCATCAATCATCTACTCCTAATAAATTTGGTAGGCCAAGCAGTTGTACTCCCAATAGTCGGTAAGACCTCTTTATACACCAAAATTGAGAAAATACAAAATTATCCCAGCATGAGACAAGACAATCTCACCCACTTGCAAAAGAAATCTCTCCCTCTCTTCCCCCTATCTCTTTGTACGGATCTCTCTCACTCCATAAGATTTACCTTTTATGTAATCCCATCCTCTTTTCCAGAAATCTCTCTCTCTCTCTCTCTCTCTCTCTCTCTCTATGATACAAATCAAATCACCCAAAATCCTCTCTCTCTTTTTCACACATACCTTTTTTCTCTCTCTCTCCTCACTTTCTCTCACTTTCTCTCCAAAAAAGCCCAAACCCGGAATATCGAGATCCCAAAAAGCATGACCGACAGTTTGCAATATCGAGATCTAGGCAACAGTGCTGTTGCAGACCATTATAGACCCCAAATCGCATCGGATCCCCACAGTGCATTGGTTTTTGCGATCTGTTCTTGGGTTGAGTGAGAGCGGTTTTTGTTTAAAAACCAGAGTTTGATTATAGGTGCTTAAACACTCTTCCCCAACCATTCAACCCTCAGAGAAAACTCTCTTCCTCTAAATCCTCTCTTACGAACTCATGGCCTCTTCCTCCTCTGCCCCACAAAACCGTCCTGATTTAAACACAACGCCAGCAACACAACCAGAGGTCTGGCACCCAAGGTTCCTAAATGTTCAAAACCAACCCCTTACAGTTGACGATTCTGTAATTTACAATCTTGCGAACGCAACGGCAGTAGCGGAGGGACTCATCACTCCTCGTGATGAGAGAATACTGGTTGGACGGTCCGACCTGGACGTAATAAGAGACTCCATGGCTCTCAGCGCTCAGCCCACAACATTTACTGCTAACATGGCTCGGCGTTTGCACGCCAGAAATGTGCACATGCAAAGTCTAAGTGACTAGGTCACTCGTCTCCAGGGGTTGCTCGACGGAGCCTATCGAAGGATGAGGGCTTTGAGAGCAGAGAATAGAGAGTTACAAAGAATGGTGGACTCCTATTCTAACAGACTCACACCAAGGGTCGAGGCACTAGAGAGGCTCACTGATCAAATCATTGATCAAGAAAGGGTTCCGGGCAGCCCACAGAGGCAACCTCCAGCTGATCCCTCCAGTTCTACCCAAGGCCCACAAAGGCAACCCCCAACTGACCCTTCTAGTTCTACCCAAAATGCTACTATTGAGTAGCTCTCACTTTTTTTGTTTTTGTTTTTTTTTTTTAATCTAATGGAAATGACACTCTCTCTTCTTTTTTTCTATTTTTTTTTTCAATTGGAGTACAAACAATAGAGTACAAAAGGTAAACCAAGGGCAAAGTTATATCCTCCGCCTTCAATGAGTTACCCAAGCTAGGATGCCCGAGAGCAATCCGTTAACGTACTCACAAGCTTATTACAGGCTAATTAAAATATGAGATGTCTGACACTGAGAAAGAGGCGACAGTAGTTGGTCATGGATACACAGCTCAAGAATGATAAGAAATGGACTAGTTCGCTATTTACATTGTGCACTACTCTATGACCACATTTAAACGAGTATATAACCATGTATCTTTAAGCAACAATATAAAACAGTAGTATCAAATGATATATTGTAGGATTCCCTAAATTTTGAACAAGTAATAAAAATATTTGGTTATAAATCAGTGGGAAAATCCAACAATATCATTAAGGCATTTAAAATCACATTCATAAAATAACACCATATTAAATGTAAAGAAGCCACATTTCCTACCTCAATTGCGAGCAATACCAACCCAAAATCATCAAAATAATTTTTAAAACACTCTCTATAATTTCTGGGAATTTTCTGTAATTTTGGGAATTTTCTGATATTTTCTGGAATTTTTAATAAATATTAATTTGGCCAAAAAGTCAAACTACAGTCAAACTTGGTCAAAATGATCAACTAAGGGTCCCACATGGTAGGGCCCTCCAAGACGAGTCCAACGGTCAAATTCGGGGTTCATATGATTATCGTATGGCTTTTAAATGCATGAGAACACGGTAAGGTATACAGATGCACCCACACAGGATCATAGACCTATGGGGTCATCTTCAACCTCCCGCGGGTTGAATTGTGTAACCGGGTTACACCGTGTGTTCAACGGGCCAACTTCGACGATTAATATCTCCCTTGTTTCTTAACCGTTTTCAGTGATTCAAGTGTCGAATCGAAGCTCATGCGGAGTACTACGTGCGACTATAAATTGTTCATTCAGAATCCTATAAAATCATATTTGTTTTTAAGCCACAAGTTTCGGGTTTTCATGATCCAAAATTCTAAAATTTGTTAATAGAAAGACCAAAGAATATATAATAATTACTTTGAACGGAAAAGGTATACATCAAATATCTAGTGTGAGAGAAATGGGCAATTGTAAATATAATCAGAAATTTAAACAAACATCAGTAGAAAAAAATTCAATTAAACAAATTTATATATATATATATATATATATATATATATATATATATACGTGTACTTGAAATTGAACCCTAGGTTACATACTTGTGTTTGTGCATAAACCCTAACTGCTCGATTCAAAAGAAACCCCAATTAAAAACGAAAAAAATCCAATCTGAGATTTGATGATGCTAATATACTATACAAAACCCCAACCCAAAACAAAACAAAACAAAACAAAAATAAAATAAAAAACTAAAGAACAGCCATGATCGAAGGAGAATCAAAATGAACTCACCGAAAGAGTTAAGAAACAATGGGTGTCGAAGAGCTAGAGTGAGATGCTTCAATGGTCGTCAATGAGAGAGATAGAATGAGAGGCTTCAATGGCCATCAAAGAGAAAGAGAGTGAGAGGCTTCCAGATCAGGGAGGACAGCAAACTTAAATCGAGGAGAGGAAAGCAGAAAAACAGAGAAGGCTTTACTCTTTTTACCCTTAAAAAAATAAAAAGAATTAAAAAGAGAGAAGGGCTTTACTCTTTAGGGGCTTTCAAACACTTTGGGAGGAAAGCAGCAAAAAACGTAAGGCGGCAAGTTAAAAAAAAATCCTGCCCCTTGTCTAGAATCGACCACGTTTTATTAAACGTTGTGGAAGTACTATAAAGCAACAACATTAATAAAAACGTTGTGAAAGTACTATAAAACAACCACGTTAACAAAAACGTTGTGGAAGAGTGTATTTACAACGTTAATGGAACCAACGTTGTTAAATATCCTAGAGTAACAATTTTTAACAACATTTTTTACATAAATGTTGTTAAAGCCCCACTACAACAACATTTTATCAAAAACGTTGTTAATGATATGTTGTTAAAGCCCATTTTTCTTGTAGTGTAACAACCCAAGTGAATATCTCACTTTGCTTCCGCCCATAGTGACTCGATGGTTAGGAGATTGTTGATTGCATGAGCCGGAGATGGTAAATTGTTGATTCAAATGTGGGAGTCATAGTACTTGGATACACTGTAGCCTTCAAACATCATTCTTGTCAAGATGAGATTTAATTCCGCCACTAGCTTTGAGTATGAATAAACACTCTCACTAACCAAAAAAAATAAAAATAATAAAGAAAAAACCAATGAAGATCAAGTAAAACAAAAAGGGGCCGAGCCAAAAAAAAAATAAAAAAATGAAGCTTTGGATGGTCAATACATTAACTCACTAAAAAATGGATTTTCCCCCTATACTTTAGGGGGGAAATTGTACTTTATATATCCTATAAAATCAGAACTAAAGTTAGAAAACAAAAGGATTTTGAATACTAATTTTTGTGGGAGGGTCAAATTTTAGGTAGCAAAATTAAATTTTTGGGAGGGTAAAATTGAAATTATTTAAAAAATTAGAACTAAATGATAAAAACTAGCTAGCAGAGATTTTTTATTTTTATATATATTTTTTCTAGCAGATAATTTTTTATTTTTTATTTTTAAAGTTTTGTGGAAATAGAACAGGTCAAATTTACAAAATGATCAAATTTTTTAGACCGAAAATAAATTTTGGGAGGGTCAAATATGCAACTATAAAAAATTAATTGTGTCAAAAAATTGCAAAAAAAAAAAAAAAAAAATGTAAAGGAGGAGGATCCTTTGACCCCTCTCTCCAGCCCCTCCCTCAAGTCCTCGACTCATGAAAACAAATAAACATAAATTGAAAACTGAAATTGAAGCATTATTTGGTAACAAAGTAGATCAAACCCTACCGGAAACGATCGTTTCCTCCAGGCCACACGAGATCAGTGAAACTTTGAATGCTTTGTCGAGTAGTTGCATTTTCGATGCCCAAAGCTTCATGGAGAGGGATAGTTGGCATTCACCCCAACGTAGCCAAGTGTCATGGGTTGGGTCTCTAACCCAAAAGGCTAGCCCATTTGGTAGAGTCGCCCTCCCCATTTATATGCCCAAGCTCTCCTAGTGCCTATCTGATGTGGAACAGAGATTCATGACATTTTCCCCCACCCAACCCATACGACGCCCTCATTGTGGTTGGACCCACCCTGCCTACCTGTCCGCACCTGTACCCCTCACAAATCATATACGCCCTCAATATCCCGTGCAGGGGCGGACTTACACTCATGCTTGGGGGGGCATGGCACCCCAAAATTTTTTAATCCCTTTTCAACATTTTTAATTTTATGAAGTGATATTCTCAATTTTGATAAAGTGGCACCCTTAAATTTAATTATTTACCCTCAAACAGTACCTTTTTATACTTGCATACATACAATATATGTGTATATGTATGTATGTTTAGGGGTAAGTGGTAACCCCAAACAAAAAGTTGTAATTCTGCCCCGACTTCGTGGGTCCAAGCGCTTGGCATGACATCGAATAAGGGACTAGGTTGGCTCTAATACCACTTGTTACAGGTCAGGTCTCTAACCCAAAAAGTTAGCCCATTAAGTGGAATTGCCCTCTTCACTTATATGCCCAAGACTCCCCCAGTACCTATCCAATGTGGGACAGAGATTCACGATACAAGGTAAGGCTTACCGCTAGTGTTTTGCAATTTTCTTTTCAAGGGGAGATCAAACAACTCTTCTAATGCACGGAAGACTCTGTCATGAGGTTCTGAAGAAACTTCATTGTACTTTACTATGTAACAACCGTACTTTTGGAGTGCATGTTGAATTTCATTGCATACCGAGATCCAAGCACTTGTACCAGTTTTTAAGCTTTCTTTAGAGAAATCTACAACAGGAATTTTGGGAGGTGCTTGGGAAGCCATGATTTTAGGATTTTTTTTTTGGTTTCCTTCTCTCAGCTAGCTTTAGTTTGAGTGTTTTCTAACGAGGGATACAAATATTACTATTGTTCATGTTAGTTATAGAGTTCATTTGATATTATATATGGTGATAAGCAAGTTTGGTTGATTTGGATAATTAATGTTCATTTCCCAACATCGACAAGATTCTAATCATATGGATGCCCCTCTTTGTTGTTTCATTTCAGTTCTTTGGTACTTATGTTTAGTTAGAAATAAGATGATTTTCGAAAATATTACACCTAATCCAATCTCTGTGGTGTTAAAGGCACACCAATTTTCCATAACTATTTTTCAGGCGTTTTCAAATACTAATTGCAGTAACCTTCCTTGCAATTATCGCAAATAATCAGATACAGGAAGAGAAACCAAATATGCAACCCTTACATCATTGGCAGAACACTCATATGGTACCATATCTCTCCATTTAAATTTTGAGCATCAACCATCAACGAACAAAGCAGTATGGTATGTGCATTGTCATTCAAGATATGTCAGGAACCATAAAATTACTCTGCTCGACACTTGCCAATTAGAATGATAAATTGAAGACACTGCTTACTATGATCCATTTCTTATTCTAGAACCAATCTCCTTCATATCTCCTTGTGAACATCCTCTCAATTGGTCTACTAGCTCATTGGAAAGTAGAGAAACTAGGGAAGCTCCTGTCCATTATCCTGGCATCTCTACCCTCTTTTTGCTGATATCAAGGAGTTCATGGAGAAGTCACCTGATTTTGATAAATTTTGTGTTGCCTAAACAAAATTAAAAAAGCCAATTATTAATGGTCCCAATTACCAGTCACCTAATTTCAATAAACCCCACTGTATTGTACATTGTAAAATATGAAGGGGGAGCGGTTGAAAAAATGATCAAATCAATCCTCATCCGAGATTTGGATTTTAATATGTATACTTAAGCTTGAGAAGTATAAAAAAGAAGCCTAAATTTATTTTGATTCTTTCTTTAGGGCGGGCTATGGGTGAAGTGTGCACTAGGGGTGCTTTACTTTCAGTGTGGATTTTGTTGGGTTTTGCTCGCATCTTTGTCCAGCTGCTACTCTTTCTCCATTGTTTGTCTACGGTTTTGCTGCTTTATTTTTCTAGGCCGTCTTTGGTGTTTGGTTGTGCTTCTTTAGATTTGTCTTAGTCAATTTAATTATGTTTCTCTTGGGGTTAGTTCGATCCTTCTGGGGTGTTGGTTTAAGCAGTTTTGGTTTCAGTTGATGTTGTCATGATTGATGCGAAGTAGTACGTTCCTGGTGCATGTATGGTTATTCTAGCTTCTTTATAATAAAATTTGTTTTGCTGATTAAAAAAAAAAAAAAGTTATATAAATTTAAAATGAAATCATTAAAATCACTCAAATATCTATAATCAACCTATTTTATTACACATGATTGCAAAATTGGGACCATTAACTAATGGTCCCAATTTACCAGTCACTAGTTTTGATGACAATAACAAAAAATCAAAAGAATTGCCGGGGTATTAAGCCAGGCAGTGAACCAATTAATTAATTTATATTAGTTGCTGTTGGAATTGATTTCCCTTTATGTTGATTCCAAGTGCATTTTGAGACATGTACCCATTGGAATTTCTAACTTGATATACATTGTTGATTTATTCCCTAACAGCTTAAGCTTTTGGGGTCATGCATATAGTGTTCTAACATAGAATCAGAGCTTTAATTTGGTCTCTAGGAGGTCCTGGTCTCAAGTCTTCACATCTCCTCCCCCATTCATGTATCCTTTCATACCACTTGTGTCAAGCACAGTTTCACATACATCATAATTGATAACTCGATGGCTTCTAGTTACTGCATATATTAAGAAGTTCACATTTTGATACCACAAGACATTTATTTTTTATACCACAACACATATTTTCCATGGCAAAGCAGAAACTGAACCCGGCCCCCACATTATTGATTGATATAATTATGAGATATGTACGTACCCAGTAACCCAGCCATATGCACTATTTATACTGCATAAAAACATATATAGACACTGTTGGTTGATTGATATCTGAAGGGAGTCTCAAATGCCACAGTAAGATCTGAGAGGACACAGGTTTCTTGGACCCTTATGTGCATAAGCGACTCGAACATATTCCAAATGTTCAAATGGCTTAAACCGTAACGGGTGTTCATCATCAACCAATTCTTCTGGTGCTTGAATTTTCCCATTGCTGAATCCAAAAAGCCCAAGTGAATATCTCACTTTGTTCCGACTCATCGTGACTAGATGGTTAGGAGGTTGTATTCTGTCATTGCTCCATGCCTACACCAAACAAAATATGCATCTCTTTGAAGATTAACACTTAATTATGATTTTAAAGAAGCATAATCTCTCAATCACAACTTGTTTATAGATTTAAAATGAATATTACTAATCACTAGCTAGAAGGTAGTGACATACCATAAGCACATCACCTGCCATGACCGCAAAGGATGAAGGCGACAGCCCAAAACCAATCCACTCACCATCTTTGGTTTCTATCTCCAAACCATCGATTTGATTTTGATGAAGGATGGTCATGAAGGTTTTGTCCGTGTGGGGGGCCAAACCCATATTAGTCTCGTTTATTTTGGGTAATCTGTATTTCATAAGTCGGAGAATGTGCATGGTTGATTCAATGTGGGAGTCATAGTACTTGGATACACCATAGCTTTCAAACAGCATTCTTGTCACGGTGAGGTCTAATTCCGCCATTAGCTTTGAGACGGGATGAACACTTTCACTAATTTTAAGTGTAAGAACAAGTAAAACAAATAAGCTAGCATATATAAAACCAAAGATTAAATAAATAAATATGCTGTATTAAGGAGATCAAATTATATATACCAGAAACCATCGTTTCCACTTGGCCACATGAGATTGGTGAAACTTTGAATGCCTTCTAGAGTGGTTGGATTTTCCAGGGCCATGCTTTCATGGAGAGGAATCACGGGGTGTTGCCCAATGTGACCATGGAAAGGCTTACTCACAATGTTTTTCTTTTTGCTTTCTAGGGGGAGATCAAATAACTCTTCTAATGCATGGAAGATACTGTCATGAAGTTGTGGAGATGCTTTTTCATACGCTGCCACAAAACAACCGTACTCTTCAAGTGCACAACGAACATCATTGCATGCGGAGATCCAAGCTCTTGTGCCAGGCTTTAAAGTTTCCTTAGAGAAATCCACAACAGGAATCTTGGGAGGTGCTTGGGAACCCATGATTTTTAATTTCTAGATCTTTTTTTCTTTTTTTTTCACCTAGCTAGAGTTTGAGTGTTGGCTACTGAGGGATACATGAGTATTGTTCATGTTACTTATAGGGATTGGTTGATCGATCATTTTAATTTCTTTCATAACATAACAAGAAAAATGACATGATTGATGTGGCGACAGGTGATTTTACCATAGGTTGATCCATCCAAAATACTTGGCCGGCCTACACTTGTTTAAGCCGTTGGAGGTTTTATGAAACGGAATATGTGGCCAGCAAAAATTATGATAGTATTAGTAGCACTATGAGCGACAAAAAGGCCCTCATCTTGGTTGGGGGAGCCTAACGGTCAACAAGATACATGCACCAATTACATACTGGTCTAGTGTATGGAAATTAAATGTGCTAAAATAATTTAAGCTAATTTGCTACTTAGCCCACTGATAGGCATGCCCACTTAGAAGAGGATGGATATTGTAATCCCTCAACTTTATTTGCACATCCCATTTATTAGAAACTTTAAACATTTTATGAAAAATATAAAAGATTTTTATGAAAACTGATTGCGTCTTCTAGTATAAAACATAATCTTGAACAACTTCATAGAATAAAATTTTTTCAAAATTTGTCGTTTAAGTGGACTTTTTAGCCATTTATAGTTTTTATTTATGTCAAAATGAAATAGATATTATAAATGACCAGAATGTGCTCTAAAACGGCAGATTTTAGAAAAAAAGTTTTCTACAAAGTTGTTCAAAATGATATTTTCTAATGTATAAGGCAACCAATTTTCATAAAAAAAACCTTTTATATTTCTCATAAAACCTTAAAAAAAAAAAAAAGAAAAAAAAAAAGAAAAAAGAAGTGTGGCTTACAAATAAAATTGATGGGTTGCAATAGCTGCGCTCTTACCTAGGTGTGGCCCATCGCAATGATGCATTCATGGAGTTGGGCATCTTCGGGAGGGATCTTTATTCTTTTCCAAATTTGGATAAAGCATATAGACTATTAGAATGGCAAATGCTATCTACCCCAAATTTGGGATTCTCAAACAGAAACTAGTAAGGTGGGCTATATGCAAAGGTAAGCCCCCCAATAGTTTTCACCTTCGGAAATTCCAAATTTGGGTTATATAACATGACCCTATTAAGATGGCGCACATTTTCCTAACCGTTGATTCAAGCCCATGCGTAAATTCTTCTTATTAATTTCCATATGGAATGAATGGTTCAACTCGTAGCTGAAACAAAACGTAATTGTATCAATTGTTAGGAGTTCCCTATCAATATGATATGGATGAATTTAAAAGCTCTTGTCCTGTTATTGTTATTATTATTTGTGTCCACCAAAAGCAACAAGGTTGGAAATAATCATGAACCCAAATTTAATAGACTATTATCAAGATTAAACTTTAATAACTAATATTTTTTATTGCCTACCAACAAAACATGATTAATCTTAAATAAACTAGCTAGTCATGGGCAATGAATATAATCTTTGATTAATTCCAAGCTGTAGGTGGAAGCATCAAAATAATTAAACAACACTTCAATTCATTGTCTAGCACAATTAATTAATTCCAAGCTGTAGGTGGAAGCATTAAAAAAAATTAAAACAAAAAAAAAAAAAAAAAACCCACTGTCTAGCACAATTAATTACACTGATATTATTAACAACTCAATGGCTTTTATTTGCAAATAAGCATTAAGAAATTTACATAGGTTTGATACCACAAGACATTTACCATGACAAAGCAGAAACAAACCTCCCATAGCCATAACATTCACACTTGGAATAGAAACATAACACTGTTCATTAACTAATATCTGAAGAGGTCTCAAACACCACAATAAGATCTGAGAGGACACAGGTATTTTGGACCCTCATGTGCATAAAAAGCACGAAGATATCCAAAATGTTCAAATGGCTTAAACTGTAATGGGTGCTCATCATCGACCAGTTCTTCTGGTGCTTGAATAATCCCATTGCTGAATTCAAATAACCCAAGTGAAAATCTCACTTTGCTCCCACTCATAGTGACTCGATGGTTAGGAGATTGTATTCTGTCATTGCTCCATGCCTAGGCCAAGCAAAATATGCATCCCTTTGAATACTAACACTTATGATTTAAATAAACATAAACTTCATAATCAAGTCAGTACGTATTAATATAATTAACTTATATCAACACTATACATTGAGGATCGTATCTTGTGTATTGGTCCAATTGGGCCTTAACATTGGGCCAGGTTGGGTTAGGTTTTTCGGGCTTCCACTATTAATCAGGCTGGGTCATGAAGGAAAATGTTCTCAGGCCTAATCCATGGGCTTGGGCTTTTTTGGGCTTCAGCCTTTGGGCCTCAAGCCTAAGCCATATTACCTACGGTAAGTCTGTAACCAAAAAAAAAAAAGAAGGTAAAAACATTACCTTGTGGTGATCACTTCCCATCATAATACCAAAGGTCCAAAACGGAAGCTATTTCTAGTCACTTTGTACTAAGTTAACTGTCTATGTGTAGTAAGTTAACATATAATACTCTTTTATTGGTATTAATCTAGGAAATTAACACTAGAAAATAATTTCTCAAAAACTAGAAAATATTCATATTGCTATCGTGTCGGGTTTCGGGCATCAAGCCCAAGGGTATTTGGGATGGGCTCGGGCTCCGGCTTTTTGGGGCTCGGTGTGGGCTTTTTCTTTTGGGCTTGGGTCTAGGCTTTGTGCTGCCCATGGGCCTTGGGCTTTTGATGAGGCCTAGGCCCAATGTATAATACCCTATAACTTACTAATGCATGAGATACAACCCCAAATGCAGGTATTAATATAAGTTATATCAGTACATGCCCACCAAATCATCATCTAGTTGTCAATTACAATGCACTTCTTTATGTGCTTACTAAAAATGAAAATTACTAATCACTAGAAGGAAGTTTAGCTTATGATAGTGATTGACATACCATGAGCGCATCGCCTGCCATGACTGCAAAGGAGGAAGGTGAGAGCTCAAAGCCAATCCACTCACCATCCTTAGTTTCTACCTCCAAACCATCAATTTGATTTTGATAAAGTATGGTCATGAAGCTCTTGTCCGTGTGTGGGGCGAAACCCGATTTAGTCTCGTTTGTTCTGGTAATCTGTACTTCATAAGTCGAAGAAGGTAAGTCATCGGTTCAATGTGAGAGTCATAGTACTTGGGTACGTTGTAGCTTTCAAACACCATTCTTGTCAAGATGAGATCTAATTCCGCTACTAGCTTTGATATGAATAAACACTTTCACTAACCAATGAAGAAATAAAACAAAGAAGCCCAATGAAGATCAAGTAAAACAAATAGGAGGCCGAACCAAAAAAAAATTAGATTTGGGTGGTCAATACATATAACTCACTAAAAAATGGATTTTTCCCCTATAGTTTATCCCACAAAATTAGGACTAAAAGTTAGAAAATAAAAAGGGTTTTGAATTTTGATTTTTGTGGGAGGGTTAAATTTTATGGAGCAAAATAAAATTTTTGGAAGGGTCAAATTTGAAATTATTTAAAAATTAGAACCAAAAGTTAAAAAATAGAAGAGATTATTTACTTCTAACTTTGTAGAAATGTCAAATTTTTTTTAAAAATACTTCTTTACCCACTTTTTACCATCTATCTTACGTGTCAAAAATATATACGTGAAAACAATTAGGTAAGACCCAATATATTAAAAGAATAAATTATCATATATGGGTGGGTGAAGGAATATGGGTGAAATAGTACTATCCAATTTTTTACAGAAAAAAATAAAGTTTGGGTGGTCAAATTTGCAATTACCAAAAAATTTGTGCACAAAAAATTGCAAAAAGAAATAAAGGAGGAGGATCCTTTGACCACTCTCTTGTCTCTACAACAGCGCCCCCCCCCCCCCCCCCCCCCCCCCCCCCCTCTCTCAACCGACGAAAACAAATAAACATAAAGTAAAACCTGGAATCGAAGCAATATTTGGTAACAGAGAAAGATCAAATCATACCAGAAACGACAGAGTAGATCAAATCATACCAGAAACGATCGTTTCCACCGGGCCACGTGAGATCAGTGAAACTTTGAATGCCTTCAAGAGTATTTGCATTTTCAATGCCCAAGCCTTCATGGAGAGGAATGGCTGGGATTTGCCCAACGTAGCCATGGTAGGGCTTACCACCAGAGTTTTGTAATTTTCTTTCTAAGGGGAGATCAAACAACTCTTCTAATGCACCAAAGACTCTGTCATGAAGTTCTGAAGAAACTTCATCGTACTTCACTATGAAACAACCGTACTCTTCGAGTGCACATCGGATGTCGTTGCATGCCGAGATCCAAGCACTTGTGCCATGATTCAAGCTTTCTTTAGAGAAATCTGCTACAGGAATTTTGGGAGGTGCTTGGGAGCCCATGATTTTAGTTTTAGTTTTTTTGGTTTGTGTTTTTTTCTCAACTAGCTAGCTTTAGTTTGAGTGATTTCTAATGAGGGGTACATTACTATTGTTCATGTTACTTATAGAGTTCATGAGTTGATCCATATACTCGTTTTCATGACAAAAATGAAATGATATGGTGACAGGCAAGTGATGATAGCTAGGTTGATCAATCCATAGTCCTTGATTGGCCTACACTTTCTTATTATGCCATTGGAGGTTTATGAAATGGAACATATATGCGGGAAGATTATATTGGTACTTGGTAGCTCATTGAGCGACAAAAAAGTTTCATCTTTTTCTGGGCCAGCCTAAAGGTCGACAAGATTCCGCAATGACATGTTCGTCTAATATAATCCAAATTTTTTTAAAAAAAATGATAATAGTAACATATTGATATAGATTCAAAAATCATTCAGCAATAATATTTTATATACCTATGAACATTATTTTTTTCATAAAGCAGAATATTCAAAATTGCATGTATGTATATTTGTTGGGATTACATGCATGTTGGGAAGTGGAAAGAAGTACGAGGAAAAAGGGTAAAGAATGAAATCATCTTTGGAAAGTGGAAAAAAAAGAGAAGGGTAAAGAATGAAATCATCTTTAACGAGTTTAATGGGATAAATTAGTCAATCAAAAAAAATTTTTTGATAGGCTAGTCGGTCAAAAAATTTTCAACTCAAATTACCTTAAGAAGTAATATAGATATAGATAAAAGGACAATACTTGGTTTCTCACAGTTGATTAGCAACTCCTCTTCCCTCCCACTCATATTACGCCACGTGTAATATTTAATTTTAAAAAATATGGATATGTAGATACAAATACGTGAACACATGAATACATATATATATAAACACATAATCATATTCATTTGAACATACACACAGATATATATATATATATATATATATATATATGCATGTTTACAATAACATAAGGATACATGTACATAATCAATTTTCATTTGTTTGTTATACACGTGGTATAATATGAATGGGAGGGAGGAACAGTTGCTCCTCCACTGTGAAGAGCCAAGAATTATCCTAGATAAATAGATGAGGGAGCCTAATAAGAATAATAGGAAACCTCTTGTATAAGGTAAAGTTTGAAGATCGATAGGTTAAGAATCTTTGTTTTTTTTTTTTTATATTTAAATTATTATTATTATTATTTTTTTGTTTTTTGGAAATACGTATAGAAGGAAGAAGGTCCCACTTTAAGAGTTCACCTAGGACTCCAAATAACTCAAAACCAAATAACTCAAAACCGGCCCTGACCCTCACAACCATAATATTCATACCCGGAATGAAAACATAACGCCGTTCATTAGGTTAAGAATCTTTGTTTCGTGCTTGACTTGAAAAAATGTAGGATACAAGAATGGCTCATAGTTTTCGGACCGTTGATTAAGGTGCAGTGTACTATGATAATTATTATAAAAACTAATATCAAATCATTGTAACTCACTTAATAATAATATCAAATTGTTTTTTTATTACACTTGATGGCAATATTTGGGACCATTAGCTAATTATTAATGGTCCCAAATTACCCGTCACTTAATCTTGATAAACCCCACTATATTGTACATCGTCATAAAAAAATGAAGGGGGAGATGGGGGGAAAAAAATGATCAAATCAAATCCTTGTCCAAGATTTGGATCTCGGAGAGGACTGCTTACCTGCTTGTTTTAATATGTGTACTTATGTTGCGGTCGATTTTGATAATAATTATAAAAATTTAAAATCAAATCATTAAAATCACTCAATGACTATAATCAAACTATTTTATTACACATGATTGCAAATTTGGGAGCATTAACTCATGGTCCCGATTTACCCGTACTAGTTTTGATGACAATTACAAAAATTTAAAATCGAATCATTAGAACTTCCTCAATATAATCAAACTATTTTACTTCAATTGATTGCAAATTTGGGACCATTAACTAATGGTCCCAAATTACCCAATTATGGTCCCCAATCACCTGTCCTGCGTGACAAGGTCTGGAATAGTTTGATTATATTGAGCTGACACATTGATAGGATATATACCAACTAATTAACCCTTATTAAAGAGGCCTTTAGAGACTTGACATATGATTAAATTAAAGAACCACTAATCTGAAAATTAAAGTAAGCAAATTGGAATGAACTTTGAAGTAAAATGACCTAGAAGGCGGCAAAATTGAAACTTAGTTTCTGTTGTGGGTCAAATCTGCTTCTGCTCAGATTGTTTTTAGCTATCGAGCCTTATATCATTTTAAATCCCTTAAAGTTTAGTGTCTAATGCATTAAACAACTCATAAATTGAAGTCCTGCAGAAGAATTTATGTCTATTTTACTAATGATTTTTAGGGTGGGTTGTCTCCCTAAGAATCTGAATTTTAATTAATTTTCTCTTTTGGGCATTCTCATTATAGCTGACACATTAATATATGGTATCTCTTCCATTCTTATAAGGAATAGAAGTTTAGAGTTTCGAAACTTGACCTCCTTATGAAAAAGTGGGGTTAGATTCTCTGGGTCTGGGTTCCACTAAAGCTTGGAAAATAATAATAATAATAATATATAATATATAATGGTAATATATAATTAATAAGAAGAATAATTATAAATGAGATTTTGTTTCTTTCTCATGTTTGTTCCTTTTTCATTTTCTTTTTGGGTTCAATTGTTAGATATTAATTAATTAAGGTGAAGATCAGTTTTGAACTCAAGCTCCAATACAATATCAATTAAGACTTTACCAACTAACCTAAGGACATCACTGTGATTATCTTTGTGCATGATGATGTCATTGTGATTACCAACTGCTCTAGGAGTAATGCTACACTATACCCATTACTCAGTTACCATCAGACGTGGGATGCCAAGCCACGTGGCAACCTACATGGCTTGCCACTTTAACCAACTTTTAAATCTAAAAAAGTTGCAACTTACATTGCATACGGATCGATCAACCAACTAATTGACGTGGAGCATGCATGCCTCGTAGGTTGCCACATCTTATGGGAATGGAGTGATAGATATTTCGATGAGAGGACCAACATTTCCCCAAGTTAAATTTACACTGAAAGAGCTCTATAATAATCATCTTTGTCCACAATTGCAATAACTGAAATTTTCAACATCTTTGTCCATGGTTCACTTAAATTAGGCGGCATGTCAATTCCTATATTTTAATTCATTTTCTTCCTAGATCATTTTCACATAAATTCTAATATTCTGATTGTCTATCTTCCTCTACTTTTTCTCCTGCTTCCACAGCTCATAGGCCCAAGGTTCAAGGATCCCTTTTTCTACTCAACATTTCTCAACCTTCCAAATGATTAATTCTTTTGATTAATTTGAAGTCAATAAATTCTGCATGCTTCTATAAGGAGATTTAGATTGTAAAGTTTCCCTAATTGAGTTATTAAGTTAATTATTGGAACAACTTATAAGGAAAATTATATGAAAATTTCTGCTAATTGCTCAGATTCATTGTACTTTGCACATATATACAAATATTGTATGATGTAAACAAGCCAATTGATTATCCACAGGCCACTTGGGTCCTTGAAACTAGGTTGGAGCCAAGTGCTTTCATATAATTAGGGTGATAAACTGACAATACAGATTGAAGAAACGGAGCCCGGCCAGTTCCCTGTGTCTTGGATAGTAGGAATTACCAAACGGCTATTAACACCACTTAGTTCATATATTTTTCTTTCTTCAAAAAGATATAAAAACTTGTGGTGTGTATTTAATGTGGATTTTTTTTTTTTTTTATTTTAAAAAATTAACAATTAGGCTAGGGGTTTCTCAAGTCAATCCCTTAACAGATCTTGTGAGACGAACGGCTCATACCCACATAATTAAACAATGATAACTGCGAGGAGTCAAAACAATGATTTCTAAGGAGCATTCTTAAAATCTGACCACTTGACCAATCCCATAAGAGTGTATGTAGTGTGGATTTTAATCCACCTTCAATAGCGAAACCTCAATCCCATAGCACACAAATAGAAAACCACATTGCCTTTATAAGATAATACATGTGTACAGCAAATATAGTAGGAAATGCAGACAAGTTTGACAATACAATACATGCACCCAACATATATATATATCTTTGCACAAAATCCAAATATCCTAGACATGCATCATACGACATACTCAGAAATTATAAAAAAGCCATGAAATCAACTCATAACAATAGAGAGATATTGATAGAAGTATCTTTTAAACCAAAGAGGTCTCAGACACCACAGTAGGCAGTAACACAACACTTGGCCCTCCGACCCTCCTCCGTGCCGAAGAACTGAAGCAGCCCATTATGATCAAATGGCTTAAACTTCAATGGGTGTTTCTCGTCAACAAGCTCTTCCGGTGTTTGAATCATCCCCCTGTTAAATGAAAACACCCCAACTGAGTATCTCTCTTCAGTCCCACTCATCACCACTTGATGGACAGAAGAATGTATTCTTCCATTGCTCCATGCCTGCTCCAAAGGAATCATCTCATTAAATCTTATTAGTAACAAAACCTCAGAAAAATTAATAATTAACCAATTACAACGTCTTTAAAGAACGATCTGTGGTATCATCTCTTCATCAAAAAAAAAAAAAAAAAAAAAGAAGATTGATTGATGGAAATTAAAACCATTTAAGGAGTAGTAAAACCATTTAGGCCTCGTTAAGTCATCTTGATGGAAATTAAAAAATTACTATTTATTTTACGTACTATTGAAGGATCATATCCATCACCTTGAATAAAAAATTTAAGAGAATGATTGTTTTCAGCAGATTAAAATCTTTCATAATATTAGACTTAATTATATAAATATTCAAGAAATTAGGGACACACCATTAAGGCATCGCCTGCCATGACCACGAAGGTTGAAGGTGAGCCCTCATGAGGAATCCAATCGCCATCCTTTGATTGTATCTCCAAACCATTAACATGAGTTTGATGAATTATGGATGTAAAGCTCTTGTCCGTATGTGGGCGAAAACCCAGATTTGTTTCATTCATCTGTGGTAGTCTATATTTGAACAATTTAAGAAGGTATCTACTCGATTCCACATGAGAGTCGTAGTACTTCTCTGCACCATAGCTCTCAAATAGCATTTTCATCACCAACTTGTCTAATTCTGCCACTCTCTTCGAAAGCAAATGAGCACTTTCACTAACAAAAAAAAAAAAAAAAAAACAATTGGAAAAAATTAAAGACTATCCCCTTTTATAAAAAATAAAAATAAATAAATAAATAAAAACGCATTTTTTTTAATAAAGTTCTTTTAATCCATTCATAACTATTAATTTGAATTAGGGATTATTTGGCAAACCTAAAATTTAGTCGGCCTAAAATAAATATAATAAATTTTAGTTTCACAATGTTTGATAACCATTTTTTTTTCTAGATAATGTATTTAGCTTGCTGTTGAAAATAAGGTATAAACACAGTTTTTTTTTAAAAAAAAAACTGACTGTAAGTTGGTTTGGTCTTTTTTTTTTTTTTTTTTTTTTAAAAAAAAAAATCAAATAAAAGTTAGGGATTAAACTCAATTTTCCCAAACAGGCCCTTAATCTACCAATTTTTACCCACAATAGTTAGGATATCAATTAAAGTTTAGTCTTTTCGATCGGGTAAAAATTTTGAAATAGTCTAAAGTAAAAATGAGGACAATATTGAGAAATGAGGGAGTAAGATTACAGTGAGAAATTAAAGTATATCAAATTTCATATACCAGAAGCCATCATTTCCAGCGGGCCACATGAGATTTGTGAATCTTTGAGCATTCTCAAGATCAGTCACTTCATCGATGCCCAAGCCTTCATGGAGAGGAACGATGGAGCATTGGCCGACATAGCCATGGGAACGTTGACCAAAATTAATGTTTTTCATCTTCACTTCTGTGGGAAGGTCAAACAAGGCTTTCATTTCGCCGAAGAGGGTGTTGTGGGTTTCAGAAGAAACTCCATCGTACACTGCTACAAAACAGCCATACTCTTCAAGTGCTTGGCGAACATCATTGCACATGGTGAGCCAAGAACTTGAGCCATGCTTCAGTGGTTCCTTGGAGAAATCTATCACTGGTAGCTTAGGCAGTGTGAGAGAACCCATTTATATTTATTTTTTCTGATCTTTTTTTCTCAACTAGAAAGTTTTAGTGCTCCTCAGAAGTTCACGGTACTTATAGACCTTCCTTTTCAAAAAAAACAAAAGACTAGGTTGCTTTCAAAAAAAACAAAGACTAGGTTTATATGCATTTTTATAAACCTTCCTTTTCCAAAAAAAAAAAAAAAAAAAAAAAAAAATGAATGTGTGGCCATCAAGCATAAGTGTTTTCTATAGGTGTGGCCATCAAGCATCTAGAAGACTAGGTTGCTTTCAATTGGCAAAATACTAAATTACAAAGATGTTAGGAAATGTAATCGGAATTGCTTATTATATGGTGGATGATAAAAGAAGGATATATTGTCTAACTGGCCATGACTTATGATGGCTGCCTTGATACCATTACTTTAGGGTTGGCAACATTTAATGGTCCAATGATGGTCCCTGAGGTAATTAAGGACCACAAGCCTATACCCAAAAATATATATATGTAAATATATGCACAAGTTGGGTAACTAGTCCTCCTCATAAAATTTGTGTGTAGTATTTGTTGTTTTACACAGATGATGATGCCAAGGCCAAACAGCTCGCTTGGTAGCCAATGTACGTATATAAATCGTTCTTATAGGGATCCTTAAAATAAGATACATGTAAATAGACATACTATATATTAATATTATGACCTGTTTGTTTGGATGGAATCAAAGAGAATCGAAATAAAATAGAATGAGATTTCAATGGTAAGCATGGCCTGACATTATTGAAATCTTATTTCATTTCATTCCAATTCAATTCCCCTCCAATCCAACAAAACAAACGTGCCTATTACCTTATTTGTTGTGTA
Organism: Liquidambar formosana; assembly: GCA_039720395.1. Taxonomy (NCBI): domain Eukaryota; kingdom Viridiplantae; phylum Streptophyta; class Magnoliopsida; order Saxifragales; family Altingiaceae; genus Liquidambar; species Liquidambar formosana. Next base: position 17,021,420 of record CM077826.1, read on the forward strand.
ACATTCCAAAATTCTAACTACATACTAGTCCACTTTTTAAATCTCCTTACATTTTGGTCATTAGATCAAAATAAGAAATTGATATTCAAAACACATCTAGTATTTTCTTTAAAACATTGCATATATATAACACAATATATAATAACTTATCAAAGTAAAAAAAAAACTATATATATTTCCTATAGATATATACATGTAGTCATGTATAAAAAATGCATTTTTTTTTGTTTTTTTTTTTTTGTTTGCCTTATCTCTGTCATGTTGTTTCTTAGATACTTTAAAAATTATTGTGTCAAGATGTCCGTATCATATTGTAACTGTGTCACATGTCCATATTCGTACTTCATAGCTCATAACCATCTTGCGGTCTTTCCCCATAATGGGATTCTTGTGTCTCCTATGCGGCTATGTACCACTATGTCTTCTAAAAAACTAATCTAGCAACAAAACTATGAGGGGAAATTCACACAAAAAATCGCGGGAGGCCTCATTGGCACCCAAAGACTTATTTTTCATCCCTTATTTTATAATTTAAGATTTTATAAAAAAAATATATAAGGTTTTCAGAAAAACTAATAGCATTATCTATTAGAAAACATCATTTTGAACAAGAAAGTTTTTCCAAAATCTATTGTTTAAGCGGACCTTTTAATCATTTATGAAGCGAAGATTATAAATGGCAAAAAAGTTTACTTAAACGATATATTTTGGAAAAACTTTCTTCTAAAACTTGTTCAAAATGATGTTTTTAATAGAATATGTGATGAGTTTTTATAAATAAAAAAAAAATTATATTTTTCATAAAACTTTAAAGTGTAAAATAAGCGAGGGATGAAAAGTAAGTCTTGGTACGCCAGATCCCCAAAATCGCGTAGAGGAAAATACAAGAATCAGGCTTTAATTGGGCTCCAAAATTTAATTGGGCTTTAATGGGAAAATGAATGGTGACCCTTCTTGTCCTGGATGTTCACATACATTTTTGAAGAGGAGGCCTCGTCAATAGATTGTTGACCAAAGGCTTACTATTTGGACCATGGGCTTATTGCTTGGATCCGTGCGAATCAAAAGTTGAGTTAAGGGAACGGCTATTGCAACCCCTCAAAGGGTTAAGTTGCCCCCACCTGATATTCCCACCCCCCAAATATATATACCCACCCCTTTAAAAAACTAAAACACCCCTCTTCTAAATAACCCTAACCCTCACCCAACCCTTCACCCACCCCACTCCCCCCCCCCCACATGAGACAGTGACGGGAGAACGACGATGGCGACGGAGGTTCTTCCCCTTCTCTCTCCTTCTCCTCTTCTTTCTGCTTCTTCTTCTTTTTTTTTTCTTTCCTTCCTCTGCTGGTCAGATCTGTGGGGGGAGGTTTTTTTTTTCAAAACCTCCATTTTTTCCGGTGGGGTGGGGTGCCGGCGACGGAAGGTTCTTCTTCTTCTCTCTTCTTCTCCTCTTCTTTCTTTCTTTCTTTCTTTTTTTTGCCCTTTGCTGCTGGTCAGATTTGTGTGTTTTCGAAAAGGGAGGTTTTTTTTCAAAACCTCCATTTTTTTCGGTGGGGTGGGGTGCCGACGACAGGAGGTTCTTCCTCTTCCCTCTTCTTCTCCTTTTTTTTTTTTTTTCCCCTTTAATGCTGGTCAGATCTATGTGTTTCCGACAAGAGAGGTTTTTTTTCAAAACCTCCATTTTTTCTGATGGGGTGGGGTGCCGGCGACGGGAGGGAAGAGAAAGAAAAGGAAAGAAAAAAAAGAGGGCTGCCGAGAGGGAAGAGGAGAAGAAAAAAAAAAAAAAAAAAAAAGAAGAAGAAAGAAGAAGAAGAAGAAGAAGAAGAAGAAGAGAAGAAGAGGCTGCCGACGGGAGGGGGGGCTCCCCTCGCCGTCGCCGGTGAGCTGGTCAAATCTGTGTTTTCCGTCAAGGGTCTGTGTTTTCTGGCGAGGGGTACTTAAGCCCTTTTTAGTAATTTTGTATAATAATTTTTTTAATTAAAAAATTAGAGGGGCAACTTAACCCTTTGGGGGGTTGCAATAGCCGTTCCCTTGGGTTAAACTTAATACGAATGGATGTTCTAGAGGTAATCCTGCTCAACAGAGGTAGGTGGACTTCTTAGGCATTAACAGGGCCTGTGATTGATCGGCTTCACTATCAACTTAGGCGTTTTTAAGGACGGCATTGCAACCCCTCAATTTTATTTGTAAATTCCACTTCTTTTTATTTTTTGAAATTTTATGAAAAGTAGCTATACTATCCACTGAAAAATATCATTTTAAACAACTTTATAAAATAAAATTTTTTCAAAATCTATCGTTTAAGAGATTTTTTTATTTTATTTACAATTTGTATTTCATTTTTACGAAAAAGAAAATTATAAATAACAAAAAATTCCACTAAAACGATAGATTTTGAAAAAAAAACTTTCCTATAAAGTTGTTCAGAATTATGTTTTCTTATAGACAATGTGACCAGTTTTTAAGAAAATCTTACATATTTTTCCTAAAATTTTGAGAAATTTAAAATAAATGGAGTATGCAAATAAAGTTGAGGGGTATCTCAGGTTTTTTTGTTTTTTTGCAGTAAGGGTATCATAAGAAATCTAAAAAATTTCTCGTCAGCGAAGCCCGTAGTGTTTAGACATGGCTCCACTCCAACAATCCAACATGGGATGAGGGCTATCATGAGATTATTCGTCGCCAACAGATCGACGCGCAGACCAACTAGACAATATGGGCCTGGCCAGCCCATTTGCAGTTTCCAATCTAAAAAATCCTCCTGTTTCTTTGTTGCAATGTGTACATAGAGACTTTAGGGCCGAATGTTCTCCTCAGCACCATTTCAAAGAAAAGGGGGGGCATTGATCTTGTTAAACTCTTTACTCATATATATATTTTTTTCACTTTGGAATCATCATCTCTTTATTTTGGGTCATGTGGAGTGCAGATTGTGTACTCAACACACTATAATGGAAATCAACAAATATAAAATATTTAACTTTGTTATTGCCTAAACTTTTGAAATCGGTTATATATAATTGGGAAAAGATAGAAAAAGCTACTTATAATTGGAAAAAATACAACATAGGATTGCGGCATGTTACAAGTTTTCATCTAATCGCGCTCATTATAATGACTAAATTAAAGCATATACTGTTACAGCCTCTACATATATCAAAACCTTTTTTTTTTTTTTTTTTTTTTTTGTTAAATTAACAATTAAGGGTTTCTCAAGTCAATCTCCTAATAGATCTTTTGAGATGCACGGCTCATACCTACATAATTAAGCAACGATAATTGCGAGGAGTTAAAGCAATGACTTCTAAGGAGCATTCTTAAGATCTGACCATTCGACCAATCCCATAAGAGTGTATATATTGTAGATTTTAATCCACCTTCAATGGCCAAACCTTAATCCCATAGCACACAAATAGAAAACCACATTTCCTTTATAAGATAATACATGTATACAGCAAATATAGTAGGAAATGCAGACAAGCTTGACAATTCAATACATGCACCCAACATATATATATCTTTGCACGAAATCCAAATAATATCTTACACATGCATCATATGACATACTCAGAAATTATAAAAAAAAAAGCCATCAAATCAACACATAACAGTAGAGATATATTGATAGAAGTATCTTTTAAACCAAAGAGGTCTCAGACACCACAGTAGGCAGTAACACAACACTTGGCCCTCTGACCCTCCTCCGTGCCGAAGAACTGAAGCAGCCCATTATGATCAAATGGCTTAAACTTCAATGGGTGTTTCTCGCCTACAAGCTCTTCCGGTGTTTGAATCATCCTCCTGTTGAATGAAAACACCCCGACCGAGTATCTCTCTTCAGTCCCACTCATCACCACTTGATGGACAAAAGAATGTATTCCGATGTTGCTATAATTGAAATTAGCTCCAACTTAATAAACAAAATTTTAACTTCAACTTCTTGGGTTGGTTGGTTGTCAGCCTAAATTGGGAAGAATGGTGGCCTGACCATATTCACGCCATAAATGATGCGATCTAAGATGGGACATCTGGTCAATTTATTGCGCATGGTGACCACATGATATCGTTGCTCACAGCTAGATAAACTAGTGAAGGTCCTCTAGGATAGAAGACAATACAACCACATCATAAGAAATATGAAAGATATAAGAAAGTAAAAATGGGTATAATGTGGACCCGGAAGCCTTTCAGTATGATAATTGAGTGTAGCGATCTAAGAAAGTAAAAACAACCAGTTGATACAATGATTCTGTTCAGGGGACAAATTAAAGCTGTCGATTTCCTTCCCAGTCTTCACTTTCTCTTTTTATTTTTTTTATTTAGCTCTGGGTAAGATGGAAAAAGGACGAAATCACACGATTAGTACTCATCGGCACGAATGAATAGAGATTATGAAATATTGGAATTAATATATGTGGAGGGAAAAATTATATTATGAACGACAAAAACAGTCCACATCTCATCTTGGTTGGGGCCTTGGGATGCCTATTTTGGAGAGAAATTGATGTTTTCTAACATAGGGATCTGAAGATTCCAAGAGGTCCCCTTGGTTTTTTGCTCCAAGGAGTATTTTTTAATTGAAAACATTAAACTCTCTCACACAACTTATAAGAGGTTTTATTTTTTAAGATCTATTTGGGAATATTAAAAATTGGATCAGATTGTATTTACTCCTTAACTATTATCTAGTTTTTAAATAAATTAATTTACAATTGGTGTGAAAAAGATTTTTTCGCAAAAATCACATCAATTAATTTATTTTAGATTGAGGCCGCACATTCATAGTCATTTGTCATTTAAGTTGATTCTAAGTGCATTTTGAGACATGTATACATTCGAAGAACATGAAACATTTGCAAATATACTTAAATAGAAAACTAAAAGTAAAAAAACAGTTTAGCACAAACACAGTACTCCCATGATTATTGATAACTCAATAGCTTCAATTTGCAGAGAAGCATTAAGAAGTTTACATAGGTTTGAAATATCCCACATGAAATTTACGGTGAGAAAGCAAAGATAAAACCCCACACAGCCATAATATAAAGGTAATGCTATACCTAACACTAAAATCAAACTACTCATGCCACGCCAAGTGTTTGTAATTAGGTGTTGTAGCTAGGAGTTTGCTTGCGACGTTTCCCTTTATGTAATTATAAGACATATAGGGATATACGCACTCAGCAACCTAGCCATAATATTCATACGCCACATAGAAACATAGACACTATTCGTTAATAACTGAAGAGGTCTCAAACACCGCAGTAAGATCTGAGAGAACGTTGGTGTCTTGCACCATCGCGTGGAGAAACGAATTGAAGATATCCCAAATGTTCAAATGGCTTAAACTGTAACGGGTGTTCATCATCAACCAGTTCGTCTGGTGCTTGAATTATCCCATTGGTGTACTCAAAAATCCCAAGTGAATATCTCACTTTGCTCCCACTCATAGTGACCCGATGCTGAGGAGATTTGATTCTGTCATTGCTCCACGCCTACACCAAGCAAAAGATGCATCAATCATATCTCTTTGAAGATTAACACTGGTCATTTAAAGAAGCATAATATATCTATCAATTAATTATAGCTTGTTTATAGATTCAAAATGGTAATTACCAATCACTAGAAGGTATAGTGACATACCATGAGTGCATCGCCTGCCATGACCACAAAGGACGAAGGTGAAAGCTCAAAACCAATCCACTCACCATCCTTGGTTTCTATCTCCAAACCATCAATTTGATTTTGATAAAGTATGGTCATGAAGCTTTTGTCCGAGTGGGGAGCCAAACCCAAATTAGACTTGTTTATTTCGGGTAATGTATATTTCATGGGTCGGAGAAGGTATGTCATTGATTCAATGTGGGAGTCATAGCACTTGGATAAACCATAGCTTTCAAACACCATTCTTGTCAATATGAGATCTAATTCCACAATCAGCTTTGAGAACGAATGGACACTTTCACTAACCCATGAAGAACAAGTAAAACAAATAAGCATAAACTAATGCACCCTATGTTTGGTTCCCGGATTCCACTAGCGAAAGAAAAAAACAATGAGAAGGAAAGAAAAACCTTATATATATATATATATATATATATACACAGGGGTGGATGCACTAAGGTGCATCTACCCTCACGTGCAACCACTCAAATTTGAAAAAAAAAATTTTTTGAATAAGTAATTTTATTTAAATTTACTTAAGTGCTTTAGCCCTCATTGAGAAAAAATGATTAATTTTGATTAAATTTTGTTAAATTTTGGTTAAATTTACTAATGTACACCATTTTTGTAGATAATATAAAGTTGGGTTTAATTTGTGAATTGGTTTTTATGACATGTTTGTTAGTCTTATGTACTATTTCATAACTTCTATTTAGTCATGTTAATGTGTGGTCCTTCAACTTTTATTCTTTTCCTATCTTGCTAAGACCTTATCCCGTATAAAGTAAATGGGTATAGGAATGTTAGGAGTAGTATATAAAGTTCTGCATTTCTAAAAGTTGCCTACGCATTTTAAAATATGGCATGCCTATCGTTTTATGTCATTTCACCACTTCAAGTCAATCATGCCGATATGTAGTCCTCCTACCTTTCTCTCTTTCCTTTTTAACTCTTAGAAGCAAAATATATATATATTCAAAAAAATTTTAAAACGTGCAACCACTAAGAAAATTTTTTGGATCCGCCCCTATATATATATATATATATATATATTTCCTAATAAAATCCGAGAACCAAATAAAGCCTAAAGAGTTAAATCAAAGGATTTTTGTGTTAAGGAGATAAAATCATACCAGAAACCATCGTTTCCACCATGCCACATGAGATTGGCGAAACTCTGAATGCCTTCTAGAGTCGTTGCATTTTCGATGCCCAAGCTTTTGTGGAGAGGAAGAGCGGGGTGGTTCCCAACATAGCCATGGAACGGCTTGCTACCAGTGTTTTGAAATTTTTTTTCTAATGGGAGATCAAACAACTCTTCTAATGCGCCGAAGACTCTGTCACCAAGTTGTGAAGAAACTTTATCATACAATACTACGAAACAACCGTACTCTTCAAGTGCGCGTCGAATATCGTTGCATGCTGAGATCCAAGCGCCTTTGCCAGGCTTTAAGGTTTCCTCAGAGAAATCCACAACAGGAATCTTGGGATGTGTTTGGGAACCCATGATTTTTAGTTTCAGTGTCTTTTTTTTGGTTTGCTTCTTTCGTTTCTTACGTAGCTAGTTGGAGTATTGTTGTCTACTGATCAGGCCATGCATTAATATTGGTCATTTTGCTTATAGAGTACGGTTGTATCCATTTGTTTTATTACAAGATAAATGAAAATACGAATGATCGATATGGTGACAGCTGATGATTGACGAGAGGTTGATCAATCCAAGTCCTTGGCCGGCGGCCTGCACTTTCTTGAGCAGTTGGAGGTTTAAAAACAGAATGAATATGCGGCCGGGAAAATTATATTCGTAGCTCTATGAGAGAACAAAAGGTCGTCCTAGCCTCATATTGGTTGGGGGAGCCTTAAGCTCAACAAGATACACCAATGATTTATTGGTCTATTTTATGGAAAATTAAAGGTGCTACAATAATTTGGAGCTTTGCTACTCAGCCCATTGATGGGCATGCCCATCTAGATATACGGGGTGGGCCCATCTAACAAGGTTTATTCACTCGATTGGGTCTTTTGTTTCCCTCTTTTGGAGAGAAATTTATTGACGTTTTCTATAAAAAAAAAAAAGCATTGCGAACGTAGCACAATTAATCACACTTGCATGATTTTTAACAACTCAATGGCTTCTACCTGCAGAGCGAAGCATAAAGAAGATTGCATAGATTTGACACCACAAAACATTTACCTTGACGAAGCAGAGACAAAACCCTCACCAGGGCCCATCCTGATACCAGGCGAGCAAGGCCGGCGGCCACCTGGGCCCCATAATTTGGGCTAAAAAAAAAGTTCCCCATTTGCTTCCCCCTTTGCTAGTTATAATGGCCTAAGAATCAGCTCAAAAGCTTCTCTATTGTTTTTCTTAAAAAGATTCCTATTTTACCAATTGGGTTAGCCTAATTTTAGTCTAAAGAAAAAGTGAAACCCCCCCCCCCCCCCCCCCAAAAAAAAAAGGGCGAGAAGAGTAATGTTTAAATGACACTTTATTATAATTATTTTTTTTTTTTTTTTTTTTGGTATTATAGCTTTAGATTTTATTTGGCATTTGGTTTTTTTTCTTTTTTGTGTTGTAAAAGTGGATTTTGCTTAATTATGAAGCAAGAAGTATGTATTTTATCTTTATAAGTTTTTGTAAATCTCCTGTCATTTAAATTTATAAAAACAAATTTTAGTAATTTTATATGCAAACAAACTTTATGTTGGTACTTGGTAGTAGGGAATTTTTTTTTGGATATTTAGAATTTTTATTTATTTATTTTTTTTTTGGAATACATATAGAAAGAAAAGAGTCTTATTTTAAGAGTTCACTTGTGACCCCAAATTACTCAGAACCGGCCTGACCCTCACAACCATAATATTCATACTCGGAATGAAACCATATTCATACCCGTTCATTAGTTATTATCTGAAGAGGTCTCAAACACCACAGTAACATCTGAGGTATTTTGGACCGTCATGTGCAGAAAAGAAACGAACATATCCAAAATGTTCAAATGGCTTAAACCGTAATGGGTGTTCATCATCGACCGGTTCTTCTGGTGTTTGAATAATCCCATTGCTGAATTCAAACAACCCAAGTGAATATCTCACTTTGCTTCCGCCCATAGTGACTCGATGGTTAGGAGATTGTTGATTTCATGAGCCGGAGATAGTAAATTGTTGATTCAAATGTGGAGTCATAGTACTTGGATACACCGTAGCCTTCAAATATCATTCTTGTCAAGATGAGATTTAATTCCGCCACTAGCTTTGAGTATGAATAAACACTCTCACTAACCAAAAAAAATAAAAATAATAAAGAAAAAACCAATGAAGATCAAGTAAAACAAAAAGGGGCCGAGCCAAAAAAAAAAAAAAAAACAACAGAAGCTTTGGACAGTCAATACATTAACTCACTAAAAAATGGATTTTCCCCCTATACTTTAGGGGGGAAATTGTACTTTATATATCCTGTAAAATCAGAACTAAAGTTAGAAAACAAAAGGATTTTGAATACTAATTTTTGTGGGAGGGTCAAATTTTAGGTAGCAAAATTAAATTTTTGGGAGGGTAAAATTGGAATTATTTAAAAAATTAGAACTAAATGATAAAAACTAGCTAGCAGAGATTTTTTATTTTTATATTTATTTTTACCAGCAGATAATTTTTTATTTTTTATTTTTTATTTTTAAAGTTTTGTGGAAATTATAGAACAGGTCAAATTTACAAAATGATCAAATTTTTTAGACCAAAAATAAATTTTGGGAGGGTCAAATTTGCAACTATAAAAAATTAATTGTGACAAAAAATTGCAAAAAAAAAAAAAAAAATGTAAAGGAGGAGGATCCTTTGACCCCTCTCTCCAGCCCCTCCCTCAAGACCTCGACTCATGAAAACAAATAAACATAAATTGAAAATTGAAATTGAAGCATTATTTGGTAACAAAGTAGATCAAACCATACCGGAAACGATCGTTTCCTCCAGGCCACATGGGATCAGTGAAACTTTGAATGCTTTGTCGAGGAGTTGCATTTTCGATGCCCAAGGCTTCATGGAGAGGAATAGTTGGCATTTGCCCCAACATAGCCAAGTGTCATGGGTCGGGTCTCCAACCCAAAAGGTTAGCCCATTAGGTGGAGCCCATTAGGTGGAGTTACCCTCCCCACTTATATGCTCAAGACTCTCCCAGTGCCTATCCGATGTGGGATAGAGATTCTTGACATTCTCCCCCACCTAACCGGTATGACGCCCTCATCGTGGTTGGGCCCACCCTGCCTACCTGTTCGCACCTATACCCATCGCGAATCATATACGCCTTCAGTACCCCGTGCAGGGCAAACCTACTACACTCATGCTTGGGGGGGCATGGCACCTCCAAAATTTTTTAATCCCTTTTCGACATTTTTAATTTTATGAAGTGATGTTCGCAATTTTGATAAAGTGGCACCCCCAAATTTAATTATTAACCCTCAAACAATATCTTTTTATACTTGCATACATACAATATATGTGTATATGTATGTATGTTTAGGGGTAAGTGGTAACCCAAACAAAAAGTTGTAATTCTGCCCCTGACCTCGTTGGTCCAAACGCTTGGCATGACATCGGATAAGGGATCAGGTTGGCTCTAATATCACTTGTCACAGGTTGGGTTTCCAACCCAAAAGGCTAGCGCATTATGTGGAATTGCTCTTTCCACTTATATGCCCAAGAGTCCCCTAATACCTATCCAATGTGGGACAGAGATTCACGACACAAGGTAAGGCTTACCACTAGTGTTTTGCAATTTTCTTTCCAAGGGGAGATCAAACAACTCTACTAATGCACGGAAGACTCTGTCATGAGGTTTTGAAGAAACTTCATCGTACTTTATTATGTAACAACCGTACTTTTCGAGCTCTAGTTGAATTTCATTGCATACCGAGATCCCAGCACTTGTACCAGTTTTTAAGGTTTCTTTAGAGAAATCTACAACAGGAATTTTGGGAGGTGCTTGGGAAGCCATGATTTTAGGATATTTTTTTTTTTTGGTTTCCTTTTCTCAGCTAGCTTTAATTTGAGTGTTTCTAATGAGGGATGCATATATTACTATTGTTCATGTTAGTTATAGAGTTCATTTGATCCATATATATATATATATATGTTTCATGCCAAAAATGAAATGATATTACATATGGTGATAAGCAAGTGACCGTAGGTTGATAAATCCACTGTCCTTGATTGGCCTAGCTACATTTCCTTATTATGCCATCCGCGGTTTATGACACAAAATATGTTGGAAAATTATATTGCTATTTGGTAGCTGGTTTTTTTATTTTATTTTATTTTATTTTAAAGATTGGAAGGGTTCAAATTTTTAACCTATCTTAATCTTACCTTTAACCCCACTCTCTTTCAACACTAGGTTAGTCCCAATAACTTTATTTAATAACTCTTTGAGCCAAAAAAAAAAAAAAAAAAGTAATCTTTTTTGGACAAGCCTAAAGGTCAACAATATTCCCTGATGTTATGTTGATTCAACACTCTAATTTTTGGAAAAAGAATTAAAATACGGAACTACGTACTAATTCAGTCGTCCTATTTACCTTTCTCAGAACAAGTAATGCTTTTTGACCCATTTTATTAACTCATATTAGTTCTCGGTGCAATGATAGGATATAAGTTCCACAATCATGTATTGGGGTGTTTATTGTGAATTTTGGGTGTCTTTTCTTCTGTTTAATTGTTTACCCCTTAGGTCGGTTTAGTAGGTTCTAACTTCAGCAGTTTTGGGGTTGGTGGTTGTGTTTTAGGTGTGTTTTGCATCAGTTTTTGGTGTATTAATTAGGTGCTTGTCTTGATGTATTGGGTGTTTTCTTAGATTCAATATTAATAACTTTTGTTTTTAGCTGACCAAATATAAAAATTTCCACATGGGTGAAAATGTGAAATAATATTACTCTTAAAATATTTCAGCTTTGCTAGCCCATCCACATCCACGGGCTGTCTACAAAAGGTGGGGCCCAGCTCATAGGAGCATCACTCCGCCGAGCTTCTCCAAGAGGAATCCTTATGGAAGCCGTTTTGGAAACTTAAAATACCATATAAAATTCGGTTCTTCCTATGGAAGCTTTTCCCCGAGTATTCTCTCTCTATCAAACATTAAAGGGTAAATTGCATTTAAAGGTCTAAAGTTTTGATCAAGTTTCACTTTAAAATGTAAAGTTTAAATCGCGTTAATTTAGTACCCGAATTATTAGTTGACTTACAATTTGAGGTATGCCTTCAAAATTTTCTATGTTATTCTTACTTTGCCATTTTTATGGGTTAAAAAATCCTATTTTACTCTTATCAACATTTAATAAACTTTTATATTTTAATTGGATTTGAATCACTCTACTGTCATATTTGTGTTTTGTAAATAGAAAATATAAATGTTTATTAGATATTGATAGACGTAATATATAAAGAGAAAGAAAATAAGACTAATTTAGATTTAGTTAAAATATAAAAATTTATTAGTTGTTGATGGGGGTAAAATAGGGTTTTTAAACCTGTAAAAAGGACAAAGTAGGGTTAATACAAAAAATTTTGATAGCGAGCCCCAAATTGCAACTCAATTAATAATTCTGGTATTGAATTGACGCAATTTAAACTTTGAACCCTAAAGTGAAACTTGACTCAAATTTTAGATCCTTAAGTGCAATTTACCTAACATTAAAATCGATCTGCTCTATTGATGATAAATGCCCCTTCCGCAATCAATTTTCTAAAATAATTGACCACCTCTTTATGTATTGTGAATGTTCTTCAGCAATTTGGTTAATTTGGATCTAGTCTTGACAACAAATTTCCTATGCACCAAAGCTCAGGAATGAAAGAATGGATAATTAATGTTCATTTCCCAACATCGACAAGATTCTAATCATATGGATGCCCCTCTTTGTTGTTTCATTTCAGTTCTTTGGTACTTATGTTTAGTTAGAAATAAGATGATTTTCGAAAATATTACACCTAATCCAATCTCTGTGGTGTTACAGGCACACCAATTTTCCATAACTATTTTTCAGGCGTTTTCAAATACTAATTGCAGTAACCTTCCTTGCAATTATCGCAAATAATCAGATACAGGAAGAGAAACCAAATATGCAACCCCTACATCATTGGCAGAACACTCATATGGTACCATATCTCTCCATTTAAATTTTGTGCATCAACCATCAACGAACAAAGCAGTATGCATGGTATGGGCATTGTCATTCAAGATATGTCAGGAACCATAAAATTACTCTGCTCGACACTTGCCAATTAGAATGATAAATTGAAGACACTGCTTACTATGATCCATTTCTTATTCTAGAACCAATCTCCTTCATATCTCCTTGTGAACATCCTCTCAATTGGTCTACTAGCTCATTGGAAAGTAGAGAAACTAGGGAAGCTCCTGTCCATTATCCTGGCATCTCTACCCTCTTTTTGCTGATATCAAGGAGTTCATGGAGAAGTCACCTGATTTTGATAAATTTTGTGTTGCCTAAACAAAATTAAAAAAGCTAATTATTAATGGTCCCAATTACCAGTCACCTAATTTCAATAAACCCCACTGTATTGTACATTGTAAAATATGAAGGGGGAGCGGTTGAAAAAATGATCAAATCAATCCTCGTCCGAGATTTGGATTTTAATATGTATACTTAAGCTCGAGAAGTATAAAAAAGAAGCCTAAATTTATTTTGATTCTTTCTTTAGGGCGGGCTATGGGTGAAGTGTGCACTAGGGGTGCTTTACTTTCAGTGTGGATTTTGTTGGGTTTTGCTAGCATCCTTGTCCAGCTGCTACTCTTTCTCCATTGTTTGTCAACGGTTTTGCTGCTTTATTTTTCTAGGCCGTCTTTGGTGTTTGGTTGTGCTTCTTTAGATTTGTCTTAGTCAATTTAATTATGTTTCTCCTGGGTTTAGTTCGATCTTTCTGGGGTGTTGGTTTAAGCAGTTTTGCTTTCAGTTGATGTTGTCATGATTGATGCGAAGTAGTACGTTCCTGGTGCGTGTATGGTTATTCTAGCTTCTTTATAATAAAATTTGTTTTGCTGATTAAAAAAAAAAAAAGTTATATAAATTTAAAATGAAATCATTAAAATCACTCAAATATCTATAATCAACCTATTTTATTACACATGATTGCAAAATTGGGACCATTAACTAATGGTCCCAATTCACCAGTCACTAGTTTTGATGACAATAACAAAAAATCAAAAGAATTGCCGGAGTATTAAGCCAGGCAGTGAACCAATTAATTAATTTATATTAGTTGCTGTTGGAATTGATTTCCCTTTATGTTGATTCCAAGTGCATTTTGAGACATGTACCCATTGGAATTTCTAACTTGATATACATTGTTGATTTATTCCCTAACAGCTTAAGCTTTTGGGTCATGCATATAGTGTTCTAACATACAATCAGAGCTTTGGTCTCTAGGAGGTCCTGGTCTCAAGTCTTCACATCTCCTCCCCCATTCATGTATCCTTTCATACCACTTGTGTCAAGCACAGTTTCACATACATCATAATTGATAACTCGACGGCTTCTAGTTACTTGCATATATTAAGAAGTTCACATTTTGATACGACAAGACATTTATTTTTTATACCACAACACATATTTTCCATGGCAAAGCAGAAACTGAACCCGGCCCCCACATTATTAATTGATATAATTATGAGATATGTACGTACCCAGTAACCCAGCCATATGCACTATTTATACTGCATAAAAACATATATAGACACTGTTGGTTGATTGATATCTGAAGGGAGTCTCAAATGCCACAGTAAGATCTGAGAGGACACAGGTTTCTTGGACCCTTATGTGCATAAGCGACTCGAACATATTCCAAATGTTCAAATGGCTTAAACCGTAATGGGTGTTCATCATCAACCAATTCTTCTGGTGCTTGAATTTTCCCATTGCTGAATCCAAAAAGCCCAAGTGAATATCTCACTTTGTTCCGACTCATCGTGACTCGATGGTTAGGAGGTTGTATTCTGTCATTGCTCCATGCCTACACCAAACAAAATATGCATCTCTTTGAAGATTAACACTTAATTATGATTTTAAAGAAGCATAATCTCTCAATCACAACTTGTTTATAGATTTAAAATGAATATTACTAATCACTAGCTAGAAGGTAGTGACATACCATAAGCACATCACCTGCCATGACCGCAAAGGATGAAGACGACAGCCCAAAACCAATCCACTCACCATCTTTGGTTTCTATCTCCAAACCATCGATTTGATTTTGATGAAGGATGGTCATGAAGGTTTTGTCCGTGTGGGGGGCCAAACCCATATTAGTCTCGTTTATTTCGGGTAATCTGTATTTCATAAGTCGGAGAATGTGCATGGTTGATTCAATGTGGGAGTCATAGTACTTGGATACACCATAGCTTTCAAACAGCATTCTTGTCACGGTGAGGTCTAATTCCGCCATTAGCTTTGAGACGGGATGAACACGTACTTTCACTAATTTTAAGTGTAAGAACAAGTAAAACAAATAAGCTAGCATATATAAAACCAAAGATTAAATAAATAAATATGCTGTATTAAGGAGATCAAATTATATATACCAGAAACCATCGTTTCCACTTGGCCACATGAGATTGGTGAAACTTTGAATGCCTTCTAGAGTGGTTGGATTTTCCAGGGCCATGCTTTCATGGAGAGGAATCACCGGGTGTTGCCCAATGTGACCATGGAAAGGCTTACTCACAATGTTTTTCTTTTTGCTTTCTAGGGGGAGATCAAATAACTCTTCTAATGCATGGAAGATACTGTCATGAAGTTGTGGAGATGCTTTTTCATACGCTGCCACAAAACAACCGTACTCTTCAAGTGCACAACGAACATCATTGCATGCAGAGATCCAAGCCCTTGTGCCAGGCTTTAAAGTTTCCTTAGAGAAATCCACAACAGGAATCTTGGGAGGTGCTTGGGAACCCATGATTTTTAATTTCTAGATCTTTTTTTTCTTTTTTTTTTCTTTTTTTTTCACCTAGCTAGAGTTTGAGTGTTGGCTACTGAGGGATATATTGCAGTTGAACACAGAAAGGGAGAAGGGAAAAAGAGGGTAAAACCCTTATATTCGATGTGTCTCTTTCATGTACATGAGGGACCTATATATAGAGTTTAGGCTAGGAATAATCCTAGGTATAGCTGTACAATACAGGAGGAAAACTACGCTATACATTATACAGTACAAGGTATACTGTAACACCCCCCCTCAAACTCAAGTAGGGTTTGTAGAGACCAACTTGAGTTTGGAAACTAAATTGAGATGGCGTCCTGGGGGATGAGCTTTGGTGAAGATGTCTGCAGGCTGATCTGTGGAAGAGACAGAGAGGAGACGCACAGTGCCACTGGTAATGTGCTGACGAATGAAATGACAATCAATTTCGATATGTTTAGTGCGTTCGTGGAATACATCATTATGAGCAATCTGAAGAGCACTACGATTGTCACAGTAAAGAACAGTAGCTGTCGGAAGAGGAACCCCCATAGTAGTAAGAAGCCAACGAAGCCAAAGAAGTTCTTGGGTAGTATCGGCAAGAGCACGATATTCAGCCTCAGTGCTGAAGCGGGCGGTGACGGTTTGCTTCTTGCTACGCCAGGAAATAAGGGAGGTGCCAAGAAAGAAACAGTAGCCAGTGGTAGAATGTCGGTCAGTCGGATCACCGGCTCAATCAGCGTCGGAGTAGGCACGCAAGTCAAGGGAAGAGGCGGCAGAAAAATGAAGACCATGATAAAGGGTACCTTTAATATATCGAAGGATCCGGAGAACAGCTGCATAATGAGAAGAGCGAGGAGCAGACATAAACTGACTGACAAGATGTACTGCATAGGCAAGATCGGGCCGAGTAACAGTGAGATAAACAAGGTTGCCAACCAACTGTCGGTACAAGGTAACATCATGGAGAGGTGTACCATCTAGAGGAGTGAGGCGGACATTAGGCTCGAGAGGAGTTGAAGCAGTCTTGCTATCAGTAAGACCAGCACGGGTGAGGAGATCAGAAACATACTTGGCCTGAGAAAGATAGTATCCCCGAGAATCAGAAGAAATCTCAAGACCCAAAAAATAGCTAAGGGAACCAAGATCCTTCATCTCAAAGTGCTGGCTAAGAAACTGTTTCAGAGTAGAAATGCCAGTAGAATCATCACCAGTGATAATCATATCATCAACATAGAGAAGCAAAAGAATGGTGCCATGATCAGTCTGACGAACAAAAAGAGCAGAGTCATAGGGACTAGATGTAAAGCCGAAATCTCCAATAACAGAACTGAATTTGGCAAACCAGGCTCGAGGAGCTTGCTTGAGTCCATACAAAGCGCGACGGAGGTGACAGACCTGGTTAGGCAAATGATGATACCCAGGAGGTGGTTGCATGTAGACTTCTTCATGAAGATCACCATTAAGAAATGCATTCTTAACATCCATCTGAAATAATCCCCATTGGCGGACAGCGGCCACGGCTAGGAGACTCCGGACAGAAGTAAGACGAGCGACAGGAGCAAAGGTCTCTTCATAGTCAATCCCATACTCCTGAGTAAAGCCTTTGGCAACGAGGCGAGCCTTATAGCGTTCAATAACTCCATCAGAGCGAGTCTTGATCTTGTAAACCCATTTACATCCAATGGCATGTTTGCCCAAAGGAAGATCAACCATGTCCCAAGTATGAGTTTTGTGTAAAGCCTGTAATTCATCATTCATTGCTTGCTGCCAAAGAGGGTTAGTACAAGCCTCGCGATAAGATTGAGGCTCATGTTGAGAAAGAATAGTGGAGAAACAATGAAAGTCACGAAGATGGGCTGGCAATTCTCTTACCCGAGTAGAACGGCGAAGAGATGGCGGAGGAGTGGGAACGGGATCGTCAGGATCGTCAGGCGGGACGGGCACTTCAGGAGGGGCCGTAGTTGGTGTGTCTGATCCTGTGTCAACATCATCAGAAAATAAAGAAATAGAGGGGTTAGTGAATAGAGAAAGGGTAGATGAGGGAGGGAGATGAAATTTAGAGAGAGAGGAGAACAGTTTGTGTTCCCAAAAGACCACATGATGGGAAATACGAAGACGTTTGGAAATAGGATCCCAACACCTATAGCCTTTGTGTTCTATCCCATAACCCAAGAAGTAGCAGAGACGGGCACGAGGTTGAAGCTTGGTACGTTCATGTGGTTGAAGTAACACAAAACAGGCACAGCCAAAAACACGAAGAGTACTGTAGTTAGGAGGTGTACCATAAAGCCGTTCATGGGGAGATTGATGATTAATGATAGGAGAGGGAATGTGGTTGATGGTGTAAACGGCGGTGAGAGCAGCTTCTCCCCAAAAATGCTCAGGACAGGAGGATGAGAGAAGAAGAGAACGAACAGTGTCCAAAATGTGACGATGTTTGCGTTCGGCGCGACCATTTTGCTGAGAGGTGCCTGGGCAAGAACGATGAGGAAGGGTGCCTTGTTGTTGAAGAAATTGGAGGAAGTCAGTGTCGCGGTACTCCATAGCATTATTTGCACGAAAGATTTTAATAGGACGCGAAAACTGAGTGGTAATCATGCGGGCAAAGTTATAGTAAATCTGTTTCAGTTCAGAGCGATGCTGCATAAGAAAAATCCAAGTAAAGCGAGAATAATCATCAATGAAGATAACAAAATACTTGGATCCACCCATGGTGGTGGTAGGAGAGGGACCCCAAATATCAGAATGAACTAAATCAAATGGGGCATCAGAAACAGAATCACTACTTGAAAAAGGTAAAGCAGGTTGTTTACCGAGCTGACAAGATAAACAATCATCATGTTTATTTATTACAGGGCCCAAAATACCACTAGAAGCCAATTTTTGTAAACGACTGAAAGAAACATGTCCTAAGCGAGCATGCCAAAGAGTTAAAGAGAGAGGAGTTGAGGCAGCAGCGAAGTGAGCGGGAGAGGTGAGGTGGGATGGAGTGTGGAAGTTGACCAGTTCAAATAAACGTCCAACTTTACGGCCGGTCCCAAGCGTCTGTCCCGTCTTTGGATCCTGTACAATACAACCAGTAGAAGAAAAGGTAACATTAAGACCAAGTTCACAAAGTTGGCCCACAGAAATAAGATTTAAAGTAAGTTGAGGAATGAAATAAGTATCAGGGAGAGTCACTTTTGAGTTAGAGACTTGTCCAATGTGATTAACATGCATGTGAGAGCCATCAGCAGTATGAATAGTAGGAAGATGGGAGGTATGAACTTGAGTAGTGAAAAGAGAGTGATTAGAGGTCATATGATTACAACAGGCGGAATCAAAATACCAAGAGGAAGTACCTGGTGTAGCAGAGAGAGCAGTAGGAGGAGGGTTACCAGAAGTAGAGAGGACCTGTTTGAGAAGAGCAGTGAGATCGGCATTAGAGAGAGATGAAGTGGGAGAGGTAGGTGGAGAAATATCCTCAGTAGCAGCAGCAGTAGTGGAACGATGGTGAGGCTTGAACCTGTTAGACCTGGATGAATTTCCTCTGGAATGATCATGTCGAGGTTGTGGGTTTGGATTGCGTGGACAGTCATTTAAGAAATGACCTGGACCGCGCTTGTGACAGTGCTTGCAGACTCGAATAGGACAGTGAAGCAAAGTATGATTCGGCTCATGACAAAACTTGCACCCTGATAGAGATGGACGCCCAGAAGGAGGAGTAGCCATAGCAGTGTGGGCCGGTGCTGAGAAGGGAGTTGCAAGAGCAGATTCAGTAGAAGGAGGAAGGCGAGTACAGCGTCGAGTCTCATATGCAACAAGTTCAGAAACAACACTTTCCAAGGTCGGTAATGGAGTGCGATGAAGCAGAATGGCACGTGTAGGTTCGAATACATCATCCAAGGCCATCAGAAAATGGATTAGACGCTGCTGATTTCGGTAATTGAGAAACTTCGCCGCATCCTGAGAACAGGTCCAAGTAGGTTCTGAAGCTTCCAATTGATCCCAAAAGGCCTGCATGCGGGAGTGGAAACTGTCGATTGCTTCTCCAGGTTCTTGATGCATGCGGTGAAGTTGATCTAAAAGTTGATACTGATGAGAGAGACCAGCAGTGGTGTAGCGGTCAGCAAGAAAATCCCAAGCAGCTTTGGCGGTTTCAAAACGGCCAAACTGCATACCAATGGATGGAATAGAGGTACTACGAAAAGCAGAGATAATCTTCTGATTCTTACTGTCCCACTCTTCAAGACGATCCACAAATTTTTCTTCAAGTTCTTCTGTCCCTTTCTTTGGTTCAGTGATATCACCAGTGACAATTCGCCAGAGTTTGTGACCACGAAGGTAGCCAGACATGGCTTGAGCCCAGAGAACATAATTCTGACCATTTAAGACCAGAGGGATGTTGATAGCAAGCTCTGGGTTACTCATAACTGCACACTCGGAGTAGAATTAGCCAAAAAGGAGCTCAAAAATGAGATCAGAGGGCTGAAAATACTTAAGAATGACTGTCTGTTTGCTGAAAATAGCCCAGAAATGGAGAAAATGAAGGAAAAGCAGCAAACGGATGCAGTAGGGCTGACGTGGCAGCAGTGCTGACGTGGCAGGCTGATGCAGCAGTGCTGACGTGGCAGTGGCAGTGCAGACGTGCTGACGTGGTAGTGGCAGTGCTATGCAGCAGCGCTGACGTGGCAGATGACGTGGCAGTGACGCAGTGCTGACGTGGCAGATGACGTGGCAGTGATGCAGTGCTGACGTGGCGCTAACGTGGTGCTGACGTGGCGCTGACTGGTGCTGACGTGGCGCTGACGTGGCGATGACGTGCGCTGACGTGGCGCTGACGGGGAGCTGACTGGACGCTGACTGGTGCTGACGTGGCGCTGACGTGGCGATGATGTGGCGCTGATGTGGCGCTGATAGGGCGCTGATGTGGCGCTGACGTAGCGCTGACTGGGCACTAACTGGGTGATGACGTGGCGATGACGGAGCAGGGATTACTGCTGGCGCGTGAAGGCGCGTGAGATCTACAGTGCGAGTAGATCTCACTCGCGTTTCTTCAGGCGGCGCGTGAGGGCGCGTGCGGCGGTTGCTGGCGACGCAGTTTTCACCGTTCTGCAGATCGCGGTGAGGCGAAGGTTGTTGGCGGTGTTTTAGGCGGTGAGTGCTGACGGAGCGTTGCCGGAGTGAGGATCTTCGCCGGCGAGTGAGGATCTTCGCCGGCGCGTGATGGCGCGTGAGATCTACAGCGCGAGTAGATCTCACTCGCGTTTCTTCTGGCGGCACGTGGGGGCGCGTGAGGCTGGTTCTGGCGAAGCGGCTTTCGCCGTTCTGTGTATCGTGGTGAGGCGAAGGTTTTTGGAGGTGTTTTAGGTGGTGGAGGTTTGCGGAAAGCTTTCAACTGTGATGGACAGAGATGTTTTAGGTGGAGGACGACGATGGCATTGGTTGTCTTCGCCGGAAATGGAAGGCAGTGGGCGGTGATCAGCGGCGCGGTGAACAGCGGCTGTGGAAGAAGGAACCTCGCTCTGATACCATATTGCAGTTGAACACAGAAAGGGAGAAGGGAAAAAGAGGGTAAAACCCTTATATTCGATGTGTCTCTTTCATGTACATGAGGGACCTATATATAGAGTTTAGGCTAGGAATAATCCTAGGTATAGCTGTACAATACAGGAGGAAAACTACGCTATACATTATACAGTACAAGGTATACTGTAACAGGATACATGAGTATTGTTCATGTTACTTATAGGGATTGGTTGATCGATCATTTTAATTTCTTTCATAACATAACAAGAAAAATGACATGATTGATGTGGCGATAGGTGATTTTACCATAGGTTGATCCATCCAAAATCCTTGGCCGGCCTACACTTGTTTAAGCCGTTGGAGGTTTTATGTAACGGAATATGTGGCCAGCAAAAATTATGATAGTATTAGTAGCACTATGAGCGACAAAAAGGCCCTCATCTTGGTTGGGGGAGCCTAAAGGTCAACAAGATACATGCACCAATTACATACTGGTCTAGTGTATGGAAATTAAATGGGCTAAAATAATTTAAGCTAATTTGGTACTTAGCCCACTGATAGGCATGCCCACTTAGAAGAGGATGGATATTGTAATCCCTCAACTTTATTTGCACATCCCATTTATTAGAAACTTTAAACATTTTTTGAAAAATATAAAAGATTTTTATGAAAACTGATTGCGTCTTCTAGTATAAAACATAATCTTGAACAACTTCATAGAATAAAATTTTTTCAAAATTTGTCGTTTAAGTGGACTTTTTAGCCATTTATAGTTTTTATTAATGAAATAGATATTATAAATGACCAAAACGTGCTCTAAAACGGCAGATTTTAGAAAAAAAGTTTTCTACAAAGTTGTTCAAAATGATATTTTCTAATGTATAAGGCAACCAATTTTCATAAAAAAAACCTTTTATATTTCTCATAAAACCTTAAAAAAAAAAAAAAAAAAAGAAAAAAAAAAGAAAAAAGAAGTGTGGCTTACAAATAAAATTGATGGGTTGCAATAGCTGCTCTCTTACCTAGGTGTGGCCCATCGTAATGATGCATTCATGGAGTTGGGCATCTTCGGGAGGGATCTTTATTCTTTTCCAAATTTGGATAAAGCATATAGACTATTAGAATGGCAAATGCTATCTACCCCAAATTTGGGATTCTCAAACAGAAACTAGTAAGGTGGGCTATATGCAAAGGTAAGCCCCCCAATGGTTTTCACCTTCGGAAATTCCAAATTTGGGTTATATAACATGACCCTATTAAGATGGCGCACATTTTCCTAACCGTTGATTCAAGCCCATGTGTAAATTCTTCTTATTAATTTCCATATGGAATGAATGGTTCAACTCGTAGCTGAAACAAAACGTAATTGTATCAATTGTTAGGAGTTCCCTATCAATATGATATGGATCCAATTTAAAAGCTCTTGTCCTGTTATTGTTATTATTATTTGTGTCCACCAAAAGCAACAAGGTTGGAAATAATCATGAACCCAAATTTAATAGACTATTATCAAGATTAAACTTTAATAACTAATATTTTTTATTGCCTACCAACAAAACATGATTAATCTTAAATAAACTAGCTAGTCATGGGCAATGAATATAATCTTTGATTAATTCCAAGCTGTAGGTGGAAGCATCAAAATAATTAAACAACACTTCAATTCATTGTCTAGCACAATTAATTAATTCCAAGCTGTAGGTGGAAGCATTAAAAAAAATTAAAACAAAAAAAAAAAAAAAAAAAAAAAAAAAACAAATAAGCTAATCTGTATTTCATAAGTCGGAGAATATGCATGGTTGATTCAATGTGGGAGTCATAGTACTTGGATACACCATAGCTTTCAAACAGCATATATTCTTGTCACGGTGAGGTCTAATTCCGCCATTAGCTTTGAGACGGGATGAACACTCTCACTAATTTTAAGTGAAGAACTAGTAAAACAAATAAGCTAGCATATATAAAACCAAAGATTAAATAAATAAATATTCTGTATTAAGGAGATCAAATTATATATACCAGAAACCATCGTTTCCACTTGGCCACATGAGATTGGTGAAACTTTGAATGCCTTCCAGAGTGGTTGGATTTTCCAGGGCCATGCTTTCATGGAGAGGAATCTCGGGGTGTTGCCCAATGTGACCATGGAAAGGCTTACTCACAATGTTTTTCTTTTTGCTTTCTAGGGGGAGATCAAATAACTCTTCTAATGCATGGAAGATACTGTCATGAAGTTGTGGAGATGCTTTTTCATACGCTGCCACAAAACAACCGTACTCTTCAAGTGCACAACGAACATCATTGCTTGCGGAGATGGAGAGGAATCTCGGGGTGTTGCCCAATGTGACCATGGAAAGGCTTACTCACAATGTTTTTCTTTTTGCTTTCTAGGGGGAGATCAAATAACTCTTCTAATGCATGGAAGATACTGTCATGAAGTTGTGGAGATGCTTTTTCATACGCTGCCACAAAACAACCGTACTCTTCAAGTGCACAACGAACATCATTGCTTGCGGAGATCCAAGCCCTTGTGCCAGGCTTTAAAGTTTCCTTAGAGAAATCCACAACAGGAATCTTGGGAGGTGCTTGGGAACCCATGATTTTCAATTTCTAGCTTTTTGTTTGGTTTTTTTTTTTTTTTTTTTTTCTCACCTAGCTAGAGTTTAAGTGTTGGCTACTGAGGGATCGATACATGAGTATTGTTCATGTTACTTATAGGGTTTGGTTGATCATTTTAATTTCTTTCATAACATGCATAACAAGAAAAATGACATGATCGATGTGGCGACAGGTGATTTTACCATAGGTTGATCCATCCAAAATCCTTGGCGCCTGCCTACACTTTTTTAAGCCGTTGGAGGTTTTATGAAACGGAATATGTGGCCGGCAAAAATTATGATAGTATTAGTAGCACTATGAGCGACAAAAAGGTCCTCATCTTGGTCGGGGGAGCCTAAGGTCAACAAGATACATGCACCACTTACATACTGGTCTAGTGTATGGAAATTAAATGTGCAAAAATAATTTAAGCTAATTTGCCACTTGGTCCACTGATGGGCATGCCCACTTAGAAGAGGACAGGTATTGTAACCCCTCAATTTTATTTGCATGCACATCCCATTTATTTGAAACTTTAAATATTTTATGAAAAATATAAAAGATTTTTATGAAAACTGATCGTGTCTTCTAATATAAAACATAATTTTGAACAACTTTATAGAAGAAAATTTTTCCAAAATTTGTCATTTAAGTAGACTTTTTAGCCATTTATAGTTTTCATTTATGTCAAAATGAAATAGATATTGTAAATAACCAAAACATGCTCTAAAATGACAGATTTTAGAAAAATTTTCTGCCACAAAGATGTTCAAAATAATATTTTTTTAGTGTACAAGGCAACCAATTTTCATAAAAAAAACCTTTAATATTTTTCATAAAACCTTAAAAAAATATAAAAATAAGTGTGGTTTACAAATAAAATTTAGGGGTTACAATAGCTGCTCTCTTACCTAGGTGTGGCCCATCGTAATGATGCATTCACGGAGCTGGTCATCTTCGGGAGGGATCTTAATTCTTTTCCCAAATTTGGATAAAGCATGTAGACTATTAGAATGGCAAATGCTATCTACCCCAAATTTGGGATTCTCAAACAGAGACTAGTAAGCCGGGATATATGCAAAGGTAAGCCCCCCAATGGTTTTCACCCTCGGAAATGAAATTCCGAATTTGGGTTATACAACATGACCCTATTAAGATGGCGCATGTTTTCCCGACCGTCGATTTAAGCCCATGTGTACATTCTTCTTATTAATTTCCATATGGAATGAATGGTTCAACTCGTAGCTGAAACAAAACGTAATTGTATCAATTGTTAGCAATTCCCTATCAATATGATATGGATCCAATTAAAAAGCCCTTGTCCTGTTATTGTTATTATTACTATTCTGATTATTATTTGTGTCCACCAAAAGCAACAAGGTTGGAAATTATCATATATGAACCCAAACTTAATAGACTATTAGCAAGATTAATCTTTAATAACTAATATTTTTTGTTGCCTACCTAAAAAACAAGATTAATCTTAAATAAACTAGCTAGTCATGGGCAATGAATCTTTGATTAATTCCAAAGTGTAGGTGGAAGCATCAAAATAATTAAACAACACTACAATTCATTGTGTAGCACAATTAATTAATTCCAAGCTGCAGGTGGAAGCATTAAAAAAATAAAAATAAAAAATAAAAAAGACCCCACTGTCTAGCACAATTAATTACACTGATATTATTAACAACTCAATGGCTTTTATTTGCAAATAAGCATTAAAAAATTTACATAGGTTTGACACCACAAGACATTTACCATGACAAAGCAGAAACAAACCTCCTACAGCCATAACATTCACACTTGGAATAGAAACATAACACTGTTCATTAACTAATATCTGAAGAGGTCTCAAACACCACAATAAGATCTGAGAGGACAAAGGTATTTTGGACCCTCATGTGCATAAAAAGCACGAAGATGTCCAAAATGTTCAAATGGCTTAAACTGTAATGGGTGCTCATCATCGACCAGTTCTTCTGGTGCTTGAATAATCCCATTGCTGAATTCAAATAACCCAAGTGAATATCTCACTTTGCTCCCACTCATAGTGACTCGATGGTTAGGAGATTGTACTCTGTCGTTGCTCCATGCCTAGGCCAAACAAAACATGCATCCCTCTGAATACTAACACTTATGATTTAAATAAGCATAAACTTCATAATCAGGTCAGTACATATTAATATAAGTTATATCAATACTATACATTAAGGACTGTATCTCGTATATTGGCCCAATTAGGCCTCGGCATTGGGTTGGGCTGGGCCGGGCCTCGGGCCAGGCTTTTCGGGATTCCACTATTCATCAGGCTGGGCCATGAAGGAAAATGTGAAGGCCAAGCCTAGCCCACGGGCTTGGGCTTTTTCGGATTTTGAGCTTTGGGTCTCGGGCCTAAGCTATATTACCTACTGTTAGTCTGTTACAAAAGAAAAAAAGGTAAAAACATTACCTTCGGGTGACCACTTCCCATCATAATTCCAAAATGCAAGACATTTGTAGTCACTTTGTATTAAGTTAACTCTCTATTTGTAGTATGTTAATATATAATACTACTCTTTTATTGGTATTAATTTGGGAAGTTAACACCAAAAATAATTTCTCAAAAACTGGAAAATATTCATATTGCTAGTGTTGGGCTTCAGGCTTTAACTAAAGGCCCAAGCCTAGTCCAAGGGTATTCGGGCTGGGCTCGGGCTCAGGCTGGGCTTTTTCCTTCGGGCTTCAGGCTGGGGTTTGGGCTGCCCATAGGCCTTAGGTCTTTGATGAGGCCTAGGCCTAATGTATAATACCCTATAACCTACTAATGCATGAGGTACAACCCCAAATACAGGTGTTAATATAAGTTATATCAGCACATGCCCACTTAATCATCATCTTGCTGTCAATTACAATGCTCTTCTTTATGTACTTACTAAAAATGAAAATTACTAATCACTAGAACGAAGTTTAGTTAGTGATTGACATATATACCATGAGCGCATCGCCTGCCATGACCGCAAAGGAGGAAGGTGATAGCTCAAAACCAATCCACTCACCATCCTTAGTTTCTATCTCCAAACCATCAATTTGATTTTGATAAAGTATGGTCATGAAGCTCTTGTCCGTGTGTGGGGCGAAACCCAATTTAGTCTCGTTTATTTCTGGTAATCTATACTTCATAAGTCGAAGAAGGTAAGTCATCGGCTTAATGTGAGAGTCAAAGTACTTGGGTACGCCGTAGCTTTCAAACACCATTCTTGTCAAGATGAGATCTAATTCCGCCACTAGCTTTGAGTATGAATAAACACTTTCACTAACCAATGAAGGAAAAAAAAAAAAAAAAAAAAAACAGAAGCCCAATGAAGATCAAGTAAAACAAATAGGAGGCTGAACCAAAAAAATTAGCTTTGGATGGTCAATACATTAACTCACTAAAAAAATGGATTTTTCCCCTATAGTTTATCCTACAAAATTAGGACTAAAAGTTAGAAAATAAAAAGGGTTTTGAATTTTGATTTTTGTGGGAGGGTTAAATTTTATGGAGCAAAATAAAATTTTTGGGAGGGTCAAATTTAAAATTATTTAAAAATTAGAACCAAAAGTTAAAAAAATCGGAGAGATTATTTACTTTTAACTTTTGTAGAAATGTCAAATTTTTTAGAAAAATATTACTTCACCCACTCTTTGCCACTTATCTTACGTGCCAAAAGTATATACGTAAAAGCAATCAAATAAGGCCCAATATAGATATTACAAAAAAAGAAAAAAAAAGGAAAAATGAAACGACCACATATGGTTGAAACAGTACGTACTATTCAATTTTTTAAACCAAAAATAAAATTTGGGGGAGTCAAATTTGCAATTACCAAAAAAAATTGTGCACAAAAAAATTGCAAAAAGAAATAGAGGAGGAGGATCCTTTGACCACTTTCTAGTCTATACACCCCCACCCTCAACCCATGAAAACAAATAAACATAAAGTAAAGCCTGGAATCGAAGCATTGTTTGGTAACAAAATAGATCAAATCATACCAGAAACGATCGTTTCCACCGGGCCACATGAGATCAGTGAAACTTTGAATGCCTTCCAGAGTAGTTGCATTTTCAATGCCCAAGCCTTCATGGAGAGGAATGGCTGGGATTTGCCCAACGTAGCCATGGTAGGGCCTACCACCAGAGTTTTGTAATTTTCTTTCTAAGGGGAGATCAAACAACTCTTCTAATGCACCAAAGACTCTGTCATGAAGTTCTGAAGAAACTTCATCGTACGTTACTATGAAACAACCGTACTCTTCGAGTGCACATCGAATGTCGTTGCATGCCGAGATCCAAGCACTTGTGCCAGGATTCAAGCTTTCTCTAGAGAAATCTACTACAGGAATTTTGGGAGGTGCTTGGGAGCCCATGATTTTAGTTTTAGTTTTTTTGGTTTGTGTTTTTTTCTCAACTAGCTAGCTTTAGTTTGAGTGATTTCTAATGAGGGGTACATTACAATTGTTCATGTTACTTATAGAGTTCATGAGTTGATCCATAGTCCTTGATTGGCCTACACTTTCTTATTATGCCATTGGAGGTTTATGAAACGGAACATGCGGGAAGATTATATTGGTACTTGGTAGCTCATTGAGCGACAAAAAAGTTTCATCTTTTTCTGGGCCAGCCTAAAGGTCGACAAGATTCCGCAATGACATGTTGGTCTAATATAATCCAAATTTTTTTTAAAAAAATGATAATAATAACATATTGATATAGATTCAAAAATCATTCAGCAATAATATTTTATATACCTATGAACATTATTTTTTTCATAAAGCAGAATATTCAAAATTGCATGTATGTATATTTGTTGGGATTACATGCATGTTGGGAAGTGGAAAGAAGTACGAGGAAAAAGGGTAAAGAATGAAATGATCTTTGGAAAGTGGAAAAAACAGAGAAGGGTAAAGAATGAAATCATCTTTAACGAGTTTAATGGGATAAATTAGTCAATCAAAAAAAAATTTTTGATAGGCTAGTCGGTCAAAAAATTTTCAACTCAAATTACCTTAAGAAGTAATATAGATATAGATAAAAGGACAATACTTGGTTTCTCACAGTTGATTAGCAACTCCTCTTCCCTCCCACTCATATTACGCCACGTGTAATATTTAATTTTAAAAAATATGGATATGTAGATACAAATACGTGAACACGTGAATACATATATATATAAACACATAATCATATTCATTTGAACACATAAACATATATATATATATATATATATATATATATATATATATATATATATATATATGCATGTTTACAATAACATAAGGATACGTGTACATAATCAATTTTCATTTGTTTGTTATACACGTGGTATAATATGAATGGGAGGGAGGAACAGTTGCTCCTCCACTGTGAAGAGCCAAGAATTATCCTAGATAAATAGATGAGGGAGCCTAATAAGAATAATAGGAAACCTCTTGTATAAGGTAAAGTTTGAAGATCGATAGGTTAAGAATCTTTGTTTTTTTTTTTTATATTTAAATTATTATTATTATTATTATTATTTTTTTGGAAATACGTATAGAAGGAAGAGGGTCCCATTTTAAGAGTTCACCTAGGACTCCAAATAACTCAAAACCAAATAACTCAAAACCGGCCCTGACCCTCACAACCATAATATTCATACCCGGAATGAAAACATAACGCCGTTCATTAGGTTAAGAATCTTTGTTTCGTGCTTGACTTGAAAAAATGTAGGATACAAGAATGGCTCATAGTTTTCGGACCGTTGATTTTGGTTATTCCGTTGGTGTCATCTTCGTAACTTTTTTTTTTTTGGTAAATTGGGGGCAAAGCCCAGCAAACAGCACCAACTACACTAGCCTAGGGGTAGCTACACCCCTATCATCAGCACTTAGGATATCAGCAACCTCAGGAGGAGGGGTCCTAAAAATAGACAAACCACTTGGGAGACCATGGCTCAGAGAAGCTAAACAATCAGCAGCAAAATTACTCT
Source organism: Liquidambar formosana (assembly GCA_039720395.1). Classification (NCBI taxonomy): domain Eukaryota; kingdom Viridiplantae; phylum Streptophyta; class Magnoliopsida; order Saxifragales; family Altingiaceae; genus Liquidambar; species Liquidambar formosana. The sequence continues at coordinate 17,051,151 of CM077826.1, forward strand.
CCCTGTAGTTGTGCTCCACGACACACTGCCAATCCCTCTTAATGAGATCCTTACACGCAACAATAAGGGGATTCAAAGGGGAACTGACCTCTGGAGGATTACGAAGAAGAAGAACCACAACAGCGGAATCAATAGCCACCAACACCTTACGCAATCCCTCAGCCCAAGCAATGGATAATCCCTGAAAGAGGGCCCACAACTCAGTAAGAGTAACAGAGCAAACTCCAATATTGAGCCCAAACCCCACCAACCATCTACCAGCATCATCACGGATCAAGCCTCCACCGGTAGAAGCACCAGGATTACCTTTCGACTTACCATTTGTGTTAATCTTAACCCACCCAGAATGAGGAAACGACCAAGCCACATAGCGGATCTGCTTAGGCGCCTTCACTCCCTTAATCCTTTGACTATCACCCCATTCCTTCACTCTCAACATAATCAACTCAAAGGGATTCACAGGCATAACAAAATCACATTGAAACAATCTTTTATTCCTCCAATTCCAGATCAGCCAAGCAGCCATAGCAAAAACAGCCTGCCAAGAGTACGAACCCATATTATTAATATGACTAGACTGGATATTAAAATCAATCCAGGCTTGAAGATTTAGAGAGAAAAAATCCCTATGAAAACCCACAGGAAGGAGGCTTTTCCAAATATGGGCAGCAATTGAACAATCACGGAGAACATGGATGGCGTTTTCAGCTCTATACCCACACGTGCTACAAGAATTATCTAGCGTGAGATGGCGATCCCTACGGACACAATTAGTGAGGAGCTTATCCTGACGAGCCAACTAGAGAAAATGCTTGACTTTAGGAGGACATTTACTCTTCCAGAGAAGAATCCAATCCTTTTCTTGAAGATCCGGAGAGAAATTAGCTGCAATAGCATAAGCAGACTTCATATTGAACTTACCATTAGGAGAAAATTTCCAACAAGGAGCATCAACCAAATTTCGCTCTTTAAAAGAATGAATAGCACGAATCTGATCAAGAATATAAGCAGGAAGAAAATGCTCAAACTTATTCCATAGCCAGTACCCAGAATCATCAGTATAATCCTTAATTCTAGCATTTATCTCCTCAGCAGGGATAGCCGCTAAAGAAATGTCAGCAAGGATACCATCATTAACCCAAAAATCCAACCAGAAACGAATGTTATTCCCATCTCCAACCACCCATTTCAGACCTTCCTTTACAATAGCATTACCTTTTAGAATACCCTTCCAAGAGAGAGATGCAGTCCCAGGGGCAGAGCAATCCAGAAAATCCTTATCTTGAATATATTTAGAGCGAAGAATATCAGCCCAGAGAGACTTGGGCTCAGTAATCAACTTCCACCCTAGCCGAGCCATGTAACTCTTATTAACAGCACTCATGTTTCTAATGCCCAAACCCCCTTGAGATTTCGGCCTACAGACTTTCTCCCAAGCCACCAAATGCACCTTATAGCCATTATCTTTATGCCCCCAAATGAAATTACGGTTAGCTTTATCAATTTGATCACAAAGATTAGCAGGAACTTTACAAGTTTGCATAGTATAACCCGGAATAGCTGACGCAACTGATTGAACTAAAAGAGCCCTGCCAGCCAAAGAAAGTTGATCCGCTTTCCAACCAGCAAGTCTAGATTGAACCTTCTCTAAAATATGGAAATAGGTCTCTTTAGAAACCCTCTTATGAATTAGAGGGACCCCCAAATATTTCCCCAAATCCGCAGTCAAAGGAATATCACTTCTCAAACTAATATCTCTAGCAACACTCCTGGGAACATTAGGAGAAATAAAAATTTTTGATTTATTTAAATTTACCTCTTGCCCAGACATATTGCAGAATCGATTCAGACAGTGCAAAATAACCTCCATCTGCTCACAAGATGCCTCCGCAAACAAGACCAAATCATCATCAAAAAATAAATGGGAAATAGGAGGACATCTTCTTCCTAGCTTGATAGGCCTCCACTTTTTACTGGCCACTTCCTCATTAATCATATGCGAGAGTTTCTCAATACACAAGACAAAAAGATAGGGAGATAGGGGATCCCTTGTCTTAACCCTCTTTCAGGATAAAACTTATCTGTAATCTCCCCATTCCATAGCACTGCTATCTCTGAAGAAGTAACACAGCTCATGGCAAGAGAGATCCAATTCTCAGGGAGGCCAGCTTCAATCAAAACCATCTTCAAAAACTCCCAACTAATCTGATCATAAGCTTTAGCGAGGTCAATCTTTAAAGCCATAAAACCTTTCTTTCCTTTCTTCTTCCTCAGAGAATGAATAGCTTCTTGAGTGATAAGGATATTATCACTTGTCAATCTCCCTGGGATAAAGCTGCTTTGGGTGGGGGAAATCAGCTTAGATAAGATAGGTCTAAGCTTAGCCACCAAAATCTTAGAAATAATTTTCGTGAAAACATTGCATAAACTAATCGGTCTAAATTGACTCATAAATTCAGGATTAGAGACTTTAGGGATGAGAGTGAGCAGAATAGAATTGATACCAGGAGGAATAACACCACTCAAAAAAGCCGACTTAACCATCTGAATGACTGACGGACCAACCACATTCCACTGTTTCTGATAGAACAGAGCTTGCATTCCATCTGGCCCTGGAGCTTTTAAAGAACCTATAGAAAAAACCGCATCTCTAATAGCCAAAATAGAAGTCATAGCAGCCAAATTATCCAAATCTTCAACATCAATCGCAGGAAAAGAGAACTGAGTACTCTCATAAGCAACAGCCTTAGCCAAGAACAGGTTCTTGAAATAAGAAACAGCATGATCTTTAAGGACATTCTTGTCATGGCACCACTGACCTTCAATCTTCAGACCCAGCACTTTATTCTTGCGCCTTCGAATGAGAGTGGAAGAGTGGAAGAACTTAGTGTTTCTATCCCCATTTTTCAACCAATTAACTCTAGACTTTTGGAACCAAATTAACTCTTCTCTAGCAAGAATGCTATTATAATCCATGATAAGGTCTTTTTCTAGCTGAATAAGGAAAGGATTAAGACGAGAGCACAAGGCCTTCTGAATACCCCCAATTCTAGCTTCAAGGCGTCTTTTCTCCATAAAAACATTACCAAACACCTTTTTATTCCATTCCTTAACAGCTTTCGTAAATTTGGAAATGGAAAGACCCATATCACATTCCTCTTTATCCCAATTAGTAATCATAAACTCCTCAAATTGGTGATGAAGAAGCCAAGCCGCCTGAAATCTGAATGGTCTAACCGAAGGAGCAGGGGGGGGATCACCCAATAAATCAATGAGGATAGGACAATGGTCCGAATGGGTACGAGCCAAATGCCTAACTGAAGCTTCAGCAAAATTAGTCCTCCACTCTACATTGGCAAAGGCTTTATCAATACGCTCACTAACTCTAGCATTCCCCTGCCTCTGATTCGACCATGTAAGAGAAGGCCCCGAGAAACCCAAATCAACCAACCTACAAGCATTAATCCAGTCTTGAAACATACTGCGCCTAGAGCTCCCTCTACTAGAACCACCATTCTTCTCTTCTAGAGAGCAAATCTGATTAAAGTCCCCAGCAATAAGCCAAGGAAGTAGAAAACCTTGAGAAATCTCCAACAAATTCTCCCAAAGAAGCTTCCTAACTTGCGGGTTAGGACTGGCGTAAATAGCAGAAAACACCCAACCTTTCGGACTATTTTGATTAACAGCCAAATGAATTGCTTGAGGGGTAACCATAAGAGTGTCCAAACTTGATCACTATTCCAAATTACCCAAATACCACTAGAAAAACCTTCTGCATCTGCTCTAACAAACTCCGAGAAACCTAACTTCTTGATGATTTTAGTAGCTTTAACTGCTCCCAAACGAGTCTCCATTATCACAACAATATTAGGCCGATGAACAAAAATTAACTCCTTACAATTTCTAAGGAATGCTTTACTTCCAGCACCCCTACAATTCCATAATAAAATCTTCATAAAAAACTAGAGGAAAAAAAAAGGAGGCTGCTAGATGCAACTAGCAAAGAATTAATTAGAGGCAGAGGCCTTCTGGCCCCCCTCCACAATCATATCATCACCCAAAACGGGTTTAACTGCTTCTGTACTAAGAGAGTGCGAACCATCGGACCCAAAAAGTGAGTTAACACATTCACCTGGATCAGCAGGAGGGGAAGAAATAGGAGCTCCATCTGTCAGACCCCCAACCCTATAGTTGTTAGATTTAAATAGAGGGTTGGAAAGAAGAAAAGGAGGGTTATCAGGAGAGCAGCTGGATCCCTAAAAAGAGAACTGGAGGGAAGCACCCTTTAAACTAGACCTGGGAGTGACTGTGCAATTCAAATTTCCTTTGGATGGGGACACCATGGAAGAACTCAAATTAGTGGAAGAACTCTTTCCATATTTCAGCCCAGCTGAAGCCATAGAGACAGGCTTTATCGTAGAGACAGAGGTCTGATTACGATTTTTAACTTGCTTAGATTTCATCATTTGAATCTTTCCAGAGGAGTCTTGATTAATACGAGAAGAAGCAGAGGTCAACACATGCCTATCAAATTCATCCACCATTACATTCTGATTAGGAGAAGGGGAAACCTCCACATCAATCATCTCACTCTCATCAGCTTCATCCAACTTTGATAATGATTCAAACCTGGAACCCTCCTGACTAATCTTGGACGATTGAACTTCTTTCCCTATCCCTTTACTCTGGATGGAATCTGAATTATTGGCTCTAGACCGCCAATCTCTCCTCTGAACCTTCATCCATGGGCCAAATTCACTCAAAGATTCTGTAGATCCACCATTAGTTTGACCTGAATCAGAAGGAATTTCTGGATTCTTCTTTTCACGCTCCAGGTTAAGCATACACCCATCCAATCTATGCCCAAATTTGCCACAATTAAAGCAAATTAAATGGAGGCCTTCATATTCCACCCGCTACCAAAAATTTCCCAAAAAAATCTTGGGGATTAAAGGCCTGGCTAAATCAACTTCAACACTTAATCTAGCAAACTTACCCCTCGAAGCGCGAAGCGTAAATGGATCAATACGCACAAACTTACCAATAGAGTTTCCCACCTTCATTAGAATATCTTTATCAAAATACTCAATAGGTAATTCAGGGAGGCGGATCCAGGCTACCACCGAAGAAATTACCTCACTAGAAGGTCTGAACTGAGAATGCCATCTTCGAACAAGCAAACAGTGACCTGCGATCATCCATGGTCCCTCCAGAAGAGCAAAATCCCGATCCGTCTTTTTCTCAAATTTGACTATGAAAAAATCGTTCTCCAAATCAACTAGTTGAATTCGGCCATCTCTAGCCCATTGCTGCGTTAAACGTTGCACCATGAAGTTAAAACCCACAGATTTTCCCAATAGCTTCACAATTAGCGCACCCTTCCATCTGTGACGAAGGGGTTTCCGTTCTTCTGAGGAGATAGGAATATGAGGCCAGATTCCCAAAGGATCCCCCTCATCGTGAAACTTTTCTGCTTCATCGTCCTCCTCCGAGTCTTCATCTGAAAAATCAGATTTACCACCAGAAAAAATAGAACCCATCGCCATATCACGATATGATCCAACTCCAAAATTAGGTGTTGGCAAATCCAGGTTACCCCCCTCAACAGAAATTTCTCCCTCTTCCATACTTATTTCATTCGTAGTCTCAGTCATAGCCTCCATATCAGAAATGGAAGCTTTAAGTTTCTTGCTGCTCCGATCTGCATCACCTTGATCCGAAGGACAAGATAGATCTCCCTTCCCTTCCATGGGAGGGGAAGGAAACGAAGCGCTTACGATAGCCAAAACCAGTAGGAATTTGCAAAGAACAGTGCACGATTACTCAAAAAGAAATTAAGCGTACAATAGCACACCCAAACTCTAACTATCATGCGCCGAGAGAGTTTCTCTCGTTTCTCTCGCCTCTTTGCCCTTTTTGCATATGAGTTTATCTTTTGTCATCTTCGTAACTTTTGATGTTCATGCTTAGGCCACCAAATATGGTGGCATGGTGGTGGGATTACGGATAAACTGAACACACGCGCACACACACACCCCACCGAAAAGATGAAATCAAAACAAATCAAACGTCATCTATTCGATTGTTCTATAAAATTAGTTTATTGAACATCATATATTCAATCAAACTTTTGTATTCCACTTGATTTCCCGTTTTTGTCTTTTTTTATTTTGTGGGGGGAGGGGGGAAGCCACTGAAACGTTGTGAAAAAACAAAAAAACAAAATGAAGATCAAATCAAATTCTCGTCCAAAGATTTGGATCTGAGAGAGGCCAACTTGATTGTTTGAATATGTATACTTAAGGTGCAGTGTACTATGATAATTATTATAAAAACTAATATCAAATCATTGTAACTCACTTAATAATAATATCAAATTGTTTTTTTATTACACTTGATGGCAATATTTGGGACCATTAGCTAATTATTAATGGTCCCAAATTACCCGTCACTTAATCTTGATAAACCCCACTATATTGTACATCGTCATAAAAAAATGAAGGGGGAGATGGGGGGAAAAAAATGATCAAATCAAATCCTTGTCCAAGATTTGGATCTCGGAGAGGACTGCTTACCTGCTTGTTTTAATATGTGTACTTATGTTGCTGGTCGATTTTGATAATAATTATAAAAATTTAAAATCAAATCATTAAAATCACTCAATGACTATAATCAAACTATTTTATTACACATGATTGCAAATTTGGGAGCATTAACTCATGGTCCCGATTTACCCGTACTAGTTTTGATGACAATTACAAAAATTTAAAATCGAATCATTAGAACTTCCTCAATATAATCAAACTATTTTACTTCAATTGATTGCAAATTTGGGACCATCAACTAATGGTCCCAACTTACCCAATTATGGTCCCCAATCAACTGTCCTGCGTGACAAGGTCTGGAATAGTTTGATTATATTGAGCTGACACATTGATAGGATATATACCAACTAATTAACCCTTATTAAAGAGACCTTTAGGCCATGTTTGTTTGGTTGGAATGGAATGGATGGAATGGAATCCCATTCCAATTCATTCCAAACAACATGTTTGGATGAGGTAATTAAATCAAAATGGAATCAAACAGTAGTAGTGAATTATAATGATATTCATTTCGCAATGTTTATTTCAATCTCATTCCATTCCAAACTATTTTGAAAAAGGAATCAGATTCCATTCCAACTCATTCCATTCCAACCAAACAAACATGGCCTTAGAGACTTGACATATGATTAAATTAAAGAACCACTAATCTGAAAATTAAAGTAAGCAAATTGGAATGAACTTTGAAGTAAAATAACCTAGAAGGCGGCAAAATTGAAACTTAGTTTCTGTTGTGGGTCAAATCTGCTTCTGCTCAGATTGTTTTTAGCTATCGAGCCTTATATCATTTTAAATCCCTTAAAGTTTAGTGTCTAATGCATTAAACAACTCATAAATTGAAGTCCTCCAGAAGAATTTATGTCTATTTTACTAATGATTTTTAGGGTGGGTTGTCTCCCTAAGAATCTGAATTTTAATTAATTTTCTCTTTTGGGCATTCTCATTATAGCTGACACATTAATATATGGTATCTCTTCCATTCTTATAAGGAATAGAAGTTTAGAGTTTCGAAACTTGACCTCCTTATGAAAAAGTGGGGTTAGATTCTCTGAGTCTGGGTTCCACTAAAGCTTGGAAAATAATAATAATAATAATATATAATATATAATGGTAATATATGATTAATAAGAAGAATAATTATAAATGAGATTTTGTTTCTTTCTCATGTTTGTTCCTTTTTCATTTTCTTTTTGGGTTCAATTGTTAGATATTAATTAATTAAGGTGAAGATCAGTTTTGAACTCAAGCTCCAATACAATATCAATTAAGACTTTACCAACTAACCTAAGGGCATCACTGTGATTATCTTTGTGCATGATGATGTCATTGTGATTACCAACTGCTCTAGGAGTAATGCTACACTATACCCATTACTCAGTTACCATCAGACGTGGGATGCCAAGCCACGTGGCAACCTACATGGCTTGCCACTTTAACCAACTTTTAAATCTAAAAAAGTTGCAACTTACATTGCATACGGATCGATCAACCAACTAATTGACGTGGAGCATGCATGCCTCGTAGGTTGCCACATCTTATGGGAATGGAGTGATAGATATTTCGATGAGAGGACCAACATTTCCCCAAGTTAAATTTACACTGAAAGAGCTCTATAATAATCATCTTTGTCCACAATTGCAATAACTGAAATTTTCAACATCTTTGTCCATGGTTCACTTAAATTAGGCGGCATGTCAATTCCTATATTTTAATTCATTTTCTTCCTAGATCATTTTCACATAAATTCTAATATTCTGATTGTCTATCTTCCTCTACTTTTTCTCCTGCTTCCACAGCTCATAGGCCCAAGGTTCAAGGATCCCTTTTTCTACTCAACATTTCTCAACCTTCCAAATGATTAATTCTTTTGATTAATTTGAAGTCAATAAATTCTGCATGCTTCTATAAGGAGATTTAGATTGTAAAGTTGCCCTAATTGAGTTATTAAGTTAATTATTGGAACAACTTATAAGGAAAATTATATGAAAATTTCTGCTAATTGCTCAGATTCATTGTACTTTGCACATACAAATATTGTATGATGTAAACAAGTCAATTGATTATCCACAGGCCACTTGGGTCCTTGAAACTAGGTTGGAGCCAAGTGCTTTCATATAATGAGGGTGATAAACTGACAATACAGATTGAAGAAATGGAGCCCGGCCAGTTCCCTGTGTCTTGAATAGTAGGAATTACCAAACGGCTATTAACACCACTTAGTTCATATATTTTTCTTTCTTCAAAAAGATATAAAAACTTGTGGTGTGTATTTAATGTGGATTTTTTTTTTTTTTTAAAAAAAATAACAATTAGGCTAGGGGTTTCTCAAGTCAATCCCTTAACAGATCTTGTGAGATGAATGGCTCATACCCACATAATTAAACAATGATAATTGCGAGGAGTCAAAACAATGATTTCTAAGGAGCATTCTTAAAATCTGATCACTTGACCAATCCCATAAGAGTGTATACAGTGTGGATTTTAATCCACCTTCAATAGTGAAACCTCAATCCCATAGCACACAAATAGAAAACCACATTGCCTTTATAAGATAATACATGTGTACAGCAAATATAGTAGGAAATGCAGACAAGCTTGACAATACAATACATGCACCCAACATATATATATATCTTTGCACAAAATCCAAATATCCTAGACATGCATCATACGACATACTCAGAAATTATAAAAAAGCCATGAAATCAACTCATAACAATAGAGAGATATTGATAGAAGTATCTTTTAAACCAAAGAGGTCTCAGACACCACAGTAGGCAGTAACACAACACTTGGCCCTCCGACCCTCCTCCGTGCCGAAGAACTGAAGTAGCCCATTATGATCAAATGGCTTAAACTTCAATGGGTGTTTCTCGTCAACAAGCTCTTCCGGTGTTTGAATCATCCCCCTGTTGAATGAAAACACCCCGACTGAGTATCTCTCTTCAGTCCCACTCATCACCACTTGATGGACAGAAGAATGTATTCTTCCATTGCTCCATGCCTGCTCCAAAGGAATCATCTCATTAAATCTTATTAGTAACAAAACCTCAGAAAAATTAATAATTAACCAATTACAACGTCTTTAAAGAAAGATCTGTGGTATCATCTCTTCATCAAAAAAAAAAAAAAGAAGAAGATTGATTGATGGAAATTAAAACCATTTAAGGAGTAGTAAAACCATTTAGGCCTCGTTAAGTCATCTTGTTGGAAATTAAAAAATTACTATTTATTTTACGTACTATTGAAGGATCATATCCATCACCTTGAATAAAAAATTTAAGAGAATGATTGTTTTCAGCAAATTAAAATCTTTCATAATATTAGACTTAATTATATAAATATTCAAGAAATTAGGGACACACCATTAAGGCATCGCCTGCCATGACCACGAAGGTTGAAGGTGAGCCCTCATGAGGAATCCAATTGCCATCCTTTGATTGTATCTCCAAGCCATTAACATGAGTTTGATGAATTATGGATGTAAAGCTCTTGTCCGTATGTGGGCGAAAACCCAGATTTGTTTCATTCATCTGTGGTAGTCTATATTTGAACAATTTAAGAAGGTATCTATTCGATTCCACATGAGAGTCGTAGTACTTCTCTGCACCATAGCTCTTAAATAGCATTTTCATCACCAACTTGTCTAATTCTGCCACTCTCTTCGAAAGCAAATGAGCACTTTCACTAACAAAAAAAAAAAAAAAAAAAAAAAAAAAAAAAAAAAAAAAACCAATTGGTAAAAATTAAAGACTGTCCCCCTTTATAAAAAATAAAAATAAATAAATAAATAAAAACGCATTTTTTTTTTAATAAAGTTCATTTAATCCATTCATAACTATTACTTTGAATTAGGGATTATTTGGCAAACCTAAAAATTAGTCGGCCTAAAATAAATATAATAAATTTTAGAATCACAATGTTTGATAACCATTTTTTTTTTCTAGATAATTTATTTAGCTTGCTGTTGAAAATAAGGTATAAACACAGTTTTTTTCAAAAAAAAAACTGACTGTAAGTTGGTTTGGTCTTTTTTTTTTTTTTTTTTTTTTTTTTTTTTTCTTTTTAAATCAAATAAAAGTTAGGGATTAAACTCAATTTTCCCAAACAGGCCCTTAATCTACCAATTTTTACCCACAATAGTTAGGATATCAATTAAAGTTTAGTCTTTTCGATCGGGTAAAAATTTTGAAATAGTCTAAAGTAAAAATGAGGACAATATTGAGAAATGAGGGAGTAAGATTACAGTGAGAAATTAAAGTATATCAAATTTCATATACCAGAAGCCATCATTTCCAGCGGGCCACATGAGATTTGTGAATCTTTGAGCATTCTCAAGATCAGTCACTTCATCGATGCCCAAGCCTTCATGGAGAGGAACGATGGAGCATTGGCCGACATAGCCATGGGAACGTTGATCATTATTAATGTTTTTCATCTTCACTTCTGTGGGAAGGTCAAACAAGGCTTTCATTTCGCCGAAGAGGGTGTTGTGGGTTTCAGAAGAAACTCCATCGTACACTGCTACAAAACAGCCATACTCTTCGAGTGCTTGGCGAACATCATTGCACATGGTGAGCCAAGAACTTGAGCCATGCTTCAGTGGTTCCTTGGAGAAATCTATCACTGGTAGCTTAGGCAGTGTGAGAGAACCCATTTATATTTATTTTTTCTGATCTTTTTTTCTCAACTAGAAAGTTTTAGTGCTCCTCAGAAGTTCACGGTACTTATAGACCTTCCTTTTCAAAAAAAAAAAAAAAAAGACTAGGTTGCTTTCAAAAAAAACAAAGACTAGGTTTATATGCATTTTTATAAACCTTCCTTTTCCAAAAAAAAAAAAAATGAATGTGTGGCCATCAAGCATAAGTGTTTTCTATAGGTGTGGCCATCAAGCATCTAGAAGACTAGGTTGCTTTCAATTGGCAAAATACTAAATTACAAAGATGTTAGGAATTGTAATCAGAATTGCTTATTATATGGTGGATGATAAAAGAAGGATATATTGTCTAACTGGTCATGACTTATGATGGCTGCCTTGATACCATTACTTTAGGGTTGGCAACATTTAATGGTCCAATGATGGTCCCTGAGGTAATTAAGGACCACAAGCCTATACCCAAAAATATATATATATGTAAATATATGCACAAGTTGGGTAACTAGTCCTCCTCATAAAATTTGTGTGTAGTATTTGTTGTTTTACACAGATGATGGTGCCAAGGCCAAACAGCTCGCCTGGTAGCCAATGTACGTATATAAATCGTTCTTATAGGGATCCTTAAAATAAGATACATGTAAATAGACATACTATATATTAATATTATGACCTGTTTGTTTGGATGGAATCAAAGAGAATCGAAATAAAATAGAATGAGATTTCAATGGTAAGCATGGCCTGACATTATTGAAATCTTATTTCATTTCATTCCAATTCAATTCCCCTCCAATCCGACAAAACAAACGTGCCTATTACCTTATTTGTTGTGTAACATTCCAAAATTCTAACTACATACTAGTCCACTTTTTAAATCTCCTTACATTTTGGTCATTAGATCAAAATAAGAAATTGATATTCAAAACACATCTAGTATTTTCTTTAAAGCATTGCATATATATAACACAATATATAATAACTTATCAGAGTCAAAAAAAAAAAAAAAAAAAAAAACTATATATATTTCCTATAGATATATACATGTAGTCATGTATAAGAAATGCATTTTTTTTTGTTTTTTTTGTTTTTTTTGTTTGCCTTATCTCTGTCATGTTGTTTCTTAGATACTTTAAAAATTATCGTGTCAAGATGTCTGTATCATATTGTAACTGTGTCACATGTCCATATTCGTACTTCATAGCTCATAACCATCTTGCGGTCTTTCCCCATAATGGGATTCTTGTGTCTCCTATGCGGCTATGTACCACTATGTCTTCTAAAAAACTAATCTAGCAACAAAACTATGAGGGGAAATTCACACCAAAAATCGCGGGAGGCCTCATTGGCACCCAAAGACTTACTTTTCATCTCTTATTTTATAATTTAAGATTTTATAAAAAAAAATATATAAGGTTTTCAGAAAAACTAACAGCATTATCTATTAGAAAACATCATTTTGAACAAGAAAGTTTTTCCAAAATCTATTGTTTAAGCGGACCTTTTAATCATTAATGAAGCGAAGATTATAAATGGCAAAAAAGTTTACTTAAACGATATATTTTGGAAAAACTTTCTTCTAAAAACTTGTTCAAAATGATGTTTTTAATAGAATATGTGATGAGTTTTTATAAATAAAAAAAAAATATTATATTTTTCATAAAACTTTAAAGTGTAAAATAAGCGAGAGACGAAAAGTAAGTCTTGGTACGCCAGATCCCCAAAATCGCGTAGAGGAAAATACAAGAATCAGGCTTTAATTGGGCTCCAAAATTTAATTGGGCTTCAATGGGAAAATGAATGGTGACCCTTCTTGTCCTGGATGTTCACATACATTTTTGAAGAGGAGGCCTCGTCAATAGATTGTTGACCAAAGGCTTACTATTTGGACCATGGGCTTATTGCTTGGATCCGTGCGAATCAAAAGTTGAGTTAAGGGAACGGCTATTGCAAACCCTCAAAGGGTTAAGTTGCCCCCACCTGATATTCCCACCCCCCAAATATATATACCCACCCCTTTAAAAAACTAAAACACCCCTCTTCTAAAATAACCCTAATCCTCACCCAACCCTTCACCCACCCCACTCCCCCCCCCCAACATGAGACAGTGATGGGAGAACGATGACGGCGACGGAGGTTCTTCCCCTTCTCTCTCCTTCTCCTCTTTTTTCTGCTTCTTCTTCTTTTTTTTTTCTTTCCTTCCTCTGCTGGTCAGATCTGTGGAGGGAGGTTTTTTTTTTCAAAACCTCCATTTTTTCCAGTGGCGTGGGGTGTCGGCGATGGAAGATTCTTTTTCTTCTCTCTTCTTCTCCTCTTCTTTCTTTCTTTCTTTCTTTCTTTTGCCCTTTGCTGCTGGTCAGATCTGTGTGTTTTCGAAAAGGGAGGTTTTTTTTCAAAACCTCCATTTTTTCCGGTGGGGTGGGGTGCCGGCGACAGGAGGTTCTTCCTCTTCCCTCTTCTTCTCCTTTTTTTTTTTTTTTTTTTCCCCCTTTAATGCTGGTCAGATCTGTGTGTTTCTGGCAAGGGAGGTTTTTTTTTAAAACCTCCATTTTTTCTGATAGGGTGGGGTGTCGGCGACGGGAGGGAAGAGAAAGAAAAGGAAAGAAAAAAAAGAGGGCTGCCGGGAGGGAAGAGGAGAAGAAAAAAAAAAAACAGAAAGAAAGAAGAAGAAGAAGAAGAAGAAGAAGAAGAAGAACAAGAAGAAGAGGCTGCCAATGGGAGGGAAAACCTCCATTTTTTCTGATGGGGTGGGGTGTCGGCGACGGGAGGGAAGAGAAAGAAAAGGAAAGAAAAAAAAGAGGGCTGCCGGGAGGGAAGAGGAGAAGAAAAAAAAAAAAAGAAAGAAAGAAGAAGAAGAAGAAGAAGAAGAAGAGGCTACCGACGGGAAGGGGGGCTCCCCTCGCCGTCGCCAGTGAGCTGGTCAAATCTGTGTTTTCCGGCAAGGGTCTGTGTTTTCCAGCGAGGGGTACTTAAGCCATTTTTAGTAATTTTGTATAATAATTTTTTTAATTAAAAAATTAGAGGGGCAACTTAACTCTTTGGGGGGTTGCAATAGCCGTTCCCTTGGGTTAAACTTAATACAAATGGATGTTCTAGAGGTAATCCTGCTCAACAGAGGTAGGTGGACTTCTTAGGCATTAACAGGGCTTGTGGTCGATGGGCTTCACTATCAACTTAGGTGTTTTTAAGGACGGCATTGCGACCCCTCAATTTTATTTGTAAATTCCACTTCTTTTTATTTTTTGAAATTTTATGAAAAGTAGCTATACTATCCACTGAAAAATATCATTTTAAACAACTTTATAAAATAAAATTTTTTCAAAATCTATCGTTTAAGAGATTTTTTTTATTTATTTACAATTTGTATTTCATTTTTACGAAAAAGAAAATTATAAATAACAAAAAATTCCACTAAAACGATAGATTTTGAAAAAAAACCTTTCCTATAAAGTTGTTCAGAATTATGTTTTCTTATAGACAATGTGACCAGTTTTCAAGAAAATCTTACATATTTTTCCTAAAATTTTGAGAAATTTAAAATAAATGGAGTATGCAAATAAAGTTGAGGGGTTGCTCAGGTTTTTTTGTTTTTTTGCAGCAAGGGTATCATAAGAAATCTAAAAAATTTCTCGTCAGCGAAGCCCGTAGTGTTTAGACATGGCTCCACTCCAACAATCCAACATGGGATGAGGGCTATCATGAGATTATTCGTCGCCAACAGATCAACGCGCAGACCAACTAGACAATATGGGCCTGGCCAGCCCATTTGCAGTTTCCAATCTAAAAAATCCTCCTGTTTCTTTGTTGCAATGTGTACATAGAGACTTTAGGGCCGAATGTTCTCCTCAGCACCATTTCAAAGAAAAGGGGGGGCATTGATCTTGTTAAACTCTTTACTCATATATATATTTTTTTCACTTTGGAATCATCATCTCTTTATTTTGGGTCATGTGGACTGCAGATTGTGTACTCAACACACTATAATGGAAATCAACAAATATAAAATATTTAACTTTGTTATGGCCTAAACTTTTGAAATCGTTTATATATAATTGGGAAAAGATAGAAAAAAGCTACTTATAATTGGAAAAAATACAACATAGGATTGCGGCATGTTACAAGTTTTCATCTAATCGCGCTCATTATAATGACTAAATTAAAGCATATACTGTTACAAAACCTTTTTTTTTTTTTTTTTTTTTTTTTTTGTTAAATTAACGATTAAGGGTTTCTCAAGTCAATCTCCTAATAGATCTTTTGAGATGCACGGTTCATACCTACATAATTAAGTAAGGATAATTGCGAGGAGTTAAAGCAATGACTTCTAAGGAGCATTCTTAAGATCTGACTATTCGACCAATCCCATAAGAGTGTATATATTGTGGATTTTAATCCACCTTCAATGGCCAAACCTCAATCCCATAGCACACAAATAGAAAACCACATTGCCTTTATAAGATAATACATGTATACCGCAAATATAGTAGGAAATGCAGACAAGCTTGACAATTCAATACATGCACCCAACATATATATATCTTTGCACGAAATCCAAATAATATCTTACACATGCATCATATGACATACTCAGAAATTATAAAAAAAGCCATGAAATCAACACATAACAGTAGAGATATATTGATAGAAGTATCTTTTAAACCAAAGAGGTCTCAGACACCACAGTAGGCAGTAACACAACACTTGGCTCTCCAACCCTCCTCCGTGCCGAAGAACTGAAGCAGCCCATTATGATCAAATGGCTTAAACTTCAATGGGTGTTTCTCGCCTACAAGCTCTTCCGGTGTTTGAATCATCCCCCTGTTGAATGAAAACACCCCGACCGAGTATCTCTCTTCAGTCCCACTCATCACCACTTGATGGACAGAAGAATGTATTCCGATGTTGCTATAATTGAAATTAGCTCCAACTTAATAAACAAAATTTTAACTTCAACTTCTTGGGTTGGTTGGTTGTCAGCCTAAATTGGGAAGAATGGTGGCCTGACCATATTCACGCCATAAATGATGCGATCAAAGATGGGACATCTGGTCAATTTATTGTGCATGGTGACCACATGATATCGTTGCTCACAGCTAGATAAACTAGTGAAGGTCCTCTAGGATAGAAGACAATACAACCACATCATAAGAAATATGAAAGATATAAGAAAGTAAAAATGGGTATAATGTGGACCCGGAAGCCTTTCAGTATGATAATTGAGTGTAGCGATCTAAGAAAGTAAAAACAACCAGTTGATACAATGATTCTGTTCAGGGGACAAATTAAAGCTGTCGATTTCCTTCCCAGTCTTCACTTTCTCTTTTTATTTTTTTTATTTAGCTCTGGGTAAGATGGAAAAGGGACGAAATCACATGATTAGTACTCATCGGCACGAATGAATAGAGATTATGAAATATTGGAATTAATATATGCGGAGGGGAAAATTATATTATGAACGACAAAAACAGTCCACATCTCATCTTGGTTGGGGCCTTGGGATGCCTATTTTGGAGAGAAATTGATGTTTTCTAACATAGGGATCTGAAGATTCCAAGAGGTCCCCTTGGTTTTTTGCTCCAAGGAGTATTTTTTAATTGAAAACATTAAACTCTCTCACACAACTTATAAGAGGTTTTATTTTTTAAGATCTATTTGGGAATATTAAAAATTGGATCAGATTGTATTTACTCCTTAACTATTATCTAGTTTTTAAATAAATTAATTTACAATTGGTGTGAAAAAGATTTTTTCCCAAAAATCACATCAATTAATTTATTTTAGATTGAGGCCGCACATTCATAGTCATTTGTTATTTAAGTTGATTCTAAGTGCATTTTGAGACATGTATACATTCGAAGAACATGAAACATTTGCAAATATACTTAAATAGAAAACTAAAAGTAAAAAAACAGTTTAGCACAAACACAGTACTCCCATGATTATTGATAACTCAATAGCTTCAATTTGCAGAGAAGCATTAAGAAGTTTACATAGGTTTGAAATATCCCACATGAAATTTACGGAGAGAAAGCAAAGATAAAACCCTACACAGCCATAATATAAAGGTAATGCTATACCTAACACTAAAATCAAACTACTCATGCCAGGCCAAGTGTTTGTAATTAGGTGTTGTAGCTAGGAGTTTGCTTGCGACGTTTCCCTTTATGTAATTATAAGACATATAGGGATATACGCACTCAGCAACCTAGCCATAATATTCATACGCCACATAGAAACATAGACACTATTTGTTAATAACTGAAGAGGTCTCAAACACCGCAGTAAGATCTGAGAGAACGTTGGTGTCTTGCACCATCGCGTGGAGAAACGAATTGAAGATATCCCAAATGTTCAAATGGCTTAAACTGTAACGGGTGTTCATCATCAACCAGTTCGTCTGGTGCTTGAATTATCCCATTGGTGTACTCAAAAATCCCAAGTGAATATCTCACTTTGCTCCCACTCATAGTGACCCGATGCTGAGGAGATTTGATTCTGTCATTGCTCCACGCCTACACCAAGCAAAAGATGCATCGATCATATCTCTTTGAAGATTAACACTGGTCATTTAAAGAAGCATAATATATCTATCAATTAATTATAGCTTGTTTATAGATTCAAAATGGTAATTACCAATCACTAGAAGGTATAGTGACATACCATGAGTGCATCGCCTGCCATGACCACAAAAGACGAAGGTGAAAGCTCAAAACCAATCCACTCACCATCCTTGGTTTCTATCTCCAAACCATCAATTTGATTTTGATAAAGTATGGTCATGAAGCTTTTGTCCGAGTGGGGAGCCAAACCCAAATTAGACTTGTTTATTTCGGGTAATGTATATTTCATGGGTCGGAGAAGGTATGTCATTGATTCAATGTGGGAGTCATAGCACTTGGATACACCATAGCTTTCAAACACCATTCTTGTCAATATGAGATCTAATTCCACAATCAGCTTTGAGAACGAATGGACACTTTCACTAACCCATGAAGAACAAGTAAAACAAATAAGCATAAACTAATGCACCCTATGTTTGGTTCCCGGATTCCACTAGCGAAAGAAAAAAAATGAGAAGGAAAGAAAAACCTTATATATATATATATATATACACAGGGGTGGTTGCACTAAGGTGCATCTACCCTCATGTGCAACCACTCAAATTTGAAAAAAAAAAAATTTTGAATAAGTAATTTTATTTGAATTTACTTAAGTGCTTTAGCCCTCATTGAGAAAAAATGATTAATTTTGATTAAATTTTGTTAAATTTTGGTTAAATTTACTAATGTACACCATTTTTGTAGATAATATAAAGTTGGGTTTAATTTGTGAATTGGTTTTTATGACATGTTTGTTAGTCTTATGTACTATTTCATAACTTCTATTTAGTCATGTCAATGTGTGGTCCTTCAACTTTTATTCTTTTCCTATCTTGCTAAGACCTTATCCCGTATAAAGTAAATGGGTATAGGAATGTTAGGAGTAGTATATAAAGTTCTGCATTTCTAAAAGTTGCCTACGCATTTTAAAATATGGCATGCCTATCGTTTTATGTCATTTCACCACTTCAAGTCAATCATGCCGATATGTAGTCCTCCTACCTTTCTCTCTTTCCTTTTTAACTCTTAGAAGCAAAATATATATATATTAAAAAAAATTTTAAAACGTGCAACCACTAAGAAAATTTTTTGGATTCGCCCGTATATATATATATATATATATATATATATATATATATATATATATTTCCTAATAAAATCCGAGAACCAAATAAAGCCTAAAGAGTTAAATCAAAGGATTTTTGTGTTAAGGAGATAAAATCATACCAGAAACCATCGTTTCCACCATGCCACATGAGATTGGCAAAACTCTGAATGCCTTCTAGAGTCGTTGCATTTTCGATGCCCAAGCTTTCGTGGAGAGGAAGAGCGGGGTGGTTCCCAACATAGCCATGGAACGGCTTGCTACCAGTGTTTTGAAATTTTTTTTCTAATGGGAGATCAAACAACTCTTCTAATGCGCCGAAGACTCTGTCACGAAGTTGTGAAGAAACTTTATCGTACAATACTACGAAACAACCGTACTCTTCAAGTGCGCGTCGAATATCGTTGCATGCTGAGATCCAAGCGCCTTTGCCAGGCTTTAAGGTTTCCTCAGAGAAATCCACAACAGGAATCTTGGGATGTGTTTGGGAACCCATGATTTTTAGTTTCAGTGTCTTTTTTTTGGTTTGCTTCTTTCGTTTCTTACGTAGCTAGTTGGAGTATTGTTGTCTACTGATCAGGGGATGCATTAATATTGGTCATTTTGCTTATAGAGTACGGTTGTATCCATTTGTTTTATTACAAGATAAATGAAAATACGAATGATCGATATGGTGACAGCTGGTGATTGACGAGAGGTTGATCAATCCAAGTCCTTGGCCGGCGGCCTGCACTTTCTTGTGCAGTTGGAGGTTTAAAAACAGAATGAATATGCGGCCGGGAAAATTATATTCGTAGCTCTATGAGAGAACAAAAGGTCGTCCTAGCCTCATCTTGGGTGGGGGAGCCTAAAGGTCAACAAGATACACCAATGATTTATTGGTCTATTTTATGGAAAATTAAAGGTGCTAAAATAATTTGGAGCTTTGCTACTCAGCCCATTGATGGGCATGCCCATCTAGATATACGGGGTGGGCCCATCTAACAAGGTTTATTCACTCGATTGGGTCTTTTGTTTCCCTCTTTTGGAGAGAAATTTATTGACGTTTTCTAAAATATGGTTCTCAGATAGTTTTCTGTAAGTACAATGGATCTGTTAATGTTGATATATAACTCTCATTTTAAGGCACCTGATAGGAACTTTCTATTTTAAGGAGCCTGACATGAATCCTTTTGAAGTAAAACAAAAAAAAAGTGAGGTTTCCTATTATAGAATAGAGAAGAAGGCCTAGTAATTAAGAATTCTAGCTCCTTAAAATACCGAAGATAACTTAGAAATCTTTCTTTAGCTGGACTTGAACAATGGAACGGTTCTATTTAGTTCGACATAAAATAGGATAAGAAAAATCGATCAATTACGCATATATAAAAAAGTAGTATTTAATTTTTGACATTTGGATGGACCTGGAAAATTAAGATGACATGGTCACATGGTGTAAAAGAACATAATCTGGAAATAACCTGGTAACCTCATATAAAAAGATAAAATTTTGCCATATTTCAAGAGGCCGCAAGCAGAACAACGAAAAAAAAAAAAAAAAAAAAAAAAAGCATTGCGTACGTAGCACAATTAATCACACTTGCATGATTTTTAACAACTCAATGGCTTCTACCTGCAGAGAGAAGCATAAAGAAGATTGCATAGATTTGACACCACAAAACATTTACCTTGACGAAGCAGAGACAAAACCCTCACCAGGGCCCATCCTGATACCAGGCGAGCAAGGCCGGCGGCCACCTGGGCCCCATAATTTGGGCTAAAAAAAAAGTTCCCCATTTGCTTCCCCCTTTGCTAGTTATAATGGCCTAAGAATCAGCTCAAAAGCTTCTCTATTGTTTTTCTTAAAAAGGTTCCTATTTTACCAATTGGGTTAGCCTAATTCTAATCTAAAGAAAAAGTGAAACCCCCCCCCGCCCCCCAAAAAAAAAAAAAGGGCGAGAAGAGTAATGTTTAAATGACACTTTATTATAATTTTTTTTTTTTTTTTTTTTTGGTATTATAGCTTTAGATTTTATTTGGCATTTGGTTTTTTTTCTTTTTTGTGTTGTAAAAGTGGATTTTGCTTAATTATGAAGCAAGAAGTATGTATTTTATCTTTATAAGTTTTTGTAAATCTCCTGGCATTTAAATTTATAAAAACAAATTTTAGTAATTTTATATGCAAACAAACTTTATGTTGGTACTTGGTACTAGTAGGGAATTTTTTTTTGGATATTTAGAATTTTTATTTATTTATTTTTTTTTTTTGGAATACATATAGAAAGAAAAGAGTCCTATTTTAAGAGTTCACTTGTGGCCCCAAATTACTCAGAACCGGCCTGACCCTCACAACCATAATATTCATACTCGGAATGAAACCATATTCATAACCGTTCATTAGTTATTATCTGAAGAGGTCTCAAACACCACAGTAACATCTGAGGTATTTTGGACCGTCATGTGCATAAAAGAAACGAACATATCCAAAATGTTCAAATGGCTTAAACCGTAATGGGTGTTCATCATCGACCGGTTCTTCTGGTGTTTGAATAATCCCATTGCTGAATTCAAACAACCCAAGTGAATATCTCACTTTGCTTCCGCCCATAGTGACTTGATGATTAGGAGATTGTTGATTTCATGAGCCGGAGATAGTAAATTGTTGATTCAAATGTGGAGTCATAGTACTTGGATACACCGTAGCCTTCAAATATCATTCTTGTCAAGATGAGATTTAATTCCGCCACTAGCTTTGAGTATGAATAAACACTCTCACTAACCAAAAAAAATAAAAATAATAAAGAAGAAACCAATGAAGATCAAGTAAAACAAAAAGGGGCCGAGCCAAAAAAAAAAAAAAAAAACAACAGAAGCTTTGGACAGTCAATACATTAACTCACTAAAAAATGGATTTTCCCCCTATACTTTAGGGGGGAAATTGTACTTTATATATTCTGTAAAATCAGAACTAAAGTTAGAAAACAAAAGGATTTTGAATACTAATTTTTGTGGGAGGGTCAAATTTTAGGTAGCAAAATTAAATTTTTGGGAGGGTAAAATTGGAATTATTTAAAAAATTAGAACTAAATGATAAAAACTAGCTAGCAGAGATTTTTTATTTTTATATTTATTTTTACCAGCAGATAATTTTTTATTTTTTATTTTTAAAGTTTTGTGGAAATTATAGAACAGGTCAAATTTACAAAATGATCAAAATTTTTAGACCAAAAATAAATTTTGGGAGGGTCAAATTTGCAACTATAAAAAATTAATTGTGACAAAAAATTGCAAAAAAAAAAAAAAAAAATGTAAAGGAGGAGGATCCTTTGACCCCTCTCTCCAGCCCCTCCCTCAAGAACTCGACTCATGAAAACAAATAAACATAAATTGAAAACTGAAATTGAAGCATTATTTGGTAACAAAGTAGATCAAACCATACCGGAAACGATCGTTTCCTCCAGGCCACATGGGATCAGTGAAACTTTGAATGCTTTGTCGAGTAGTTGCATTTTCGATGCCCAAGGCTTCATGGAGAGGAATAGTTGGCATTTGCCCCAACATAGCCAAGTGTCATGGGTCGGGTCTCCAACCCAAAAGGTTAGCCCATTAGGTGGATGAAATTCCGGTTAAATAACCCTAGAATACCTAGAAGGGGGGTTGAATAGGTATTACTCAAATCCTTACCCAATTTTAATTATGAAACTCACAAAACCAATTATCACAATTAATCCAATCGCATAGCAAGTATGAAAGCATATAAAAAGATGCACACAGGATTTTTACGTGGAAAACCCTAGATGGGAAAAACCACGGGACCTAGTCCAGTTGAAGCAAATCCACTATGAATTAAATGAGCACAAGACACACTTACAGACCAAAAGGACTTAAGCAAAAGTCTTCACTCCCACAACCGCATACGATCGATCTCCGTCTTCACGACTTTGGTCGCAACCAACCTCTTCACAGTGATTCCTTCCTCCACGAACTCGCAAGCTCGATCACCGTCGCAACGGACTCACAAACACTAAAGGATGTGAAAAATATTGTGTGGTTTGAAGGTCTCTAGAGCATGAAAAGAAAAACTAGGTTAAAAAGCTCTAGAAAAGATTTGAGAGGATGGGCTTTTGAAAACCTAATTGGGAGAGGCTTACTTCCTCTCTCTATCAGAACAAAACCTATTTAAAGAGTCTAAGAGACCCCAAAAGACTGGGATTCAAAATAAGGTCAAATAGGTAATTTAATTAAAACTTAAAAACTGGATTTTACGAGCAAGGATCGATCCTCCAGGAACCTAGGATCGATCCTAGAAAACAGAGGCAAAAAGGCTTTTTTAGAGCACCTAGGATCGATCCTCCAATGCCTAGGATCGATCCTAGAAAACAGAACTTAAAACCAGTTTTTCAAGACACCCTAGGATCGATCCTCCAATGCCTAGGATCGATCCTAACCTCCAAAACTTACAAAAATGTTTTGAAATCTTTTTCAAAAACTTTTTCACTTTGTTCAAAACTCATAACAAGAATTAAAATGAATTGAAACGATTCAAAAACCGGCTTCTAAAGACACTTACCTGTCCTAACAATGAGTGTGAGTCACATTGCCTTGAAGTCTGCACTCAAATCAATTGTAGAAGCGTTTTGAACTCTTGAAGCAACACATGACACTAAACAAACACCACTTTTGCCACGAAATATGCCAATCTAAGAAAATGGACTTTACAATCTCCCCCTTTGGCAATTCCGTGACAAAACCCACCTAATCTCGTCATGAGATATAAAACCTATTCCCAAACCACAAAACTAAATAGGCCCTATACTCACAATGAAATTTACAACTCAATAAATATAACAAACACCCCATCACACTCATCTGCAATGCTCAAATCTTAACCTGTGATCTGCACACAATACCAACAACTACCCAGCATAGCATCACATATGAAAGAGCAATACATAAACATATCTGAACATAAAACCGCATGCATAGGTAAACATAAAAACAAGTATATCACAGCATGCAGCACAGAGAATCATATGATAAAAAGCAAAGAATCATCTCCCCCTTTTTATCAGGAATGGACAAAGGAACAAAAAAAAATAACCCCCTCAAAATGCCACAACACAATGGCCAACCAGAGCACAACCCAACACCAACCAGGCTAGGAAAGACCACTAAGAACTACCACCATCCCGAGGCGGCAAAAGAGGCAACGGGCCACCCCGAGCAACCAGAACATCCTCAATCCAACCAAGCCGATCCAGAATCTCAGTAAGTAAGCCGAGGATGCGAGCCGACTGATCAAGAGGCGGTGGAGAAGGAGTCACTGGAACAGACGGAGCAGGAACAGGAGGCACAGTAGAAGTCGAGGTAGAAGACACCCGAGCGTGCTTACCCTGACGCTGTCCCCGGCTCTGTTTCAAAGTAATAGCAGAAATCTCACCCTGGGGAGCGCAAGACTGAATATCAACAGGTACACCCTTAGACAGCAGAAAATTAGAAATCAAAAGCCCAAAAGGAAGTCCAATCGACACATTAGTGACAGTCGTCGCCTGGAACACAAGCTTAACAATCAAAGATGGCAAGTCCACGGTCCCACCAGTACCCAGAGCATACAGGAAGCGGGCACGCTCAACCGTGACATCAGACTGATGGGTGGTCAGAAAAATAGTATTGCACACAACCTTGTGCAGCACCTGATAATTCTCAGTCATCAAACTAGCCCGCAGTGCACCGTGGACCTCCACAGCATGACCACATAAGGTATTATAAACAAGAGAAATGGCAGGAGTCTGAGTAATCTTGTCATTCGGGAGATCAGGAGCAGGAACCCGGCATAAGCCTAGAAAAGTGGCAACAGACTGAGCAGAAAAGGTCACATCCACACCCAAGACGCGAGACTAAAGCACCCAATTGTCAGTATTCTGGTGAAACATGTTGGCATAAAAGAGCTGAACCAACCGAAAATAAACACGGCCCCTCAAATTCAAGATGGGACGCCAATGGCGGCGCTGAAAGATCATATTGACGAAGCCATTTCCAATCCCATCAAGATTAACAACCCGCTCACCCAAAACTGGACGCTTGGAGTACATAGAGAGAAAGGATTGCTTGTGATCAACAGAACGCCACCAGGACTCAACAACGGACATGTCCATAACCATGTCAGCAAGAACATCAGTCCCGGGACCGACAGGAGGTGGAGCACCGTAATCAGGCTCATCAAGAGAAGCACCAACATCATCAGAAGAGGGCTCAGCCTCCGCCTCACTATACTCACTAGAACTCGTAGAGGAGTCAGAAGGAGTGGGAGAGCGAGTAGAACGCTTCCTCGACCCAGACCTAGAGGCAAGAGCCTTCCCTTTGCCTTTGTCAGAGGCAGGGGGCTGTCCACGACCACGTCCACGACTTGTACCATACGAAGCAGCAATGACAATGCCCTTAGCGCGGCCACGGCCACGGCCAACTCCACCAGCCATCAAAAGACAGGCAAGAACAAGGCCAAGTTCAACCAACATGGTGGACAGGAAACCAAAACTCACCAAACACTCCGGCGGAGTCCAAAGACAACTATGCCAGGCACAAAGCAGACTAAGGCACAGCCAAGCCACCGAAAAACCCCACTGATAGCCACCAACCAATGCTCTCAGAAAACAAAAAAAACAAGCCCAATCCAAATACCAAAAACCAGCACCACCAGAAAGGCAGAGGAAAACAAAAAAAAATTCAAGGGTCAAGGCAATACAGGGAAAGGGGGGACCCAAAGACATAGCCAATACCACTGGCAAGCCGCAGGAAAACAGACCCAAAATAAATAAATAAAAACACCAGAAAGGAAAGAAAATAATAATCATATGGCGAGGGCCTGAGCAATACAGGGAAGGGGGGAGGGCCCAAGCAAACAGATATGCACCAACAATCCAAAAAAAAAAAACACAGCATCGCACACACCTGTCCCCAACACCGAATCCCCCAACACAGCAATGATGGCTCACACACAAGGAAACCAAAACAAATGCCCAAATCAGAGAAACAAAGCACATGGTCACGCACACGAGTGAAACAGAGTACGAGAGAGAGACAACCATAAAAAAAATAAAAAAAATGAGAGAGAGAGGGAACATACCAAAAAGCGAAGAGAAGACCGCGCCCACGCACACAGCAGGAAGAGGAGAGCACCGAAAATGGAGAATCGACAGGCGAGACAGCACACCGACGACGAGACGAACCAGAGACGAGAAGCAGAGGAAGCACCGGCACAGCACCGGCGATGGAGAGGAAGAGCACCGATAGACAGAGGAAGACACCCACGGGAGGCGCCGGAGAAGGAGAAATCAGCCAAGGAGGTCACCGGAAAACTTCTAGGGCTCCAAAAGAGGCGACGGGGAAAAGGAACAGGGAAAATGAATAGAAAAAAAATGGGTTGCAAACCAAAAAAAAAAAAACTGGGTAAACAAATTACCCAAGCCCGAAAAACAAAAAAAATGGATACCCAAAAGAAATGGGTGGAACCCAACGCAGAAAACAGAAAACAAAAAAATAAACAACCCAATGGGTTTCCAACCCGACAGGGGAAACGGACCAAATAACCCAAAAACAAGGATACCCGAGGAAAGATTGGGTAGCGGGCCCAACAAAGGAAACTGGGTATAAAACCCAAACCCGGAGAAAAGAAAAGAAAAAAAATCTGGAAAATTACCCAGATTAAAACAAAAAAAAATGGGAACCGAAACAAAAACAAATAAAAAAAAAATAAAAGGAGGGAAAAAATAAAAAAAAAACAGACTTCCCTTGAAAACAATAACACCAAAAAAAAATCTCCCCCTAAAACACACAACCCCAAACTGCCCTTAAAAAAAAATTACCAAATTCACAAAACAAACTTTAAATATCCCAAAAAAAATCTCTTGAATTATAACAACCAAAAAAAATGAGGGCTCAATGCATGCCACTAAGAAAGATACCAACATATAAGATAAGCACTAACAGGTGAGACGCGAAATCCAAAAAAAAATGGAGGTCAACGACCAATAACCAATTGATCAACAAATGCTTGCAACTAAGGCATAATTAGCGGAAATTAACAAGAAAAATTGCATGCCACGTGTAAGAATGCACTATCAATGTGAAGGGGTTGATGAACCAAAACCACGCATGAAAATCTATGATTGGCAATCCCAAGAAATTGAGAATAAGAGTCAAACCATGTTAAGTACGAAAAGATTGCTTTTCACCCTTTTGAATAGTATCTTTTTCTTTTTCAATGCGCTGTGGGAATTGTTGTGAAGGAATCAAGAGTTCGCACCTTTCCCAAATTTCTTTTAGAATGTCTTTTGACATTAACGCGCAACTTCAAAATATCTTTCTTTTTAACATGATGGCTTTCACACTTTCACGCAGCCAGCCCTCTTCAAGAATTACCTCACGTTAACTTCGGACAACGCAAAGGTAGCCCTTTTCATGAGATATAGGGATATGCATAACATACGGGTCATTCAAATTCACTAATTCCGAGGAATTAGAAAACAAAGATTACCATGCCATGATTTTAGTTGAGAAACCCCAAAAACAGAGAATAGTGGTGCAGTGTAAAGTGCAGGCATGAAACGCATTGTAATGTTCCACTAAGCACGCGTAATAGAACAACACTAAATATCAAACAAGTTATCGTGGGAACCTCAGTATAATATAATAGTCAATAAGGACTCGTCTCACAAGATAGTGCAAATCATATATGACTGACACCCATCAGAACGAGAAATGCACGAACGCACATAAAAATCTTGTTATATTTTTCTTAAACAAAAAGAAAATAAAAAAATAAAAAATAAAAAAGATAATAAAAAAAAAAACAAAAGCCATAAATCCTAAACTATCCCATAAACCAAGAACAAGATGAAACATGAGAGGACAAAGGAATATGGTGAAACAGACACACAGACTCAGTCAACCGAAAAGACACCAATAGATTTCCGAAGGGATTCAAACCTAAGAAAATCTAGAGGTTTAGTGAAAAGATCCGCTAGTTGACTCTCAGTAGGAACAAACTCTAAGGAAATCACTTTTTCTTCAACCAAGTCGCGAATAAAGTGATGACGAATATCAATGTGCTTAGTCCTAGAGTGCTGAACAGGAATCTTGGAGATATTAATAGCACTAGTATTATCACAATGAACAATCATAGTACCCTGCTCAATCCCATAATCCAGTAACATCTGTTTCATCCATATGAGTTGAGTACAACAACTCCCAGCGGCTCTGTACTCAGCTTCAGCAGTAGATAGAGATATACAATTCTGTTTCTTGCTAAGCCAAGATACTAAACAATTACCCACATAAAAACAGCCACCAGTAGTACTCTTTCTATCATCGACATTTCCGGCCCAGTCGGCATCGGAATATCCAGCAACTTCGGAATTCGTATCAAACGAATACCAAAGACCAAAATCAAGTGTACCACTCACATATCGGATGATACGCTTGACTACTTCCACATGAGACTTCTTTGGAGCAGCCTGATAGCAAGCACACGCACCCACACTAAATGAAATATCAGGACGACTAGCAGTCAAGTACAACAAGCTACCAATCATACTTCTATACATAGTGTGATCTACATCCTCACCAGAAGCATCCTTACTAAGCTTCAAAGTCGTACTCATAGGAGTACGAGCATGCTTAGCATTCTCTAAACCAAACTTCTTAACCAAATCCTTAGCATACTTGCTTTGAGATATAAAGATCCCATCACTCAATTGCTTAACTTGAAGACCTAAGAAGTAATTCAGCTCACCCACCATACTCATTTCAAACTCTCTTTTCATCTCGTCAGCAAATTTATGAGCAAGTGGGTCAGACGTGGAACCAAACACTATATCATCCACATAGATCTGTGCAATGACAATCACATTCCCGACCTTCCTAATAAATAAGGTCCTATCAACTCCCCCTCGCGAAAAGCCTCTAGCAAGCAGATAAGTAGTTAAACGCTCATACCAAGCACGAGGGGCTTGTTTCAAACCATATAGGGCCTTTTTCAATCTAAGCACATAGTTGGGGTGATGAGGATCTTCAAATCCCTTAGGTTGTTCCACATAAACTTCCTCTTGAAGAATGCCATTCAGGAAAGCACTCTTCACATCCATCTGATATAGGGTGAACCTAAGATAGCAAGCTATGGCAAGAAGTCGAATGGACTCAAGCCTAGCTATAGGAGCAAAAGTCTCATCAAAGTCAATGCCCTCAACCTGAGTGTAACCCTGAGCAACTAACCTAGCCTTATTTCTAACAATGGTGCCACTTTCATCAGATTTATTCTTAAATATCCACTTGGTACCAATGATATTAACATTTTTAGGCCTAGGCACAAGATACCACACATCATTTCTAACAAATTGACTGAGCTCTTCATGCATGGCAGCAATCCAATACTCATCCTTTAAAGCTTCAATCACATTTTTCGGCTCTATGGTGGAAATGTAGCACAAATGACTGACCTCATTCCTCACTTGTCTACGGGTCTTCATCCTATCAGACACTTCACCTATAACAAGACTGGGTGGATGATTAAGCTTGACCCTAGCCGATGGTTCTAGAATAGATGATGGTTCTTGGGAGTTCGGAACTATCTCACTGACAGAATTAGATTCATCCTTTTCCAATGTGGAAGAAGGAGAATCCTCCGACTCTACACTTAGCTCATCATCATCCTCTTCTATAGACTCAACATTCACGGGATCAGCAGAAGCATCATCAATAACAACATTGACAGACTCCATGACAGTAGACGTCCTAAGATTATAAACCCTATACGCCTTACTGTTATTAGAGTAGCCTAGGAAGATACCCTCATCACTCCTAGAATCAAATTTTCCTAAACTCTCTCTATCCCGGAGGATGTAACACTTACTCCCAAACACATGGAAGTACTTAAGGTTAGGCTTCTTACCTTTCCAAAGCTCATAGCAAGTCTGTCTAGTCCTAGGTCTCAGATAGACCCTATTTATTGTATGGCAAGCTGTATTGACAGCTTCTCCCCAAAATCTCTTAGGCAAATTCTTGCCATGGAGCATAACACGAGCCATCTCCTGAATAACCCTATTTTTTCTTTCTACAACTCCGTTCATTTGAGGGGTTTTAGGAGGTGAAAACTCATGCATAATGCCACGCTCATCACAATAGGCCTCAAACTCGGATTAATCGAACTCACGACCATGATCACTTCTTATCCGAGTTATGAGATACCCTTTCTCATTTTGAACACGTTAGCATATAGTCTTGAAGCATCCAAATGCTTCGGTCTTATCTCTCAACAAAGCAATCCAAGTATATCTAGAAAAATCATCTACCATCACAAGGATATGCTTCCTGCCACCTATGGTCTCTGTCCTAGCAGGACCCATGAGATCTATATGAATCAGCTCAAGACACCTAGTGGTAACAATTTCATTTATCTTCCTATGGGAACACTGTGAGCGCCACGCCCGGTACCACATAGCTCGAGAATACGCATTAGCCTCAAAGGACTAACACGGAGAGGAGTCGCCACCCAATAATGGGAACGAGTGAACCCTAGCAGGGTCTAGCTCGTCATAACCAGAGATTTGGGTTCGGAGCTAGGGTACGCAGCTGGGAAGGTGTTAGGCACCCAGCCACGCCCGGTCGAAACCGGCCCCCACACATGATTAATGGCTTTAATTAACTTAATGTTTACTCAAAATTGACCCTATTCATTCAACCATAGCAGCACGCAAATCATGATGATATGATACAGATAAAAGCACGAAATAAACACAAAGAAATGAAATACGAGCTTAACCAATTATCAGAATAACTACAATAAAGAAAGAAACTGTCTGCCAATGCTTTATGTGCGTACGCAGTATTATTTACTGCGTACGCATACCATATACTGCGTACGCAATAAAATAATTGCGTACGCACCTATTGGCGATTTATGTCATCTCTCAAAACTTCACCTATATACCATGAGAAGGTATACACGTGAATTCCACAGACTATCATACAATAAACCTACATACTAACAAATTATCACATAATAAAACCCTAGTTTCTCCCTATGGAGAATCCACTACATGATGCATCCCAGAATAAATAAAATACAGAAATAAATACAAATATGAAAACTAAACCTAAATCATGCTAATCATGCTTTAGACAGAAATAAAATAAAATAAAATAAAATAAAAGAAGAACTAGAATCAAAAGCTAAGTTAAACTAAATTTACCGACTTTATGCTTGTTCGTGGCCCCTCAGGTCTTTGGATTAAATCAAATCAACACGAATCCTCCTCTTCTTCAAAGTGTAATCACAGCAACGAGATCAAAACTCACTCAACTTTGAAAAGAAACAGAAAACAAAAGAGAACAGGAGAAAAGAAAAGTGATTTCCGTCACTTTGCAACAGCAGAAAGTTCAATCGCGTTTTTGGGTATGAAAACGTTAGAATTGGACAAAACTCGTGAAATACAAAGTCGTAGAGAATTGAATTATCTTTCTAAGAAGACCAATTTCATCAAATTCCGACTTCAGATGGAAAAGTTATGATTAAAATACGATTGCTGGTTTTTAGAAATCTGCTGCTGAATTATGACGAATTTCACTCCCTAAAAACCCTATCTTCCTCCCCTCCCATCTCTAAGGCATTAAAAGAGTATTTATAGCTGAAATCTGGAGTTTCCCTTTCCTTCCTAGACTAGGTTTCTTTAGAGAATAATCAAAAGGTATTTTATAATGATAAAAGACTTCTAATCTGAATAGGAAAGGGAAATTGTCTTTTGTAAAAATTGGGAGACTGACCGCTAACACGCATGCACATGTACCGTATGTGCGTACACACACTCATCACATCCGTACACGTGTTAGTGGCATGATAAAAATGGCTAATTTTAATAAAATAATTTTCTTTTCATTTTAACCAAAAATCCTATGCTGTGATTCGCACTAATTCTTCAAGGATAATCCGTAAATAACCACACTAAACTCATCATCGGGGCCACGGGACTTAAGATGACAACCGGTACAAAATGGGGTGTCTACAGTTGCCCCTCTTTTGGCTGAGTTTTGCATTGCAATACGAAAGTCAAAAGCCTGAAAAGACGATCCATTTACCGGTTGGCAACTTAAAGTCCACACACACACACATGCAATAAGGTCGTGTCAGACTCAGCTGACTACCTACGTACTCCTCAGAGATCAGACCTAGCGTAGTTCATGCAAAACAATGGGGGCACTTAGTAGGTAGCTTCTTGAAACTACCAACCGCAAAGATCAATATGAAAATGTCATTCCTTTCCTGGGGAATAAGCAAAAAGCTTCATCCCTATCCAGAATCGAAGCTGGGTACTCGGACCCAAAGGGAATCGAATCAGGGTACCAGGACCCAAAGAGAATCGAATCAGGGTATTCGGACCCAAAGAGAATCGAATCAGGGTATTCGGACCTAAAGAGAATCGAATCAGGGTACTAGGACCCAAAGGGAATCAAATCAGGGTACTCGAACCCAAAGAGAATCGAATTAGGGTACTAGGACCCAAAGGGAATCAAATCAGGGTACTAGGACCTAATGAGAGTGGAATCAAAGTACTAGGACCCAATGAGTGGAATCAGGGTACTCAGACCCAAATGAAGGTGGACCTTAACGAAGGCCAAAGAAGGATTTGTAGACCCTAACGAGGGTGGACCTTAACGAAGGCCAAAGAAGGATTTATAGACCCTAACGAGGGTGGACCTTAACGAAGGCCAAAGAAGGATTGATAGACCCTAACGAAGGTCGACCTTAACGAAGGCCAAAGAAAGATTTGATAGATCCTAACGAGGGTGGACCTTAACGAAGGTCTGAAACGAGTGATCCCTAACGAGGGTATGAGCCTTAACGAAGGTCCGAAATGAGTGATCCCTAACGAGGGAATGGGCCTTGACGAAGGTCCGAAAGGAGTGATCCCTAACGAGGGAATGGGCCTTGACGAAGGTCCGAAAGGAGTGATCCCTAACGAGGGAATGGGCCTTGACGAAGGTCCGAAAGGAGTGATCCCTAACGAGGGTATGGGCCTTGACAAAGGTCCGAAATGAATGATCCCTAACGAGGGAATGGGCCTTGACGAAGGTCCGAAAGGAGTGATCCCTAACGAGGGAATGGGCCTTGACGAAGGTCCGAAAGGAGTGATCCCTAACGAGGGAATGGGCCTTGACGAAGGTCCGAAAGGAGTGATCCTTAACGAGGGAATGGGCCTTGACGAAGGTCTGAAAGGAGTGATCCCTAACGAGGGAATGGGCCTTGACGAAGGTCCGAAACGAATGATCCCTAACGAGGGTGTGGGCCTTGACGAAGGTCCGAAAGGAGTGATCCCTAACGAGGGAATGGGCCTTGACGAAGGTCCGAAAGGAGTGATCCCTAACGAGGGTTGAATCAAACATTTCCGACCAAACAAAAATATTCAACAAATCACCAAAAGAATTCATGTCTGAAAAAGACATTTAGAGACCATTCTAATCCCCAAAGAAAGATGCCCCTAGGGCAAGTAAAAAAGATTTCCCTTAAAGAATATGCCTTCAAAGCAAACAGGGTACCACTCAAGGGTTTGAATTCAAAAGCAACACTCAACATGCATGCATAGACTATTCGGAACCCATTCCCTACCTACATGGTCTAATCGAAATCGAGTCCTTGGTAGGATCGCTATTGATTTTTCTTTCTTTTAATGATCACCTTTGAACAGGGTTACTAATTTGATTAGGACATGTACTCATTCGTTTCTTTGGCATCATCTTTATCTTCAACACATTTCCTAAAACCTGCTTGAGACTGCTGAATGGAGTTGTAGCTTCTTTCCCAGAATTAGAGATTCATTTCCCAGAGCAATAATGGCACTATAGCAATTTCCGCTTTATAGGCATGTGAATACATGAAGCCCAAGACAAACACTTATTTCAAATGAAGCACAAGACACCAAACCTTTATACTACTTCCGCAAGTACGCACATGGATGACATGCGCACAACCGCCTATTGTTCAGCCCTTTGGGATTATACTCCGAGTAAATTGTCAATGATACAAAGAGGCAAATGAGGACAAAGAAGATAGAACCAATAACGATGATGTAGATAAGAAGCTCAAGCAAGACCAACAAGAAATTCAAGTATAACCTGGAATGATGAGACAATAGACTCGAGTATTGACCTCACCTATTTCAAATGTGTCTCCCTTTAATTTCCATCTCATTAAGGCAATTATTCCATTTTTCTTTTCTTAGTTAATTAATGAGGATCAATGATGTACTAGTTATTTCCATAAAATTTCACGAACTTTGGTCCACTCTTACACCAACAAAGACATCCCATATGCTGATTCTGATGGCATGTGAGGATATTCAATTGGGCTTGCCCCTTGACTCAAAGGTTGGAGTATGCATCACCTTCCTTGATGTCTGGCTATAATATCTATAGGCTTCACTCCTTCACTTTTTTTTTCTTTTTTTTTCATACCCTAACTTTTGCCTAAGTTGCCCTTTCGAGTTTTCAACCTAGCGGGCTTTCTTTTCCCAACTTGTCTTTCTTAAACTGCTTCTGATGTGACTTTTTTTCGTGCCCCTTGTATGGATTCCAAGCGATGTGAATGCACCTTTGCACAAACTTCAAATAATGTGGCTGCACCTTTGCAAGCTAGGTTGCCTACGTACCCAAAAGGGATCAAGCCAAACGTAGTTCAATCAAATTTCAACAACTTTAATCAATCGGAGAGGACTTTCATATGGACTGTAATGTAGGCTTTAGGCTCTAGGCTCAAGAAAGAAAGGATATTAAAAGCTCAAGTTTAATTTCAATGGGTTCCTATTTTTCAAGGATCACTTCACTTCACTTTCACTTCCAAACTTAGCACTTCACCTGCTATCTCATTCTGGCATCCTTTTTTTTTTCTTTTCTTCTCTTATTTTTTTCTTCCATTTTTTTTCTTTCTTTTTGTTTTTTTTTTCTTTTTCTTTTGTTTCATTTACATTGCCTCATCGCTTTAAACGAATCTCTCTCCAAAATTTGCCCCTAGTGTAGGGGGTAATCCTTGACAAGGGTGTTAGAAAGAAAACTCATTAAGGCTCAAAGGGGTTAGCAAAGGATTTTTCTTTATATATTATTTTTTTTTCAAGAACGGTAGCAGAAACGATGGCCTCTCTTCATTTCGATCTCCATTGTTCAAAATTTGAGTATGAGAAGGATAAATGTGCAAACTTTCAAGTTTATTCCATGCGTTTCTTGATAAGTCCATCAGAGTTGTAAGATCAGCCTATTCTTGTGTAAACCAATTGATATCTCTTTAAAATCTTCATTAACGTCCGAATTGATTAAGATAGCTTCAATTTTAATGGATTTCACTTTCCTTTTTTGATCCTCGTTAATTATCTTTTTTCAGATTAAAGGAATTTTGCCTTCAAAGATTTCATTATTAGGAGACACACCAAAATAAGCAAATTCAGATTTTATTCCATTATCAATAAAAGGGACCACATCAAAAGGGCTTCAATTACTTTATTGGGCTCGATTAACTTAAAAGACATTGCTGAACTCGACAGATTCGAAAGAAAGCTTAGAACTCGACGGACACAAAAGCAAACTCAAGACTCAATAAACTCAGAAATGGACTCAGAGACAGACTCTAGAGCAAACTCAATATTGGGTTCGACTCAAGAATCTTAGCTTCTCATCTTATAGCCTCGATGCCCATATTCAATACCCCGTATTCTCTGGTCGTGGTAACCTACCACTATCGATCATATCTTGAATCTCATGCCTTAGCCTTGTGCAGTTGTCTATCCTATGACCAATGCTCTGATGGAAGTCACAATATTCATTCTGCCTCCAATAGGATGGAATCGGATTGGGCAACGGCCGGGGCTCTAAAGCTTTTATGCAACCCTTTTGAGACAAGTTATCGAATACCTTAGACAATGGGACTCCAAGGTTGTCAAACTGTCTGGGTTGTTGTGCCCTTTGGTTGATGGCTCCTACGGTGGCCTGTGCGGCTCCTCCACCTGTGTTATTGCTGTTTGATCCGAATACTTTCTTATTCGTAGGCTTGCCCTCTACTTGGTCTTGATGGATCGCGTCTTCTATCCTGGTCCCACATTGGTACAATTGCTGGAAGTTCATGACAGACGAAGTCAGCATTTTATCAAAGTAAACAGGTGTCAAGTTCTTCAATATCATATTGACTTGGTCTATCTCTGCTGGCCTGTTTGTCAATTTTACCGCCTTCGCCCTCCATCGCCCTATGAACTCAGAAAAAGGCTCATCAAGCTTCTGCTTTGTCATCTCCAAATCCCTCAATGTCACATCTAGCATTGTGTTGTAGTTGTATTTATTGGTGAATTCTTCAGTTAACACTTCCCAAGTTCCTGTTGTTTTCTCATCGAGCTTATAATACCACTTCGAAGCATCCCCTGATAAGGACAATGGAAAAGCATAGTGGACTTGCTCCGAAGTCAGACCCCTCATTCTGGCTATGCTCATGTACTGGCGTAGATGTTGCTTAGGGTCGCCAGTTCCATCAAACTTCTCGTAATCCGCAATCTTGAATTTAAGGGGTAGTTGAACTCTAGCCTCAGAGGTGGCACCGGGCATAGAAAACATGTAATCGTCTATCCCTTGAGACTTGCACCAAGCGGCCTTCATCTGCCTTATCTGTTCTCTCATTTCTTGATTCTCTACCTCCAGCTTATCGAACCTAGGGTCTTCCACTTTGCCCTTGTCTTTGACATTCTTCTTGCTAGCCATGTAATCTGTGAAATCTTCATTGTCCCAAGGATGAGATTCACTATCGTGAGTTTTCGGTGCACCACTTCCTTCTCCTTCCTTGTCGACCCCTTTTTCGCCTTCGAGTTGATCAGATGACACTTTACTCCCCATCTCTAAATGTTCCAGCCTTTGGGTCAATCCCGTGACGAGTTCCTTCATTTCAGCCTTATCCTGCCGCAACATGGCCACGAGATCGGTTAAAGTAGGCTCTACCGCCATTGATTCTGGTTCCACTTTCCTTAGTCGGTTGGATGTAGGTGATCGGACCCAAGCACAACCTAGCACACTCTTCTGTGGTCGACCAATCCTTTACTACATTTAACCATGTGTAACTTATTAAGTCCATGTCCCTTATTTGAATAAATAACCCTGTTCCATTTACCCAATTACTGCTCACTATACCTTGGGCTTTGTCATGTTTACTATATCTTCCAAATGCCCAAGGTATAATAAGTGGACACAAAGCCTGTTATTTCACTAACTTAAGCCCAATACAGAAATGTCTCTCACCTCTCAATAAGTTGGGCCCGAACCTGACATTCATTCTTTTTCTTTTTTTTTTTTTTTCAGGTCGGGCCCAATTACAAACAATTCACCACTCTTCTGGGCTTAAGTTCGGACATAACTTGCTTTGGACTTGATTCTTTAATTGGATTTTGGATTTGAATGCCAAAACAGATTAACCTAGTGCTAAACCCGCATAGTCCATTAATTATCTCAAGCTAGGCCCAATATGCACACACCTCACTCTCTTTTGAATCATGGACCCATGTATTTTTTTCTTATTATTTTACACAAGTCCAAGTCCAATAACAATATCACACAACTTCCCTCAATTGGGCTCAACTTGAGATAGCTAATAGATAATGGGGGCCTCGTCCCAAGCCCGCGATGAATTCCTAATATGAATGCAACATGACATGGCACACATTCAAGCAAGGGTATGCAAAGGTTGGTGGGGCAACTAGTGGTGTTGGTCAATGGGGTACTTCTCCTTCAAGGGTCACCCAAGCTAGGGCACTCAAAGAGTGGCCCGTTAGCGTACTCACAAGCTTATTACAGGCTAGTGGCACAGGCTGTGGGTTGATGATGCCAACTTCCAGTAACCATAGGCCCGAATGGGACCCGGTACCTTTCATCAGACTGTCATCGAGGGTAAGGGGTGGTAGTGCGCGTGTGTGCAATTTTGGTCTTTTCTAATTAAACAATTTAAATTAAGTAAAGCCATAAATCACTATACGGAATCTAGCTCTCTATCCCCAGTGGAGTCGCCACTGTGAGCGCCACGCCCGGTACCACATAGCTCGAGAATACGCATTAGCCTCAAAGGACTAACACGGAGAGGAGTCGCCACCCAATAATGGGAACGAGTGAACCCTAGCAGGGTCTAGCTCGTCATAACCAGAGATTTGGGTTCGGAGCTAGGGTACGCAGCTGGGAAGGTGTTAGGCACCCAGCCACGCCCGGTCGAAACCGGCCCCCACACATGATTAATGGCTTTAATTAACTTAATGTTTACTCAAAATTGACCCTATTCATTCAACCATAGCAGCACGCAAATCATGATGATATGATACAGATAAAAGCACGAAATAAACACAAAGAAATGAAATACGAGCTTAACCAATTATCAGAATAACTACAATAAAGAAAGAAACTGTCTGCCAATGCTTTATGTGCGTACGCAGTATTATTTACTGCGTACGCATACCATATACTGCGTACGCAATAAAATAATTGCGTACGCACCTATTGGCGATTTATGTCATCTCTCAAAACTTCACCTATATACCATGAGAAGGTATACACGTGAATTCCACAGACTATCATACAATAAACCTACATACTAACAAATTATCACATAATAAAACCCTAGTTTCTCCCTATGGAGAATCCACTACATGATGCATCCCAGAATAAATAAAATACAGAAATAAATACAAATATGAAAACTAAACCTAAATCATGCTAATCATGCTTTAGACAGAAATAAAATAAAATAAAATAAAATAAAAGAAGAACTAGAATCAAAAGCTAAGTTAAACTAAATTTACCGACTTTATGCTTGTTCGTGGCCCCTCAGGTCTTTGGATTAAATCAAATCAACACGAATCCTCCTCTTCTTCAAAGTGTAATCACAGCAACGAGATCAAAACTCACTCAACTTTGAAAAGAAACAGAAAACAAAAGAGAACAGGAGAAAAGAAAAGTGATTTCCGTCACTTTGCAACAGCAGAAAGTTCAATCGCGTTTTTGGGTATGAAAACGTTAGAATTGGACAAAACTCGTGAAATACAAAGTCGTAGAGAATTGAATTATCTTTCTAAGAAGACCAATTTCATCAAATTCCGACTTCAGATGGAAAAGTTATGATTAAAATACGATTGCTGGTTTTTAGAAATCTGCTGCTGAATTATGACGAATTTCACTCCCTAAAAACCCTATCTTCCTCCCCTCCCATCTCTAAGGCATTAAAAGAGTATTTATAGCTGAAATCTGGAGTTTCCCTTTCCTTCCTAGACTAGGTTTCTTTAGAGAATAATCAAAAGGTATTCTATAATGATAAAAGACTTCTAATCTGAATAGGAAAGGGAAATTGTCTTTTGTAAAAATTGGGAGACTGACCGCTAACACGCATGCACATGTACCGTATGTGCGTACACACACTCATCACATCCGTACACGTGTTAGTGGCATGATAAAAATGGCTAATTTTAATAAAATAATTTTCTTTTCATTTTAACCAAAAATCCTATGCTGTGATTCGCACTAATTCTTCAAGGATAATCCGTAAATAACCACACTAAACTCATCATCGGGGCCACGGGACTTAAGATGACAACCGGTACAAAATGGGGTGTCTACAGTTGCCCCTCTTTTGGCTGAGTTTTGCATTGCAATACGAAAGTCAAAAGCCTGAAAAGACGATCCATTTACCGGTTGGCAACTTAAAGTCCACACACACACACATGCAATAAGGTCGTGTCAGACTCAGCTGACTACCTACGTACTCCTCAGAGATCAGACCTAGCGTAGTTCATGCAAAACAATGGGGGCACTTAGTAGGTAGCTTCTTGAAACTACCAACCGCAAAGATCAATATGAAAATGTCATTCCTTTCCTGGGGAATAAGCAAAAAGCTTCATCCCTATCCAGAATCGAAGCTGGGTACTCGGACCCAAAGGGAATCGAATCAGGGTACCAGGACCCAAAGAGAATCGAATCAGGGTATTCGGACCCAAAGAGAATCGAATCAGGGTATTCGGACCTAAAGAGAATCGAATCAGGGTACTAGGACCCAAAGGGAATCAAATCAGGGTACTCGAACCCAAAGAGAATCGAATTAGGGTACTAGGACCCAAAGGGAATCAAATCAGGGTACTAGGACCTAATGAGAGTGGAATCAAAGTACTAGGACCCAATGAGTGGAATCAGGGTACTCAGACCCAAATGAAGGTGGACCTTAACGAAGGCCAAAGAAGGATTTGTAGACCCTAACGAGGGTGGACCTTAACGAAGGCCAAAGAAGGATTTATAGACCCTAACGAGGGTGGACCTTAACGAAGGCCAAAGAAGGATTGATAGACCCTAACGAAGGTCGACCTTAACGAAGGCCAAAGAAAGATTTGATAGATCCTAACGAGGGTGGACCTT
The DNA here is from genome assembly GCA_039720395.1 of Liquidambar formosana. Taxonomy (NCBI): domain Eukaryota; kingdom Viridiplantae; phylum Streptophyta; class Magnoliopsida; order Saxifragales; family Altingiaceae; genus Liquidambar; species Liquidambar formosana. The sequence continues at coordinate 17,091,546 of CM077826.1, forward strand.
AACGAAGGTCTGAAACGAGTGATCCCTAACGAGGGTATGAGCCTTAACGAAGGTCCGAAATGAGTGATCCCTAACGAGGGAATGGGCCTTGACGAAGGTCCGAAAGGAGTGATCCCTAACGAGGGAATGGGCCTTGACGAAGGTCCGAAAGGAGTGATCCCTAACGAGGGAATGGGCCTTGACGAAGGTCCGAAAGGAGTGATCCCTAACGAGGGTATGGGCCTTGACAAAGGTCCGAAATGAATGATCCCTAACGAGGGAATGGGCCTTGACGAAGGTCCGAAAGGAGTGATCCCTAACGAGGGAATGGGCCTTGACGAAGGTCCGAAAGGAGTGATCCCTAACGAGGGAATGGGCCTTGACGAAGGTCCGAAAGGAGTGATCCTTAACGAGGGAATGGGCCTTGACGAAGGTCTGAAAGGAGTGATCCCTAACGAGGGAATGGGCCTTGACGAAGGTCCGAAACGAATGATCCCTAACGAGGGTGTGGGCCTTGACGAAGGTCCGAAAGGAGTGATCCCTAACGAGGGAATGGGCCTTGACGAAGGTCCGAAAGGAGTGATCCCTAACGAGGGTTGAATCAAACATTTCCGACCAAACAAAAATATTCAACAAATCACCAAAAGAATTCATGTCTGAAAAAGACATTTAGAGACCATTCTAATCCCCAAAGAAAGATGCCCCTAGGGCAAGTAAAAAAGATTTCCCTTAAAGAATATGCCTTCAAAGCAAACAGGGTACCACTCAAGGGTTTGAATTCAAAAGCAACACTCAACATGCATGCATAGACTATTCGGAACCCATTCCCTACCTACATGGTCTAATCGAAATCGAGTCCTTGGTAGGATCGCTATTGATTTTTCTTTCTTTTAATGATCACCTTTGAACAGGGTTACTAATTTGATTAGGACATGTACTCATTCGTTTCTTTGGCATCATCTTTATCTTCAACACATTTCCTAAAACCTGCTTGAGACTGCTGAATGGAGTTGTAGCTTCTTTCCCAGAATTAGAGATTCATTTCCCAGAGCAATAATGGCACTATAGCAATTTCCGCTTTATAGGCATGTGAATACATGAAGCCCAAGACAAACACTTATTTCAAATGAAGCACAAGACACCAAACCTTTATACTACTTCCGCAAGTACGCACATGGATGACATGCGCACAACCGCCTATTGTTCAGCCCTTTGGGATTATACTCCGAGTAAATTGTCAATGATACAAAGAGGCAAATGAGGACAAAGAAGATAGAACCAATAACGATGATGTAGATAAGAAGCTCAAGCAAGACCAACAAGAAATTCAAGTATAACCTGGAATGATGAGACAATAGACTCGAGTATTGACCTCACCTATTTCAAATGTGTCTCCCTTTAATTTCCATCTCATTAAGGCAATTATTCCATTTTTCTTTTCTTAGTTAATTAATGAGGATCAATGATGTACTAGTTATTTCCATAAAATTTCACGAACTTTGGTCCACTCTTACACCAACAAAGACATCCCATATGCTGATTCTGATGGCATGTGAGGATATTCAATTGGGCTTGCCCCTTGACTCAAAGGTTGGAGTATGCATCACCTTCCTTGATGTCTGGCTATAATATCTATAGGCTTCACTCCTTCACTTTTTTTTTCTTTTTTTTTCATACCCTAACTTTTGCCTAAGTTGCCCTTTCGAGTTTTCAACCTAGCGGGCTTTCTTTTCCCAACTTGTCTTTCTTAAACTGCTTCTGATGTGACTTTTTTTCGTGCCCCTTGTATGGATTCCAAGCGATGTGAATGCACCTTTGCACAAACTTCAAATAATGTGGCTGCACCTTTGCAAGCTAGGTTGCCTACGTACCCAAAAGGGATCAAGCCAAACGTAGTTCAATCAAATTTCAACAACTTTAATCAATCGGAGAGGACTTTCATATGGACTGTAATGTAGGCTTTAGGCTCTAGGCTCAAGAAAGAAAGGATATTAAAAGCTCAAGTTTAATTTCAATGGGTTCCTATTTTTCAAGGATCACTTCACTTCACTTTCACTTCCAAACTTAGCACTTCACCTGCTATCTCATTCTGGCATCCTTTTTTTTTTCTTTTCTTCTCTTATTTTTTTCTTCCATTTTTTTTCTTTCTTTTTGTTTTTTTTTCTTTTTCTTTTGTTTCATTTACATTGCCTCATCGCTTTAAACGAATCTCTCTCCAAAATTTGCCCCTAGTGTAGGGGGTAATCCTTGACAAGGGTGTTAGAAAGAAAACTCATTAAGGCTCAAAGGGGTTAGCAAAGGATTTTTCTTTATATATTATTTTTTTTTCAAGAACGGTAGCAGAAACGATGGCCTCTCTTCATTTCGATCTCCATTGTTCAAAATTTGAGTATGAGAAGGATAAATGTGCAAACTTTCAAGTTTATTCCATGCGTTTCTTGATAAGTCCATCAGAGTTGTAAGATCAGCCTATTCTTGTGTAAACCAATTGATATCTCTTTAAAATCTTCATTAACGTCCGAATTGATTAAGATAGCTTCAATTTTAATGGATTTCACTTTCCTTTTTTGATCCTCGTTAATTATCTTTTTTCAGATTAAAGGAATTTTGCCTTCAAAGATTTCATTATTAGGAGACACACCAAAATAAGCAAATTCAGATTTTATTCCATTATCAATAAAAGGGACCACATCAAAAGGGCTTCAATTACTTTATTGGGCTCGATTAACTTAAAAGACATTGCTGAACTCGACAGATTCGAAAGAAAGCTTAGAACTCGACGGACACAAAAGCAAACTCAAGACTCAATAAACTCAGAAATGGACTCAGAGACAGACTCTAGAGCAAACTCAATATTGGGTTCGACTCAAGAATCTTAGCTTCTCATCTTATAGCCTCGATGCCCATATTCAATACCCCGTATTCTCTGGTCGTGGTAACCTACCACTATCGATCATATCTTGAATCTCATGCCTTAGCCTTGTGCAGTTGTCTATCCTATGACCAATGCTCTGATGGAAGTCACAATATTCATTCTGCCTCCAATAGGATGGAATCGGATTGGGCAACGGCCGGGGCTCTAAAGCTTTTATGCAACCCTTTTGAGACAAGTTATCGAATACCTTAGACAATGGGACTCCAAGGTTGTCAAACTGTCTGGGTTGTTGTGCCCTTTGGTTGATGGCTCCTACGGTGGCCTGTGCGGCTCCTCCACCTGTGTTATTGCTGTTTGATCCGAATACTTTCTTATTCGTAGGCTTGCCCTCTACTTGGTCTTGATGGATCGCGTCTTCTATCCTGGTCCCACATTGGTACAATTGCTGGAAGTTCATGACAGACGAAGTCAGCATTTTATCAAAGTAAACAGGTGTCAAGTTCTTCAATATCATATTGACTTGGTCTATCTCTGCTGGCCTGTTTGTCAATTTTACCGCCTTCGCCCTCCATCGCCCTATGAACTCAGAAAAAGGCTCATCAAGCTTCTGCTTTGTCATCTCCAAATCCCTCAATGTCACATCTAGCATTGTGTTGTAGTTGTATTTATTGGTGAATTCTTCAGTTAACACTTCCCAAGTTCCTGTTGTTTTCTCATCGAGCTTATAATACCACTTCGAAGCATCCCCTGATAAGGACAATGGAAAAGCATAGTGGACTTGCTCCGAAGTCAGACCCCTCATTCTGGCTATGCTCATGTACTGGCGTAGATGTTGCTTAGGGTCGCCAGTTCCATCAAACTTCTCGTAATCCGCAATCTTGAATTTAAGGGGTAGTTGAACTCTAGCCTCAGAGGTGGCACCGGGCATAGAAAACATGTAGTCGTCTATCCCTTGAGACTTGCACCAAGCGGCCTTCATCTGCCTTATCTGTTCTCTCATTTCTTGATTCTCTACCTCCAGCTTATCGAACCTAGGGTCTTCCACTTTGCCCTTGTCTTTGACATTCTTCTTGCTAGCCATGTAATCTGTGAAATCTTCATTGTCCCAAGGATGAGATTCACTATCGTGAGTTTTCGGTGCACCACTTCCTTCTCCTTCCTTGTCGACCCCTTTTTCGCCTTCGAGTTGATCAGATGACACTTTACTCCCCATCTCTAAATGTTCCAGCCTTTGGGTCAATCCCGTGACGAGTTCCTTCATTTCAGCCTTATCCTGCCGCAACATGGCCACGAGATCGGTTAAAGTAGGCTCTACCGCCATTGATTCTGGTTCCACTTTCCTTAGTCGGTTGGATGTAGGTGATCGGACCCAAGCACAACCTAGCACACTCTTCTGTGGTCGACCAATCCTTTACTACATTTAACCATGTGTAACTTATTAAGTCCATGTCCCTTATTTGAATAAATAACCCTGTTCCATTTACCCAATTACTGCTCACTATACCTTGGGCTTTGTCATGTTTACTATATCTTCCAAATGCCCAAGGTATAATAAGTGGACACAAAGCCTGTTATTTCACTAACTTAAGCCCAATACAGAAATGTCTCTCACCTCTCAATAAGTTGGGCCCGAACCTGACATTCATTCTTTTTCTTTTTTTTTTTTTTTCAGGTCGGGCCCAATTACAAACAATTCACCACTCTTCTGGGCTTAAGTTCGGACATAACTTGCTTTGGACTTGATTCTTTAATTGGATTTTGGATTTGAATGCCAAAACAGATTAACCTAGTGCTAAACCCGCATAGTCCATTAATTATCTCAAGCTAGGCCCAATATGCACACACCTCACTCTCTTTTGAATCATGGACCCATGTATTTTTTTCTTATTATTTTACACAAGTCCAAGTCCAATAACAATATCACACAACTTCCCTCAATTGGGCTCAACTTGAGATAGCTAATAGATAATGGGGGCCTCGTCCCAAGCCCGCGATGAATTCCTAATATGAATGCAACATGACATGGCACACATTCAAGCAAGGGTATGCAAAGGTTGGTGGGGCAACTAGTGGTGTTGGTCAATGGGGTACTTCTCCTTCAAGGGTCACCCAAGCTAGGGCACTCAAAGAGTGGCCCGTTAGCGTACTCACAAGCTTATTACAGGCTAGTGGCACAGGCTGTGGGTTGATGATGCCAACTTCCAGTAACCATAGGCCCGAATGGGACCCGGTACCTTTCATCAGACTGTCATCGAGGGTAAGGGGTGGTAGTGCGCGTGTGTGCAATTTTGGTCTTTTCTAATTAAACAATTTAAATTAAGTAAAGCCATAAATCACTATACGGAATCTAGCTCTCTATCCCCAGTGGAGTCGCCACTGTGAGCGCCACGCCCGGTACCACATAGCTCGAGAATACGCATTAGCCTCAAAGGACTAACACGGAGAGGAGTCGCCACCCAATAATGGGAACGAGTGAACCCTAGCAGGGTCTAGCTCGTCATAACCAGAGATTTGGGTTCGGAGCTAGGGTACGCAGCTGGGAAGGTGTTAGGCACCCAGCCACGCCCGGTCGAAACCGGCCCCCACACATGATTAATGGCTTTAATTAACTTAATGTTTACTCAAAATTGACCCTATTCATTCAACCATAGCAGCACGCAAATCATGATGATATGATACAGATAAAAGCACGAAATAAACACAAAGAAATGAAATACGAGCTTAACCAATTATCAGAATAACTACAATAAAGAAAGAAACTGTCTGCCAATGCTTTATGTGCGTACGCAGTATTATTTACTGCGTACGCATACCATATACTGCGTACGCAATAAAATAATTGCGTACGCACCTATTGGCGATTTATGTCATCTCTCAAAACTTCACCTATATACCATGAGAAGGTATACACGTGAATTCCACAGACTATCATACAATAAACCTACATACTAACAAATTATCACATAATAAAACCCTAGTTTCTCCCTATGGAGAATCCACTACATGATGCATCCCAGAATAAATAAAATACAGAAATAAATACAAATATGAAAACTAAACCTAAATCATGCTAATCATGCTTTAGACAGAAATAAAATAAAATAAAATAAAATAAAAGAAGAACTAGAATCAAAAGCTAAGTTAAACTAAATTTACCGACTTTATGCTTGTTCGTGGCCCCTCAGGTCTTTGGATTAAATCAAATCAACACGAATCCTCCTCTTCTTCAAAGTGTAATCACAGCAACGAGATCAAAACTCACTCAACTTTGAAAAGAAACAGAAAACAAAAGAGAACAGGAGAAAAGAAAAGTGATTTCCGTCACTTTGCAACAGCAGAAAGTTCAATCGCGTTTTTGGGTATGAAAACGTTAGAATTGGACAAAACTCGTGAAATACAAAGTCGTAGAGAATTGAATTATCTTTCTAAGAAGACCAATTTCATCAAATTCCGACTTCAGATGGAAAAGTTATGATTAAAATACGATTGCTGGTTTTTAGAAATCTGCTGCTGAATTATGACGAATTTCACTCCCTAAAAACCCTATCTTCCTCCCCTCCCATCTCTAAGGCATTAAAAGAGTATTTATAGCTGAAATCTGGAGTTTCCCTTTCCTTCCTAGACTAGGTTTCTTTAGAGAATAATCAAAAGGTATTCTATAATGATAAAAGACTTCTAATCTGAATAGGAAAGGGAAATTGTCTTTTGTAAAAATTGGGAGACTGACCGCTAACACGCATGCACATGTACCGTATGTGCGTACACACACTCATCACATCCGTACACGTGTTAGTGGCATGATAAAAATGGCTAATTTTAATAAAATAATTTTCTTTTCATTTTAACCAAAAATCCTATGCTGTGATTCGCACTAATTCTTCAAGGATAATCCGTAAATAACCACACTAAACTCATCATCGGGGCCACGGGACTTAAGATGACAACCGGTACAAAATGGGGTGTCTACAAACACCTAATCTGTTTCCCTAGCTGACAAGGGCCACAAATACCATTAGGAGACTTACCTAGTTTGGGCACACCTCTAACACACTCTCTTCTAATAAGACGAGTAAGATCTTTGTAGTTCAAGTGTCCCAACCTACGATGCCACAACTCAGTTTCATCAACTCTGGCACTGTTGCAGACTATGTTAGATGTAGGAGAAATACCATAACAGTTATCACTAGTCTGCACACCTTCCATAACACATATACCCTTATCATTAAGAATAGAACATTTGTTGCGAGTGAATTGTACGGAATGGTGTTCATCACACATTTGACTGATACTGAGAAGATTGGCCTTAAGTCCCTTTACAAACAAAACATTGTCAAGCTTAGGAAAACCTGGAGCAGTGATTGTACCCTTACCAACAACTTGAGACTTCTTCCCATCTCCAAATGTCACAGTACCTCCATCACAGTCCTCATAAAAAGCAAACAAGGACTTGTCTCCAGTCATGTGCCTAGAACATCTACTGTCTAAGTACCACATGGTAGAACTATGAGCTCTAAGAACAGTGTGGACAACAAGACACCTAAGGTCATTCTTGACAATCCACTCAGTCTTTACTTTCGGAATGTTGACCTTTGTGGAAGAATTGACTCTATTGACTGTAGAGTGGTTTCTTCTGGACACACTAGAAGAGGTATTAAAACCTTTATGAGCCATCTGTCTCAGATCAGAAACCTCTAAACATAGCCTCCTAAGACACTCTCCAACACTATCCATACTCAAGACAGGGTTTCTAGAAGTCCTAGACATTCTATCCTTCAGTTGGAAGCAATTAGGACGAATATGACCAACCTCACCACAATGATGACAAACAGGAGGAGTTCTAGGTGAATGTCTGTTCCAAGCATAAGAGATGTCAAAATCATTAGGTCTACTCACTTGCCTATTATAATGCTCTTCTACCCTCCTAGGTTGACTTTTCTTAAGGATCGGACATTTAGGCCTAATGTGACCCTTATTCCCACAATGGACACAAGTAGGAACTTTCTTAGGAGGAACAATAAGTGGAGGAGCTGTAGACTTAACAACATGAGACTCTTGAGCCTTAACAAACTGGGTTTTAGAAGAACTAGGAGTGTCCTTTTCATTCACAAACCCCACACCTCGTCTGTCACTCGAGCTCTGTCCTACACCTAATAGCTTATCTAGGGTCTCCTTTCCTCTAGACAATTTTTCTAGATCAGCTACTTTAGAGGTTAAGTCTTTTTCAAGACTCGAGACTCTCAGCTCAAGACATTTCCTAGACTCAGTCAACTCAAACGTCTCCTTTTCCAACCGGACAATCTCTTTAGAGAGATGTCCTTTCTGAGTCTTCAATTGACTGACACTAGTATTAGTTTCAGTCAACTCCAGCTTCAAGCATTCAATCTCTTTCTCATAAGTTTTAGCTTTAATGTAGAGAGATTGTCTTGACTTCTTAGTTTTGAGACATTCTTCAAATAGCTTATCATAAGCAACTTGAAGATCTTCTTCTTCTTCATCAGACACACACATGTCCTCAGAACTCTCAGTAACCACTTCAACTTTATCTAACTTTTCCTGACTCAGGATCTTACTAGCATACTCAGAAGACTCTCCAGACTCTAAGTGAATAGAAGTAAAAGCCATGAAGTTTGACTCATCTTCTTCACCATGTGAGCTTTCTTCAGAACCGGATTCATGCTCACTATCACTCAGGGTAGCATTATATCCTTTATCTTTTCCTTGACTAGTGTTGTTGGAGTTCTTCTTCCTGGTATTGGCACACTCAGGAGCAATATGACCAAAACCATGACATTCATAGCACTGAGCCCCTTGAGGCTTCCTATTGCTCGATCTCTCCCCCTGAACACTAGCCTGTGATTGGGACCTATCACTATCCCTTCTATTTCTACCTGAATTAGACCCATTGCCTTTGGACGACCCTGAACTATTACTTCTGTTAGAGTTGGAACCTCTACTCTTATTGAAACTAGAACCACCATTTCTGTTAGAACTAGAACGAACATAATTCCTTGAGTTAGAGGAACTATTTCCAGAGGGTCTAAACAATTTCCTAAACTTCTTCACGAAGAAGGCAATATCCTCATCACAGACTTCAGAAGCAGAGTCAGATCTAGAATCAGGTTTACTAGACTCTTCAGTGATGGTTTTCAAAGCTATTCCTTTATTTTTAGACTCTTTCTTACAAAATTTCATTTCATAGTTTTGAATTTCCCCAACTAAATCTTCCTTTTTCATGGTGTCAAGATCTTTGTTGTCTTCAATGGAAGTAATCTTAGGCAAGAACCTGAGAGGTAAAGACCTAAGAATTTTCCTATTAATGGTAGCATCAGACAACTCATCACCTAAGGAAAATCTAGAGTTAACAATATCACTCAGCCTAGCATTAAAATCATCAAATACTTCATCTTCTTTCATAGTTTCCTTTTCATACATAGAAGTAAGCATTTGAATTTTTGTATTTTTCACAGATATGGTTCCTTCATGAGTTTTCTCTAGGATATTCCAAGCTTCTTTTGCATATTCACAATGAGCTACCCTATGAAATTCATCGCGGGATATTCCACTGAAAATAGCGTTAATTCCTTTGGAATTCCATTTGAGTTCTTCATAATCCTCTTTAGTCCATTGAACCCTAGGCTTGTCAACAGATACACCTTCCACAACCAACTTGGGTGGAGTGTATCCATCAATCACAGCAAACCACACTCTCTCATCAATTGATTTGAGATAGGCTCGCATGAGGGCTTTCCAGTACCCATAGTCCTTACCATTAAAGAATGGTATAGAAGGTTTCACCGGGTCCATAATACCGGAGAATAGACACAAGGATCAGCACTCAGGCTGTTAAACCTTAAGAGTGAACCTCGCTCTGATACCAATTGAAATTTCGGTTAAATAACCCTAGAATACCTAGAAGGGGGGTTGAATAGGTATTACTCAAATCCTTACCCAATTTTAATTATGAAACTCACAAAACCAATTATCACAATTAATCCAATCGCATAGCAAGTATGAAAGCATATAAAAAGATGCACACAGGATTTTTACGTGGAAAACCCTAGATGGGAAAAACCACGGGACCTAGTCCAGTTGAAGCAAATCCACTATGAATTAAATGAGTACAAGACACACTTACAGACCAAAAGGACTTAAGCAAAAGTCTTCACTCCCACAACCGCATACGATCGATCTCCGTCTTCACGGCTTTGGTCGCAACCAACCTCTTCACAGTGATTCCTTCCTCCACGAACTCGCAAGCTCGATCACCGTCGCAACGGACTCACAAACACTAAAGGATGTGAAAAATATTGTGTGGTTTGAAGGTCTCTAGAGCATGAAAAGAAAAACTAGGTTAAAAAGCTCTAGAGAAGATTTGAGAGGATGGGCTTTTGAAAACCTAATTGGGAGAGGCTTACTTCCTCTCTCTATCAGAACAAACACTACACCAGAATTTGTCATTAACAACGTTCCTAAAACGTTGTTAATGACTTTCCACAACATTTTTACAAATGTTGTCAACGCCCATGTTGTCGTTGATGGGAGATTTTTACAACGTTTCCTAAATGTTGTTGAAAGGGGGAAAAAAAATGTTGTCACTATACTGTTACCACGTTGAAAAAACGTTGTGATAGCCTTATAGACAACATTTCCCAAAATGTTGTCTTAGATCCCATACATTAACAACATTTTCCAAAATGTTGTCTTATATCTTGCTTATTAACAACAATTTGCAAATGTTGTCGTAGGTAATTAGCTTTGACTTTAACAACATTACACAAATGTTGTCTTAGATCAGATACATTAACAACATATTACAAATGTTGTCTTAGATACTACTTAAGCACATTAACAACATTTACAAAATGTTGTCGTATGTGGATACAACAACAACATTTCTCAAATGTTGTCTTAACTTTTCGAGATTTTTATAACAACAATTTGTAAACGTTGTCTTTTCCCTTTTTTTTTTTTTTTTTTGGTTTGTGGTTTTATTTATGGTTTCTTGTACCTATTCCCTGTTCATATAAAATAATGACCAAATACACCATTATCAAAATTGTAAAACTACAATTCATTTGATCTCAAACTTTAAAAACTTAATCACATTTCATTTGATCTCAAACTTCAAAAACCTAACCATATATGCACCATTCATTGAATAAATTAAAATATCCAAAATTTCATTACATATTTGTCATTAAACATTTTAGTTATCATTACATGCAACTTTTCAAATGAAAATAAAGAAAGCCAAAAAACTAAAACCAAGATACAAAATAAGCCGATCTTGGAGCATGCATCCACCACCCAAAAAACTAATGAGTCATCAACCATCTACCCCTGCAAAACAATATTGCAAACCTAGACTTAGAAGCCTTTTAACCAAATGGTACTACCATGCCATATGATAGATACAATCAAACAAAGAGGAAAAATTGCATCAAGAAAAACCCAAAAACAAAGTATAGAAAAAGAGGACAGGATACTCTATAGGCATACTCCCACTTTTGAAGATTAGTGTATGATCATTAGGAACACAAGACTATGCAGGAACCTAAAGAACCCAATGTTTAACTGATTGTTGTTTTTGTTTTTGTTTTATTTGGGGGTGTCCTTACATAATTAAGTCCTAAAGCCCAAATATAACTTAAAAAACCCAAGCCCATGCAATTTTAAATCATTAATAAGTGATTAGGGCAAGAGAAAAGCTCCTCTTAATTTGATATTTTACGATGGCCACAAAAGGACTCATCTTCTTGTTCAATTAAGATGATGGTGCCAAGAAGCCTTCCTCTAATGATGACAAGAAGAGGGTTTTCAGTGCTCCAACAACAATACTCTCTCTCTCTCTCTCCCTCTCTCTCTTGCGCTCGCTCCAGCTTTAATACAATGGCTTTGGGGAACTTTTTATTTTTACCATCTAACCAAAAGAACATCACAATCCGTGATTTTGGGTTTGTCTAGTTGATGTCAATATGTAAAATAAATAAATAAATAAATACAAGATGTACAACTTTAAAAACATCCACAGAATGAAACAATGAAACAAAACCCTCATCTCCCAACCAGATAAAAAGAGCCTCCTAGAAACTCCATCCACAAAGCCTCCTTGGCATCAAACTTCACCTATTCCTTTCTTCTCCAAGAGAACCACACAAAAGAAAGGAATAGATTAATTTTTTCAATAACATATACTCAAATTTCATATGATCAGTGTTTTAATTATTCTTTCATAGTTTCATGTTATAATAACTATTTTTTAGTTTATTTCTTTCCTTGCTTTTTTACATTAAAAGAATTCTAATTAATTTCCACAGTTCTGGAATCCAGCAAAGTCACCTTTAAGTTTACACAGTATTCTTCAACCAGAAATAGAAAGAAAAAATAAACTAATGAATCCCAATAGACTATATACATTATGATTTAGATCTTTTAAAGTTTTTTCTCCCTTTCACTTGTGGAGAGTAAATTAACAATTCTTTTGTGGAGTTTATGAGTTCTTTGTAACATGTCCTTCCCTATGTAATTAGATAATAATTGTATATGGATCAGCTGACTGCTTAAATTTGCACTCATTGTATACATTATTCTCTTTCTAAAGTAGTATTATTCATTATATTTTTCTTTTGGGTGGGAGGAGGGGAATTCAACAAATTAATACTCTCTCGTTCCCATACTTCACTAAACTTTCATGAGGATAAGTATTGAAAGGTAGTTCCCAGGAACTCACAGTGCCAGTAATTCCTTTTATCAACTGCGGAGAGAGAGAAGCAAGGACAGATTGTGCAACAAATGATGTAGTGACTTCAGAAACAATGGTCTTCAGAGCTATGCTTGCAATGTCACGGTGCTGATCTCTCACATTTAGCAATTTATCGCAAAGTTTGTTGGTCATCTCCACAACTCGTTCCTCATTAACCTTCTTCACCAATGGAGCAAGACTGCAATACCACATCAACACAAAAAATAAAATTCAAGGTAAGAGACACATAAGAGCAGCAGGCAAATACACGTCTTAATTCATTTTCTTTCAAAGCTACCATGTTCATGTCCTTGTAAGCCATTGGTAAAGAGACTCAAATCATAGAATATAATAAATTTAAAATAAAATAAGAAAAAATAAATAAATCTAAAGTGAAGGCCGATCTCATCAATTCAATTACACCACTTTAATAATTTTAACATATGTCATCATATAAAATCTAAAATAGCTATCTAAATAAGTAAAACCAATAAAATTAAATTGACACATCAAAGGACTACATGCAAGATAGTACAATCAAAAAAAAAACTTGCAAAACCAAATGACCAGATCCAAGTGTGACATACTCGGTGTTTGCAATTGCGCATGCCCAAAAAATAAATAAATCTAAAGTGAAGGCTGATCTCATCAATTCAATTACACCACTTTAATAATTTTAACATATGTCATCACATAAAATCTAAAATAGCTATCTAAATAAGCAAAACCAATAAAATTAAATTGACACATCAAAGGACTACATACAAGATAGTACAATAAAAAAAAAAAACTTACAAAACCAAATGACCAGATTCAAGTGTAACATACTCGGTGTTTGCAATTGCGCATGCCGAAAAAATAAATAAATAAAAAAGAGAAGTAGTACAACAGTTTTCCAGCAGATAAAAAATCAACCAAACAGATTCAGAAGACCATGAAAACAGAATTAGAACTAATAAATCAGTTTTAAACATACCAAAAGATATTGTTTCAAATTCCAACCAAAATTTCAATTTCAAGGCACCAGAAAGTGTACTATGGTCATGAATCATCACTCTCTTATTATATAATTTTTTAAATTATATTTCCATTGTCTGTCAAAATGTGTAATTCAATTTTTTTTTTTTTTTGAAGAAGAAGTAATGATGTATAATTGTATATAAAATAAAAAAGAAGGCTCAACCCTCGTACATAAGCTATATACAAGAGTTAGACAAGGACTCCGAGAAATGGAGCCACCAAAAAAGGCAAAAATGGGGTTAGCACCATCCCACAATCCATTCTAAAACTTAAGAGAATCAACAAATGTTAAAAAAATAAAGATTATAACCACTCTGATAAGTACAAAACCACCAAAAGAGAGATTTAACAAAAATAATATGGCCAACTGAAAGGATGCTGATCATGCAATAAAGGAACGCAGTAACAAATGCCAAACCATTTCACTGCCAATCCAGAAACATCTCCGGCCGCATCATCAAGTTGTTGTAGGACAATACTTGACAATTTCATCTCCAACTCGGCATCAACTTTGAATCCTTCCTTGTTTAATTCATTTAGCAAGTCAGAAGTTGCCATGTATCTGTAATCTTTATCCTTACCCGTCATCTGCAAACAAGATCAATTGAGTCAAGAGTCAAGAGTCAAGACATAGCAGCTACAATCCTTACCCCAAAAAATAATAATAATAATAATAATAAATAAATAAATAAATAAAAATATAGAACAAGCAAAAGAATATCGTACCTTTTCCAATATACCAGTTATAGCTAAATTTGCCATCTTGAAGCAATTATAAGAATCGTGTTGTTACAAAAAAAATGATTTTAGGACCATACCCGTATCAACAACATGTCATGTCTGATATAGGTAATTCACATCTTTTGAAGTGTCCAAACAATTTTGGATTATCTATGTCCCAACTCCCACATCAAGATTCACAAATAACATGTAGAATTTAGGACTTGAATCTTACAGGAGTGGCTCTTAGCAATGAAACTATCATTTTACTATAGAGTAGCCAGCCTTAATTGCATTCCAGTGTTCATCAAGTATTAAGACATACCTCATAATAAAGATCAGAACCAATCTGCAGAATAACAGAAGATCAAAAACCCCTGCCAAGCCATCAGACCATCAGACCACTGCCAAGCCAAGAAACAGAGACCGCTATAACTGAACCAATCGGGTGTTGTCTTTACATTAAGGAATGGAAAGAGTAAGAGAAGAGAGAGAAACGAGACAGAGAGTGATAAATCAGAGTGAAACATACCAGAGGAAACATTTGGATTTTATTTACAAGGTTGGTTTAGACAAATGGTGCACATATTTAGGCAATTCAACAAAATTGAGATAAGCAGAATATTTTCTACATCTCAAAATTATGTCTTGATGAATGATACACACCACAGATCAAATTTATGACTTCCACTGACTGAAAGCTTTGGCTTCCTTCGGGTTTTAACTTCAGGCTTTAGGTTTCTCTATTTAGAGTTCTTGCTATTTTAAATGTTCAGTAATTAATTGAGACTATAAAACAGGATCCAGCACAAATTATGGGGATTGAAATATCATTAGCAAATAAAGACTTTAGTAGATGACGCAGCAGCAAGCATGTTGAAATAGAAGATTGTAGCCAAAGTCTTCAATCCGAAAGAGTTGCTCTTGTGGAGAGCAGGTCTGTGTAAGTCATCTGGGAGAGATGAATTGTCATGTGACTTGAAGGGAGTATCACCCATGTGTGTATCTTGCGAAAATATGGAAAATCCATGCGTTATCTAATAAGGTTTCTTTTCTCTTCTAATCTAGGGTTTCTTTCAATTTTCATTCATGAGATTGGTTTCTTTCAATTTTCATTCACGAGATGCCAACGACCGACAAATCACGCTTCTACTCAACACCACTACACATGTCTAATAAAAATCAAACCTGACGAACTTGCAAATTGAACAGGTCTCACATGTGACCACCTAAAAAGGCATTCCAGTGAAATTCAAAAAAATAAGAAAATAATATGCACATAATAATTCCGTTTGTTTGCTGGGAAAATGCATGAAAAAGATTAAAAATCAAAAATAAAAGTCCAAATCTTGAAGAATTCATAATTCGGACACAAACATCCCCTGAACTGAGACCGCCATAACTGAACCAATCAGAAGGAGAAGAGAGAGAGATGAGACAGAGAGTGATAAATCAGAGTGAAACATACCAGAGGAAACGTTTGCAGATGAGGGGAAAGAAGGAGCTGATCGATCTGAAGTAATAGAGCAGAAAATAAAAGAGGGATTATTCCCGAGAAAATGAAATCGACGAGAAGATTAGAGAGAGAAAGTGCACAACTTATGGCAGCGAGAGGAACACCAGAGGATGGACCGCGAGGCTAGGGCAACGAGTCCGGCGATGGCAACGGTAACGAGGACGGCAATGGCAACGGTGACGACGCCGGCGATGGCAACGGTGACGATACTGGTACTGATGGCAACGGCAATGGTTTGAGGGAAATAGAGAATAGGAAAAAGGGTTTCCAAACATAAAGACTAAAAGTCTAAAAGAGACTATACCAGTCCCCAAAAAAAAAATAAAAAATAAAAAAAATAAAAGAGGAGAAAAAACCATGGAAAGCCCAGCGCGCGGGAAAGCTAAAATGAGTTCCCCCCTTTAGTGAAAGGGTCCCCTCAATAACAACATATACGTAAACGTTGTAATAGACTTCTTTTAATAACAACATTTACAAAAACGTTGTTAAATCAAGGTCCCCTTTAACAACATATACATAAACGTTGTGATAGACTCCCTTCAATAACAACATTTATCAAAACGTTGTCATAATCAATAACGTTTACACAAACGTTGTGGAAGCACTACACATCAACAACGTTCACAGAAACGTTGTTAAAGAGTGTATTTACAACATCAATATAACCAACGTTGTTAATATCTCTATAGTAACACTTTTTAACAACGTTTTTGGCAAAAACGTTGTTAAAAACCCCCTACAACAACATTTAACATGAAACGTTGTTAATGTAGTGTTGTTAAAAATCATTTTTGGTGTAGTGAAAACCTATTTAAAGAGTCTAAGAGACCCCAAAAGACTGGGATTCGAAATAAGGTCAAATAGGTAATTTAATTAAAACTTAAAAACTGGATTTTACGAGCAAGGATCGATCCTCCAGGAACCTAGGATCGATCCTCGAAAACAGAAGTGAAAAACACTATTTAGAGCACTTAGGATCGATCCTCCAGGAACCTAGGATCGATCCTAGAAAACAGAGGCAAAAAGGCTTTTTTAGAGCACCTAGGATCGATCCTCCAATGCCTAGGATCGATCCTAGAAAACAGAACTTAAAACCAGTTTTTCAGGACACCCTAGGATCGATCCTCCAATGCCTAAGATCGATCCTAACCTCCAAAACTTACAAAAATGGTTTGAAATCTTTTTCAAAAACTTTTTCACTTTGTTCAAAACTCATAACAAGAATTAAAATGAATTGAAACGATTCAAAAACCGGCTTCTAAAGACACTTACCTGTCCTAACAATGAGTGTGAGTCACATTGCCTTGAAGTCTGCACTCAAATAAATTGTAGAAGCGTTTTGAACTCTTGAGGCAACACATGACACTAAACAAACACCACTTTTGCAACGGAATATGCCAATCTAAGAAAATGGACTTTACAGTGGAGTTACCCTCCTTATTTATATGCCCAAGACTCTCCCAGTGCCTATCCGATGTGGGATAGAGATTCTTGACATTCTCCCCCACCTAACCGGTATGACGCCCTCATCGTGGTTAGGCCCACCCTGCCTACCTGTTCGCACCTATACCCCTCGCGAATCATATACGCCCTCAGTACCCCGTGCAGGGCAAACCTACTACACTCATGCTTGGGGGGGCATGGCACCCCCAAAATTTTTTAATCCCTTTTCAACATTTTTAATTTTATGAAGTGATGTTCTCAATTTTGATAAAATGGCACCCCCAAATTTAATTATTAACCCTCAAACAATATCTTTTTATACTTGCATACATACAATATATGTGTATATGTATGTATGTTTAGGGGTAAGTGGTAACCCAAACAAAAAGTTGTAATTCTGCCCCTGACCTCGTCGGTCCAAACACTTGGCATGACATCGGATAAGGGATCAGGTTGGCTCTAATATCACTTGTCACAGGTTGGGTTTCCAACCCAAAAGGCTAGCGCATTATGTGAAATTGCTCTTTCCACTTATATGCCCAAGAGTCCCCTAATACCTATCCAATGTGGGACAGAGATTCACGACACAAGGTAAGGCTTACCACTAGTGTTTTGCAATTTTCTTTCCAAGGGGAGATCAAACAACTCTTCTAATGCACGGAAGACTCTGTCATGAGGTTCTGAAGAAACTTCATCGTACTTTATTATGTAATAACCGTACTTTTCGAGTGTTTTCTAATGAGGGATACATATATTACTATTGTTCATGTTAGTTATAGAGTTCATTTGATCCATATATATATTTATATATGTTTCATACCAAAAATGAAATGATATTACATATGGTGATAAGCAAGTGACCGTAGGTTGATCAATCCACTGTCCTTGATTGGCCTAGCTACATTTCCTTATTATGCCATCCCCGGTTTATGACACAAAATATGTTGGAAAATTATATTGCTATTTGGTAGGTGGTTTTTTTATTTTATTTTATTTTATTTTAAAGATTGGAAGGGTTTAAATTTTTAACCTATCTTAATCTTACCTTTTACCCCACTCTCTTTCAACACTAGGTTAGTCCCAATAACTTTATTTAATAACTCTTTGAGCCAAAAAAAAAAAAAAAAAAAAAAAAGTAATCTTTTTTGGACAAGCCTAAAGTTCAACAATATTCCCTGATGTTATGTTGATTCAACACTCTAATTTTTGGAAAAAGAATTAAAATACGGAACTACGTACTAATTCAGTCGTCCTATTTACCTTTCTCATAACAAGTAATGCTTTTTGACCCATTTTATTAACTCATATTAGTTCTTGGTGCAATGATAGGATATAAGTTCCACAATCATGTATTGGGGTGTTTATTGTGAATTTTGGGTGTCTTTTCTTCTGTTTAATTGTTTACCCCTTAGGTCGGTTTAGTAGGCTCTAACTTCAGCAGTTTTGGGGTTGGTGGTTGTGTTTTAGGTGCATACCATGCAATGATTACTGGTTTTTTGGGTGGTTGTAGGCCTTTTATAGGCTTAGATGGCTGCCACTTAAAAGGGTGTGTTGGTGGACAAATGTTAAGTGCTGTTGCGAGGGATGGGAATAATGGAATTTTCCCAGTTGCTATTGCTGTTGTAGAAGCTGAGACTAAGGAAACATGGACATGGTTCATGTCAAACTTATTGCAAGCTATTGGTGGATTAGAGGAGCATGGCTGCACATTCATCTCCAATAGATGAAAGGTAGTATGTTTACTAACAAATTTTATGCAAAATCATTACATCATGTATATGTAATTTTTAGCTTCCAATCTATGTTAGTTAATTGTGTTATTTATGTATAGGGATTAGTTGCGACATTTGATGAGCTACTTCCAGGAGCTGACCATCGATTCTGTGTGAGGCATATGTATGCCAACTTCAAGAGGATATACAAGGAGAGAATATTTAAGGATGAGATTTGGATGGCTGCAACATCTTACACAGTCCATGAGTTTGAACAACACATGGAGAGAATTAGGAGTTTAGACCAGGGTACACATAACTAGTTAAGGGCAATTCCTTCCAGTTTATGGTCTAGATCACATTTCAGCACAAGATCAAAATGTGAAATGCTATGCAACAATCCTTCAGAATCTTGGAACAAGTATATATTAAAAGCAAGAGACAAACCAATCATTACAATGTTGGAGATGATTAGAAAGATGTTGATATCGCGGATTCAAGCAAAAAGGCAGATGATGTTGAGGGCTGAAGGGCTGTTGTGTCCTAAAATTCATAATAAGTTGGAGAAGTTTATTGAAGATTCCCGTAATTGTATTGTGACATATGCTGGTGAACAAATGTATGAAGTTGAATGTTTCCCACGCACATATATTGTCAATTTGTAGAGACGGATTTGCTTGTATAGAAAGTGGGATGTTACTGGGATTCCTTGCATTCATGCGGTTGCTTCCATTTTCAAGTTCAATATGAGACCTCAGAATTATGTTGACCCTTGTTACCATATTGAGACATATCTCCGGTCTTATGCCAATATGATATATCCTATACCTGATTGTAGTTAGTGGGAGGCAACTGGAAGCAATCCCATTGCACCACCCCTATATAGGATCCAACCTGGAAGGGCTAAAAAGGCTAGAAGGAGGGCAGCTGATGAGCCAGAGAAGAGAACTAAAGTTAGAAGATATGGGATTAGCTTGAGATGCAGTAATTGCAAGCAATATGGACACAACATATCAACATGTAAAAATCCACATGTGGAAGTTGTTGTGAGGAGCCGTAGGGGTGGTAGGCCTCCACTAAATGTTGGGTGTATGGGTGCATCTGGTAGATCAAGGGGAAGGGGTCATATGAATCCAGTAAATGATGTGGGAAATGATGTGGGTATGGGTGGAAGTGATAGTACTGGGTTAGGTTCCACTGGAAAGGGGATGGCTGAGAGAAGAAGTGCCACTGGAAGGGGGAAGTCTGTGGGCAGAGGTGCCATTGGAAGGGGTATTGCTATGGGAAGAGGGTCCACTAGAAGGGGGAGGGCTGTGGGAAGAGAGTCAACTGGAAAGGGGAGGGCTATGGAAAGGGGGAAGGGGAAGACTGGGGGAATAGGTGCAACAACTGGGGGAATGGGTGCAACAGCTAGTAGGGGCTCAAGTGCTGAAATGGGTGCATGTGTTTGGGCAGCTGTAATGGGAGCTGCTACACCTTCAAATGCAATGGCAGCTGTTAGAGGAAAAGGTACGGGAAGGAGTGCATATGGAACCCAAAATGCGCATACTGTCAAGTGGTTTGGGACTTCTAGTCAGGTAAAATGTGTTAATTTTTTGTTTTTTTGTTTGTGCAACATGTATTTGATCGATATCTTATTTATTGGAGCTTACTTATATTTTTGCAGTAGGTGCTATCTCATGTTATTAATTTATTTCTTCTTTCAGGCAGGGGGAAGTTCTAGTGCATCTCATACCCAACCAACTATGCAATCTGCCCCTGATGGACCTCCAACTCAATCTTCACATAAATGGTAATGACTCATTAATCAATATGGACTTCATTTAAAGGAAACTCATTAAGATATTGTCCCATTGAACTGTTAATATTTGGTTGTTGACATATTTGGCTTGGTGTTGCTTCAATGTTACTTTTACCTTGTTTTAATATAGAGCTTGAAGCAATGATTTAATATAGAGCCTGAAGCAATGTTACTTTTACCTTGTTTTAATAAGTGAAACATATAATGGGAAGGCTATTTAGAGTAAAAGTTTATGGAATACTAATTTGCTCATCTTTTTCCCTTGTTTGGTGGAAACTTAAACAATTGGCTTCACTTACTTGTAGTAGAGTAGCAAATAAGTCTGGCTTCACTGGACATGAATTTGACACTATATGATTACATTGAGATGGAAAATTTCTTAAAGCAAGCACATGACAAGAATATGAATATATATATATATATATATATATGCATTTTGTATATATATACATATATACACACACAAAATGTAATACATAATATCCTTGTCCTATAGAAAGTGAGCTATATTACCACATAGTTGCCTATGGAAAGTGAGCTATATTACCACATAGTTGCATAGAACCCTCAATCTCACATCCACATCCATCGTCAGCCTTCATTCAGTCTTTATTTGGTCAATAATATCATTCTTTCTTCCAGCAGTCTCGATCTGATCTCATCTAATATGTTCTTGGCTACTTAAATTTGGGTATCAACAAGTTGTAGCTTAAATCAACTTCTTATAAACCATTACAGTTCTGCTCTATTAAATTTAGAAGGGCCTTTTCTACGCTTTTACTAATAAACATGAAAGGAGGAAACTAAAAAAAGGTAAAGGCTAAATTATGTTTTTTTCTTTTCCTGGGTAAAGGCAGTAGGGGTGCACCTTGGTTTGGTATATTGTATCTTCTTTAGCTGGTCTACTCTGATCCTTGCATGTATGGTATATTGTATCTTCTTTAGCTGACCAATGAAGCTCCTCGCACACTATAACATTCCACCTTTGTTATGCACGTCCAGTTCTGGACTCTTGTCCCACTGGAGTTTGTAGTGGATAGGCGTAATTCTGGACTATGATTGAAGTTGATTTTTATTGCATTCTGTATTTGTGTTTCATCAATATTTGTGGGTTTGATTAATTGCTTGGTAGCTTTGGCATTAAACTTTGTAGATACACAAAGATACCAGAGAAAAACCAATAGAATCTGGATCTCTGGTTAGATACTAGAGAAACTTGCTCAATCCAATTCGATGCAAATTTGTTCTGGCAAATGTTTCTGTGAAGCTTGGTTGACTGTTCCTATCAAATGCTAAATAATTTGGCATAAGAGTTTGTGGTTCAGTTTGACAAGGTTACATTTTTTTTTCTTGTTCTTTTTCTTTTTCTTTTTGGGGTGGGGTAATAATTTCTCAAACTACAAGTGCCTTCATAAACATTGTATGTTTCAGCATTTATAATCCATTAACTCATGATCCTCAAAAAAAGGAGATGAAAGATAACAGTTGGTGTATAAACTTCAGAAACCAAAAAGGGGTGGGGTTTTGAAGAGTCCCAAATGTTAAAACAAACCATGGTCGGATGGGCTCTAGCTTAGAACCTAATGAGTCTGAACCTGCACTTTTCACCCCTATGGGGCATGGTTAAAAATAATGAAGGCTCCAAAATGTTTCTGATTAGCTTAAGGAATTAGCTGTATGTGAATAAATATCTAGACAGTGACATTAATCACCCATTAAGGGCCTCAAGCTGCCTCCGGAGATCTTCAAGATCATCGGTAGCAGTAGCTGATGCTTCAGAAGCAGGCAGTTTTTGGAACTCATCCGCACTAGGGAGCTCATGAATAAGACCTTCAGGAAGGGCATCTGAGTAGAAAGGACAGATTAGAAAAAGAAGAGAAAGACATAACAGAATTTCTCCATTCAAATAGCCAAGCAGACAGATGAAAATAAAAGGAAAAACTAAATTCCTGCAACTATATGGTGCTGGAATAATTGTAAAATTCAAGATTTAGTCGTTTTTCTTATGTAGCAGCATTTAAATGAAAGAATATACTAAACTGATAACATCAAAGAGAAAATACAAACAACAATCAATTTAAGCATTTAGAGGGAAAGTTTACACAACATGATCTACTTTTGACTGTTATTGTTTTCAAAATTTTTCATTATTTATTCACTTTCATTGTTTTAGGATAACTGTTATTGATAGTCATCCCATTGGGTCTATTCACAGGTGGAAAACTGATTTCCCAGCCAAGGAAAATTCTAACATGAACTGAAGTAGAAAAGCAGCACAATATTTAATTCTAACATGAGTTACATGTTTGACAGAATTTTAGGGCCCATTTGGGCATCCAAATGGAATTAAAAAAAAAAAAATTAGTGTCGTTAACATACTATTTAAGGCACAAATTCATCACCTTCAATGAGACTATTTAAAAAAGTCAAGAATCATCACTATAGTTTATTTAAGTTCATTGACTGTCGAACAATGACGAATTATTATGCCATTTGTAGATATTGAGAAAGCTCGAGCCATATGGGCATTCCAAATTGTGGATTGGAGTGGGTTGGCATTGGAGACTGCCTTGTCTACGATCGTTATGTGGATTCTACTAGCACTATTTATATGGACAATGATGATGGCTTTTTGGATGGTTATTTGCATGAGACTATGCTGTGATGGGTTTATGTTTTTTGTTATGTAAATATGTGGGTTGTTGTTGGTCCCATATGATATGTATGCTATATTTGGTTTTGTTTTGGACAACTTAATAGGTCACTGATGTAGGCAGGTTGGGTGGTTATTTGCATATGCCCATGATGTTATGGGTTATTTTTTGACAGCTTAATATATGGGGTGTTGTTGGTCCCATCTAATATGTAGGCTATTTTGGGTTATGTTTTGGACTTCTTAATATGCAAGATAAGTATGTTGGATGTTTATTTCCACTTTGTGCCTTTTCTTTGAATGCTTGAGGCATGGCTGCGAACTCCAATTCTTGGAGGGTAGTGATGAATCTCAATCCATCTGGAATTATCTCCAACTTTGAGCAGCACTTAGTAGGATTATATTGGGAAGTTATTTATACAATCATGCTTATTTCACCTTGTGACCTATAAAGCCATTGATGTATACTAGGATTATATTGGGAAGTTATTCATACAACAAATAAAAATAGGCAAAAGTAGATTGGTCTTGCCAAGAAGAGTTTTACATTTCTATGCAAATATTCAATGTATCAAGCAACGTGTGGGGTAACCATGTGCATTCCATCCGACATTTTGAGATTTTTATATATAAGAAACACTTAGGGTACTTTATCAAACATAAAGTAACACTTTGTGTTAAAAGGTAAAGGCAAGTCCTCTATTTTACCAATAAAAGGCACATAGAAAGTGCATTAAAGTTAACAAAATGTTGCCATCAAACATGAACATTTGGTGCTATCTCACCATGAACTTACAAGTGCTAGAGTTACAATACTAACAATAACTAATAGAAAATCCAGGTACATGGACCATTTCATATTCTTCTTTAGCTCATCTTTATTTGCACGTTCCTTTAGCTCCAACATCTGACTTTCCAATTGTATTACCTGGTTTTGTAGCTCAATTGTTTTTGCACGGTCATTCAGCCCAAGCATATCATTATATTCTACACTTACCCTATCTCCCAACACCTCCTGTTGGAACATTTGAAGTTGCTTTCTCAATTCTTTGTTTTCCTTATACAACATCCATGAGACCTCTTTTGCACGAGTAGAAAATTCCTCATCATGCCAATGGAAAAATTCACAATTGCTTGTTGGAAAGTTCGCACATCCATAGAATCTTCGGCCCGAGTTGTCCCTAGTCCAAGTTGTGTTCAATGGAGCTTCGACTCCACAATAGCAATTCTCATATCGCCGAAAAAATGCAAGTTGTTGACAAGAATTCCTTGTATCAGTCGATGATGACATCGTCCTAGATCTGATGCCGTGCGAGAAACCCAGACTACACCTACACAGCACAAACTACTACTGTGCGCGAAACCCAGACCACACCTACAGCTGCTGTGCGAAAGGTACGCCTCGAGGTTGTGCGAGAGAGAGGCTGTGCGCGCCAGAGAGACAGGCTGTGCGTGTGAGAGAGAGGCGATGCTGTGCACGAGAGTGGGCTGTTCGCGACCTGGGCTGTGCGCGACAGAGAGGGGCTATGCGCAAGCGAGTTGATCTGTGCATCACCTGTGTGCGAGGGAGCGAGGGGGCGAGAGAATGAGGGGCTATACGCAGCGAGATGATCTGTGCGTGACCTGTGCGCGAGGGAGCGAGGGGGCGACAGAGCGAGAAGACCTGTGCGTGAGCCGTGTGCGAGGGAGCGAGAGAGGAGCGACGGAGGGAGCGAGAGTGGAGCGACGGAGGGAACGATAGAGGAGCAAGGAAGCGAAAGAGGGCTGGAGAGATACTAGATCTGATACCCACCCCTAACCCCGTGGTATCTTCAGGCCTTAAAAGAAGCGGATGAAGATGAGGTATTTGCGTCTTTCCATTGAATGAGGGTATTTTCGTCTTTTCCGGGTTTTGAGGGTATTATAGTCATAAAATCAAAATTTCTTCGTCACGTGCCAGTCACGTGAGGTTGGGCTGTTAATTTTGTTAACGGATCGTGAACGGAAGGGGGGTTTTTTCAACCCTAGACAATATGGGGGGTTTTTTGTGGAGTTTTTCTTTTAGAGGGGGTATTCTGCAAGAGGGGTACAATACAGGGGGGTTTTTTGCAATTTACCCTTTGTTTTTAGCTGACCAAATATAAAAATTTCCACATGGGTGAAAATGTGAAATAATATTACTCTTAAAATATTTCAGCTTTGCTAGCCCATCCACATCCACGGGCTGCTACAAAAGGTGGGGCCCAGCTCATAGGAGCATCACTCCGTCGAGCTTCTCCAAGAGGAATCCTTATGGAAGCCGTTTTGGAAACTTAAAATACCATATAAAATTCGGTTCTTCCTATGGAAGCTTTTCTCGAGTATTCTCTCTCTATCAAACATTAAAGGGTAAATTGCACTTAAGGGTCTAAAGTTTTGATCAAGTTTCACTTTAAAATGTAAAGTTTAAATCACGTTAATTTAGTACCCGAATTATTAGTTGACTTACAATTTGAGGTCTGCCCTCAAAATTTTCTATGTTATTTCTACTTTGCCATCTTTATGGGTTTAAAAATCCTATTTTACCCTTATCAACATTTAATAAACTTTTATATTTTAATTGGATTTGAATCACTCTACTGTCATATTTGTGTTTTGTAAATAGAAAATATAAATGTTTATTAGATATTGATAGACGTAATATATAAAGAGAAAGAAAATAAGACTAATTCAGATTTAGTTAAAATATAAAAATTTATTAGTTGTTAATGCGGGTAAAATAGGGTTTTTAAACCTGTAAAAAGGACAAAGTAGGGTTAATACAAAAAATTTTGATAGTGAGCCCCAAATTGCAACTCAATTAATAATTCTGGTATTGAATTGACGCAATTTAAACTTTGAACCCTAAAGTAAAACTTGACTCAAATTTTAGATCCTTAAGTGCAATTTACCTAACATTAAAATCGATCTGCTCTATTGATGATAAATGCCCCTTCTGCAATCAATCTTCTAAAATAATTGACCACCTCTTTATGTATTGTGAATGTTCTTCAGCAATTTGGTTAATTTGGATCTAGTCTTGACAACAAATTTCCTATGCACCAAAGCTCAAGAATGAAAGAATGGATAATTAATGTTCATTTCCCAACATCGACAAGATTCTAATCATATGGATGCCCCTCTTTGTTGTTTCATTTCAGTTCTTTGGTACTTATGTTTAGTTAGAAATAAGATGATTTTCGAAAATATTACACCTAATCCAATCTCTGTGGTTTTACAGGCACACCAATTTTCCATAACTATTTTTCAGGCGTTTTCAAATACTAATTGCAGTAACCTTCCTTGCAATTATCGCAAATAATCCGATACAGGAAGAGAAACCAAATATGCAACCCCTACATCATTGGCAAAACACTCATATGGTACCATATCTCTCCATTTAAATTTTGAGCATCAACCATCAACGAACAAAGCAGTATGGTATGGGCATTGTCATTCAAGATATGTCAGGAACCATAAAATTACTCTGCTCGACACTTGCCAATTAGAATGATAAATTGAAGACACTGCTTACTATGATCCATTTCTTATTCTAGAACCAATCTCCTTCGTATCTCCTTGTGAACATCCTCTCAATTGGTCTACTAGCTCATTGGAAAGTAGAGAAACTAGGGAAGCTCCTGTCCATTATCCTGGCATCTCTACCCTCTTTTTGCTGATATCAAGGAGTTCATGGAGAAGTCACCTGATTTTGATAAATTTTGTGTTGCCTAAACAAAATTAAAAAAGCTAATTACTAATGGTCCCAATTACCAGTCACCTAATTTCAGTAAACCCCACTGTATTGTACATTGTAAAATATGAAGGGGGAGCGGTTGAAAAAATGATCAAATCAATCCTCGTCCGAGATTTGGATTTTAATATGTATACTTAAGCTCGAGAAGTATAAAAAAGAAGCCTAAATTTATTTTGATTCTTTCTTTAGGGCGGGCTATGGGTGAAGTGTGCACTAGGGGTGCTTTACTTTCAGTGTGGATTTTGTTGGTTTTTGCTAGCATCAGGGTCGGCCTTGACTTTTTGGAGGCCCCAAGCGAACTCAAAAAATGAGGCCCCTTATACTTATTCACACACCAAAAAAAAAAAAAAACATTTCTACGTACTCAATTTTTTTTTTCTAATATCAACTCAAAGTTTTCTTAATTGCCTATATAGTTACTAATATTTGCTTCTATAAATGAAGGTAACAAAAAATCATTACAAGAACTTCAAAAGCTATAATTCATACTTCTTGCTTCATAACTTAGCAAAATTCATTGTTACAATAAGAAAAATATACAAAACAAAATCTAAACTTATAATACCAAAAAACAAAAAACCCAATGCATCGAAGTATCACTTAAATATTACTCTTCTCGCATTTTGAGCTGCAAAATTACTAATCAAGCTTGCACAATCAAGTTCTTTTACCATATCCTTTTCGATGGATAACATAGCTAACCCAGATAATCGCTCTTGTGACATAGTTGACCGAAGGTAAGATTTGATCAACTTCAATTTTGAAAAGCTTCTTTCTGCAGAGGCAACTGTAACTAGTATGGTTAGCAATATTCTATAAGCAATCCATGCATTTGGGAAACAACCATCCATTACTTTCAAATGATTAAGTACTTCAATTGGCCTTTTTATTTCTTTTGGTAAACCTTCTTTCAAGACTTTCAATTCTAAATATAAACCGTTCCCATCAATATCAGAAATCTCATTATGTTTCAACACTTCTTCAAGCTTGATACAAGAAGTCTTCAAACATTTATCATTGTTGGAATTTAACTTCTTCAAATCAAACAAAAACCCAAAGGTTACTTCATATTCACCAAATTGTTCAAATCTAGTCTTAAGTGAGGAAAGAGCTTGATCTATTATATATATGAAGTAATTAACCCGAAATGATTCTTTAGCCGATTGTGTTACCTCTTCACTAGCATCCTCATCAAACTGTTTCTTTCTTTGAATGGCCCGTTTTTTTGGAAATACAGGGTCAATTTTCATTGTAGCTGCAAGTTGTGTAGCTTCTTCCATGGCTTCCTCAAATCCTGTTTCCCTATACTTTTCAAAAAAGGTTATAAGTCCTTTTAATTGATTTAGTGCAACATCAATATGCATGTCTTCAGCTTGAAAGGTCTTGCTAACAGTATTAACAGCAGACAATATATTATGCCAAATAATCATACCAAGCAAGAACTCAAAATTCTCAAATTCATGTCTTGCTAGAGACTTAGCATCATTCTTTATTCTGGCTTCTTTAGTAGTACTTGCCAAGTGCTCTAAAGCATCTCTTATTTGTGGAGCTTGGTACCTTATTGCTTTAACACTGTCAATGCGACTTTCCCAACGTGTTTGTGACAATGGCTTAAGCGTGAGACCCCCTTTCACATAATCAGTCAAAATTTTCCATTGCTTTGTAGAAGACGAAAACAATACATATGTATGTTGTACCGCTCCAAAAAAAGACAAAGCTTTAGAACAAGATTTGGCCATGTCACAAAGTGCGAGGTTAAGACTATGCCAACCACATGGCGTGTAAAATGCTCTAGGATTTTTTTCGAGTAGTCTTTTCTGCACACCTTTGTTTTTCCCTTTCATATTAGAGCCATTGTCATATCCTTGCCCTCTTACATCATTAATATCAAGCTTAAGAGTCTTCAATACATTTTCAAGTTCACCAAAAAGTCCCTCACCTGATGTATCATCCACCTTTAAAAATTTTAAAAAGAACTCTTCCACTTTGATTGGACTTGTTGAAACATCAACACATCGTATGATAAGAGACATTTGTTCTTCATGACTAATATCAGGAGTACAATCAAGTATAACTGAAAAATACTTTGCTTCTTTGATTTTTTTAATGATTGTCCTTTTGATCTCACCTGCTAACATTTGAATCAATTCATTTTGGATTTTGTGACCAAGATAATGGTAATGAATTTCATTTTTTTCAATACGTCGAAAGTGCTCTTGCATGATTGGATCAAATTCAGCAATCATTTCAATTAAGCTTAAAAAATTTCCATTATTTTCTTCATTAATCTTCTCTTTGCTTCCACGAAATGCCAAATTATTTTTACCAAGAGTCTTCACAACAGCAATTATCCTTACCAATAGTTGTTTCCAGTATTCTTTCTCCATTTTGATTTGTTCTTGCACAGCTTTGTCGATTGTTTCATTCTTTTGCAATCTTATCACCAATTCAATCCATTTGCTCATGCATGTAATGTGCACTTGACTCCTTTCATGACTTTTAAGCTTTCCACTAAGATTACTCCAATCATTACATCCTCCATTAGCCAACTGAATAGTGTTTACAATTTGTTTGAACAACTTACAACAAAAGCAAAACACTTTGTCCAAAGTATCCGAATATACTAACCATTTCCTATCTTGCTCCTCTCCATTTGGTAATTTTCAAACATAATAATCATGTGAGAATTTTCTACCAATCTGATTTACAGGAAAAATTTTTATAGCATAATTTCTTATAAGACCTCTTTCCACTAACAAATCTATGTGATTTTGACCAATCTTGCCGCAACTACATGGATCATATAAGTTTAGAGGTCCATATTCTTCTTTGAAATCTTCATTTTCATCGGCCTCATTCCCATCTTCATCATCTTCCTCAATTCTAAATTGATTAAGATCTTCATTCATTAAACCTTCATGCTTTTCATTTAAATGTTCTTCAGTGTCATTTTCATTTCTATGTTGCTCATTTACCAAATCTTCATTTGAATCTTCACTTCCCACTGTTTGTTTACTACTTGTAAAATACTTGTTAATTGCCCCAACTTGAGATTGAAGTAATTCATCAGCCTTTCGTTTCTTTTGTCTTTTTTTAAATTGAGAATCTTGTTTTCTAAATTTAGGAGGCATGATTATATAATCAATCCACAATCAAACAACCAAGCAAGTAACTAGGCAAAGAGCAATTGAAGAAGAAGAAGAAAAGAGCTTATCAATTGGACGTTGATGCCAATTTGAAGCTAATCCAGTGGTCCGTAATTCCGTATCTTCTTCTTTGCTTTAATGCCCTACAAAAAAAAAAAGAAAAAAAAAAGAAGAGCAAACATGAGCTTATCAATATTATTATTTTTAACAAACAAGGGGGAAAAAAAACCTTTAGAGAAAATCTGAAATTAAAAAGTTGGGAAACATTCAAACATCAAACATTCAAACATTCAACCAAAAAAAAAAATCAATTTGGCGATTTTCTTTCTTTTTCCTATGTTTTCTCAATAACCAAATGGTACAAACAAAGCATTCAATAAAAAAAAAAAATATATTTCCATGTCCAACTGCAACAATACAAACAAAGCATTCAACAATTCAACAAAAGGGGGAAAAAAAAAAAAAAGGAAGAAAGAAAGAAAGAAAGAATACCTTAAGAGAGAGGCGAGAAAGAGTGAGAGAAGCTGTGCTAGGAGACTGGGAGTCGAAAGAGAGGTCTGACTTCTAAGGTATGCCGTAAAGGGTGAAAGGGGAGTGAGGGATTGAGAGAGAGAGAGAGAGAAAAGCTGTGCGCCTGTGCAAGGAGTCGGGAGAGAGGTCTGACTTCTAATGGAAGCCGTAAAAGGTAAAAAGGAAGTGAGGGATTGAGAGAGAGAGAGAAAGAAGACGTTTTTTTTCTAGGGATTCCACTTTTTAGATCTTTTAGATCTGATTCCCCTTTTTGGATCTGGTTCCCACTTTTGAATTTTGTTTGGGTTTTAAATTCTTTTGGCTGCTGGATTGGGCCCTTACGTTTTTTTTTTTTCTTTTGGGCTAACCCAAAAACAGTTAATACATTTGGTGTTGGGGCCCCTTTTTTCACCCAAAAAAGTGGTGCCCTAAGCAACCACATGGATAAATTATACTCAGGGCCGGCCCTGGCTAGCATCCTTGTCCAGCTGCTACTCTTTCTCCATTGTTTGTCTACGGTTTTGCTGCTTTATTTTTCTAGGCCGTCTTTGGTGTTTGGTTGTGCTTCTTTAGATTTGTCTTAGTCAATTTAATTATGTTTCTCCTGGGTTTTGTTCGATCTTTCTGGGGTGTTGGTTTAAGCAGTTTTGCTTTCAGTTGATGTTGTCATGATTGATGCGAAGTAGTACGTTCCTGGTGCATGTATGGTTATTCTAGCTTCTTTATAATAAAATTTGCTTTGCTGATTAAAAAAAAAAAAAGTTATATAAATTTAAAATGAAATCGTTAAAATCACTCAAATATCTATAATCAACCTATTTTATTACACATGATTGCAAAATTGGGACAAGCACAGTTTCACATACATCATAATTGATAACTCGATGGCTTCTAGTTACTTGCATATATTAAGAAGTTCACATTTTGATACCACAAGACATTTATTTTTTATACCACAACACATATTTTCCATGGCAAAGCAGAAACTGAACCCGGCCCCCACATTATTAATTGATATAATTATGAGATATGTACGTACCGAGTAACCCAGCCATATGCACTATTTATACTGCATAAAAACATATATAGACACTGTTGGTTGATTGATATCTGAAGGGAGTCTCAAATGCCACAGTAAGATCTGAGAGGACACAGGTTTCTTGGACCCTTATGTGCATAAGCGACTCGAACATATTCCAAATGTTCAAATGGCTTAAACCGTAACGGGTGTTCATCATCAACCAATTCTTCTGGTGCTTGAATTTTCCCATTGCTGAATCCAAAAAGCCCAAGTGAATATCTCACTTTGTTCCGACTCATCGTGACTCGATGGTTAGGAGGTTGTATTCTGTCATTGCTCCATGCCTACACCAAACAAAATATGCATCTCTTTGAAGATTAACACTTAATTATGATTTTAAAGAAGCATAATCTCTCAATCACAACTTGTTTATAGATTTAAAATGAATATTACTAATCACTAGCTAGAAGGTAGTGACATACCATAAGCACATCACCTGCCATGACCGCAAAGGATGAAGGCGACAGCCCAAAACCAATCCACTCACCATCTTTGGTTTCTATCTCCAAACCATCGATTTGATTTTGATGAAGGATGGTCATGAAGGTTTTGTCCGTATGGGGGGCCAAACCCATATTAGTCTCGTTTATTTCGGGTAATCTGTATTTCATAAGTCGGAGAATGTGCATGGTTGATTCAATGTGGGAGTCATAGTACTTGGATACACCATAGCTTTCAAACAGCATTCTTGTCACGGTGAGGTCTAATTCCGCCATTAGCTTTGAGACGGGATGAACACTTTCACTAATTTTAAGTGTAAGAACAAGTAAAACAAATAAGCTAGCATATATAAAACCAAAGATTAAATAAATAAATATGCTGTATTAAGGAGATCAAATTATATATACCAGAAACCATCGTTTCCACTTGGCCACATGAGATTGGTGAAACTTTGAATGCCTTCTAGAGTGGTTGGATTTTCCAGGGCCATGCTTTCATGGAGAGGAAATCACCGGGTGTTGCCCAATGTGACCATGGAAAGGCTTACTCACAATGTTTTTCTTTTTGCTTTCTAGGGGGAGATCAAATAACTCTTCTAATGCATGGAAGATACTGTCATGAAGTTGTGGAGATGCTTTTTCATACGCTGCCACAAAACAACCGTACTCTTCAAGTGCACAACGAACATCATTGCTTGCGGAGATCCAAGCCCTTGTGCCAGGCTTTAAAGTTTCCTTAGAGAAATCCACAACAGGAATCTTGGGAGGTGCTTGGGAACCCATGATTTTCAATTTCTAGCTTTTTGTTTGGTTTTTTTTTTTTTTTTTTTCTCACCTAGCTAGAGTTTAAGTGTTGGCTACTGAGGGATCGATACATGAGTATTGTTCATGTTACTTATAGGGTTTGGTTGATCATTTTAATTTCTTTCATAACATGCATAACAAGAAAAATGACATGATCGATGTGGCGACAGGTGATTTTACCATAGGTTGATCCATCCAAAATCCTTGGCGCCTGCCTACACTTTTTTAAGCCGTTGGAGGTTTTATGAAACGGAATATGTGGCCGGCAAAAATTATGATAGTATTAGTAGCACTATGAGCAACAAAAAGGTCCTCATCTTGGTCGGGGGAGCCTAAGGTCAACAAGATACATGCACCACTTACATACTGGTCTAGTGTATGGAAATTAAATGTGCAAAAATAATTTAAGCTAATTCACTTGGTCCACTGATGGGCATGCCCACTTAGAAGAGGACAGGTATTCTAACCCCTCAACTTTATTTGCATGCACATCCCATTTATTTGAAACTTTAAATATTTTATGAAAAATATAAAAGATTTTTATGAAAACTGATCGTGTCTTCTAATATAAAACATAATTTTGAATAACTTTATAGAAGAAAATTTTTCCAAAATTTGTCGTTTAAGTAGACTTTTTAGCCATTTATAGTTTTCATTTATGTCAAAATGAAATAGATATTGTAAATAACCAAAACATGCTCTAAAATGACAGATTTTAGAAAAATTTTCTGCTACAAAGTTGTTCAAAATAATATTTTTTAGTGTACAAGGCAACCAATTTTCATAAAAAAAACCTTTAATATTTTTCATAAAACCTTAAAAAAATAAAAATAAGTGTGGTTTACAAATAAAATTTAGGGGTTACAATAGCTGCTCTCTTACCTAGGTGTGGCCCATCGTAATGATGCATTCACGGAGCTGGTCATCTTCGGAAGGGATCTTAATTCTTTTCCCAAATTTGGATAAAGCATGTAGACTATTAGAATGGCAAATGCTATCTACCCCAAATTTGGGACTCTCAAACAGGGACTAGTAAGGTGGGATATATGCAAAGGTAAGCCCCCCAATGGTTTTCACCCTCGGAAATGAAATTCCAAATTTGGGTTATATAACATGACCCTATTAAGATGGCGCACGTTTTCCCGCCGTTGATTTAAGCCCATGTGTACATTCTTCTTATTAATTTCCATATGGAATGAATGGTTCAACTCGTAGCTGAAACAAAACGTAATTGTATCAATTGTTAGCAAT
Source organism: Liquidambar formosana (assembly GCA_039720395.1). Taxonomy (NCBI): domain Eukaryota; kingdom Viridiplantae; phylum Streptophyta; class Magnoliopsida; order Saxifragales; family Altingiaceae; genus Liquidambar; species Liquidambar formosana. The sequence continues at coordinate 17,125,993 of CM077826.1, forward strand.
TCCCTATCAATATGATATGGAGCCAATTAAAAAGCCCTTGTCCTGTTATTGTTATTATTACTATTCTAATTATTATTTGTGTCCACCAAAAGCAACAAGGTTGGAAATTATCATATATGAACCCAAACTTAATAGACTATTAGCAAGATTAATCTTTAATAACTAATATTTTTTGTTGCCTACCGAAAAAACAAGATTAATCTTAAATAAACTAGCTAGTCATGGGCAATGAATCTTTGATTAATTCCAAAGTGTAGGTGGAAGCATCAAAATAATTAAACAACACTACAATTCATTGTGTAGCACAATTAATTAATTCCATGCTGCAGGTGGAAGCATTAAAAAAAATAATAATAAAAAATAAAAAAGACCCCACTGTCTAGCACAATTAATTACACTGATATTATTAACAACTCAATGGCTTTTATTTGCAAATAAGCATTAAGAAATTTACATAGGTTTGACACCACAAGACATTTACCATGACAAAGCAGAAACAAACCTTCCACAGCCATAACATTCACACTTGGAATAGAAACATAACACTGTTCATTAACTAATATCTGAAGAGGTCTCAAACACCACAATAAGATCTGAGAGGACAAAGGTATTTTGGACCCTCATGTGCATAAAAAGCACGAAGATATCCAAAATGTTCAAATGGCTTAAACTGTAATGGGTGCTCATCATTGACCAGTTCTTCTGGTGCTTGAATAATCCCATTGCTGAATTCAAATAACCCAAGTGAATATCTCACTTTGCTCCCACTCATAGTGACTCGATGGTTAGGAGATTGTACTCTGTCGTTGCTCCATGCCTAGGCCAAGCAAAACATGCATCCCTCTTAATACTAACACTTATGATTTAAATAAGCATAAACTTCATAACAAGGTCAGTACATATTAATATAAGTTATATCAGTACTACACATTGAGGACTGTATCTTGTATATTGGCCCAATTAGGCCTCAACATTGGGTTGGGCTGGGCCAGGCATTGGGCTGGGCTGGGCCTTGGGCCAGGCTTTTCGAGATTCCACTATTCATCGGCCTGGGCTATGAAGGAAAATGTAAAGGCCAAGCCTAGCCCACTGGCTTGGGCTTTGTCGAGTTTCGGGCTTTGGGTCTCGGGCCTAAGCTATATTACTTACTGCTAGTTTGTTACAAAAGAAAAAAAGGTAAAAACATTACCTTCGGGTGACCACTTCCCATCATAATTCCAAAACGCAAGACATTTGTAGTCACTTTGTATTAAGTTAACTCTCTATTTGTAGTATGTTAATATATAATACTCTTTTATTGGTATTAATCTGGGAAGTTAACACCAAAAAATAATTTCTCAAAAACTGGAAAATATTCATATTGCTAGTGTTGGGCTTCAGGCTTTAACTAAAGGCCCAAGCCTAGCCCAAGGGTATTCGGGCTAGGCTCGGGCTCAGGCTGGGCTTTTTCCTTCAGGCTTCGAGCTAGGGTTCGGGCTGCCCATAGGCCTTAGGTCTTTGATGAGGCCTAGGCCTATTGTATAATACCCTATAACCTACTAATGTATGAGGTACAACCCCAAATACAGGTGTTAATATAAGTTATATCAGCACATGCCCACTTAATCATCATCTTGCTGTCAATTACAATGCACTTCTTTATGTACTTACTAAAAATGAAAATTACTAATCACTAGAAGGAAGTTTAGTTAGTGATTGACATACCATGAGCGCATCGCCTGCCATGACCGCAAAGGAGGAAGGTGAGAGCTCAAAACCAATCCACTCACCATCCTTAGTTTCTATCTCCAAACCATCAATTTGATTTTGATAAAGTATGGTCATGAAGCTCTTGTCTGTGTGTGGGGCGAAACCCGATTTAGTCTCGTTTATTTCTGGTAATCTATACTTCATAAGTCGAAGAAGGTAAGTCATTGGTTCAATGTGAGACTCAAAGTACTTGGGTACGCCGTAGCTTTCAAACACCATTCTTGTCAAGATGAGATCTAATTCCGCCACTAGCTTTGAGTATGAATAAACACTTTCACTAACCAATGAAGAAGAAAAAAAAAAAAACAGAAGCCCAATGAAGATCAAGTAAAACAAATAGGAGGCCGAACCAAAAAAATTAGCTTTGGATGGTCAATACATTAACTCACTAAAAAAATGGATTTTTCCCCTATAGTTTATCCTACAAAATTAGGACTAAAAGTTAGAAGCTAAAAAAGGTTTTGAATTTTGATTTTTGTGGGAGGGTTAAATTTTATGGAGCAAAATAAAATTTTTGGGAGGGTCAAATTTAAAATTATTTAAAAATTAGAACCAAAAGTTAAAAAAAATCGAAGAGATTATTTACTTTTAACTTTTGTAGAAATGTCAAAATTTTTTAGAAAAATATTACTTCACCCACTTTTTGCTACTTATCTTATGTGCCAAAAGTATATACGTAAAAGCAATCAAATAAGGCCCAATATAGATATTACAAAAAAAAAAAAAAAAAAAAAAAGAAACGACCACATATTAGGGGTGTTCGTGGTTCGGTTTGGTTTAGTTTTAGGGTAGATTTCAAACCAAACCATTACACTTCGGTTTTTTTTTTCCCAAACCAAAACCAAACCATACTATAAAAAAACAAAACCAAACCAAACCAAACCATAAAATTTCGGTTTGGTTCGGTTCGGTTTTGGTTTTATCCTATCAAGTAGTAACAAATAATTAAAAATGGAAAAAATGACAAGCCAAACTCCAAATAAAAATATTTTTAATAAAATCATTATATTAGCAACTAAAAAAAAAACATTAAACATTATATCAAAATGGAAAAGTATTGAATTATATCAATTCAAATTCAAATCTCTAATCTAATATGTGTCAATATCTCACACAACATTAATAGCTAATTTAATACATGCCAATTTAATAAAGTAAAAACAATAAGAAAGTTAAAATCTAAAAAAACAAATCCATTCCAAATGTCTTAATTTCTTCTAGTAGTGTACTACTATTTTGAATCTATTACCTACTCTACCCTTATTAGAATAGAAAATTTACAAACTAAATTTAATATGTAACATATAAAATTATATATATATATATATTATATTTTTTCGGTTTTTCGGTTTGGTTTGGTTTTTTAAACATGAAAACCAAACCAAACCGACCGGTTTGGTTTGGTTCGGTTTGGTTTTCGATTTTGACCAAAACCATGAACACCCCTACCACATATGGTTGAAACAGTACTATCCAATTTTTTAAACCAAAAATAAAATTTGGGTGAGTCAAATTTGCAATTACCAAAAAAAATTGTATGTGCACAAAAAAATTGCAAAAAGAAATAGAGGAGGAGGATCCTTTGACCACTTTCTAGTCTATACACCCCCACCCTCAACCCATGAAAACAAATAAACATAAAGTACGGCCTGGAATTGAAGCATTGTTTGGTAACAGAATAGATCAAATCATACCAGAAACGATCGTTTCCACCGGGCCACATGAGATCAGTGAAACTTTGAATGCCTTCCAGAGTAGTTGCATTTTCAATGCCCAAGCCTTCATGGAGAGGAATGGCTGGGATTTGCCCAACGTAGCCATGGTAGGGCCTACCACCAGAGTTTTGTAATTTTCTTTCTAAGGGGAGATCAAACAACTCTTCTAATGCACCAAAGACTCTGTCATGAAGTTCTGAAGAAACTTCATTGTACGTTACTATGAAACAACCGTACTCTTCGAGTGCACATCGAATGTCGTTGCATGCCGAGATCCAAGCACTTGTGCCAGGATTCAAGCTTTCTCTAGAGAAATCTACTACAGGAATTTTGGGAGGTGCTTGAGAGCCCATGATTTTAGTTTTAGTTTTTTTGGTTTGTGTTTTTTTTCTCAACTAGCTAGCTTTAGTTTGAGTGATTTCGAATGAGGGGTACATTACAATTGTTCATGTTACTTATAGAGTTCATGAGTTGATCCATATACTTGTTTTCATGACAAAAATGAAATGATATCGTGACAGCTAGGCAAGTGATGATAGCTAGGTTGATCGATCCATAGTCCTTGATTGGCCTACACTTTCTTATTATGCCATTGGAGGTTTATGAAACGGAACATGCGGGAAAATTATATTGGTACTTGGTAGCTCATTGAGCGACAAAAAAGTTTCATCTTTTTCTGGGCCAGCCTAAAGGTCGACAAGATTCCGCAATGACATGTTGGTCTAATATAATCCAAATTTTTTTAAAAAATAATAATAATAATAAAATATTGATATAGATTCAAAAATCATTCAGCAATAATATTTTATATACCTATGAACATTATTTTTTTCATGAAGCTGAATATTCAAAATTGCATGTATGTATATATGTTGGGATAATGTTGGGAAGCGGAAAGAAGTAGGAGAAAAAAGGGTAAAGAATGAAATCATCTTTGGAAAGTGGAAAAAAAGAGAAGGGTAAAGAATGAAATCATCTTTAACGAGTTTAATGGGATAAATTAGTCAATAAATTTTTTTTTTTTTTTTTTTTTTTTGATCCGCTAGTCAGTCAAAAAATTTTCAACTCAAATTACTTTTAGAAGTAAAATAGATATAGATAAATAGATGAAGGAGCCTAATAAGAATAATAGGAAACCTCTTGTATAATTTAAAGATCGATAGGTTAAGAATCTTTGTTTCGCTTGACTTGAAAAGATCGATGTGGGATACAAGAATGGCTCATGGTTTCTCGACCGTTGATTTTGGTTCTTCCATTGGTATCATCTTCGTAACTTTTGATGTTCATGCTTGGGCCAACAAATATGGTGGCATTGTGGTGGGATTACGGATAAATTAAACACACACGCAGACCCCACCGAATAGATGAAATCAAAACAAATCAAACGTCATCCAAGATTTGGGCCTGATTTAAGTCTGGCCTATTCGATTGTTTTTCTAAATTAGTTCATTGAACATCATATGTTCAATCAAACTTTTGTATTCCACTTGATTTCTCCATTTTTCTTCTTTTTTATTTTTTTTTGGGGTTTGGGGGGGGGGGGGGGGGGGGGGCATTGAAATGTTGTGAAAAAACGAAAAAACAAAATGAAGATCAAATCAAATCCTCGTCCAAAGATTTGGATCTGAAAGAGGCCAACTTGATTGTTTGAATATGTATACTTAAGGTGCAGTGTACTTCGATAATTATTATAAAAACTAAAATCAAATCATTGTAACTCACTTAATAAAATAAAAGTATTTTTTTATTACACTTGACGGCAATATTTGGGACCATTAGCTAATTATTAATGGTCCCAAAGTACCCGTCACCTAATCTTGATAAACCCCACTGTATTGTACGTCCTCGTAAAAAAATGAAGGGAGAGATGGGGTCATGAAAAAAAATGATCAAATCAAATCCTCGTCCAAGATTTGGATCTTGGAGAGGACTGCCTACTTGTTTGTTTTAATATGTGTAATTATGTTGCAGTCGATTTTGAAATGTTGTGAAAAAACGAAAAAACAAAATGAAGATCAAATCAAATCCTCGTCCAAAGATTTGGATCTGAAAGAGGCCAACTTGATTGTTTGAATATGTATACTTAAGGTGCAGTGTACTTCGATAATTATTATAAAAACTAAAATCAAATCATTGTAACTCACTTAATAAAATAAAAGTATTTTTTTATTACACTTGACGGCAATATTTGGGACCATTAGCTAATTATTAATGGTCCCAAAGTACCCGTCACCTAATCTTGATAAACCCCACTGTATTGTACGTCCTCGTAAAAAAATGAAGGGAGAGATGGGGTCATGAAAAAAAATGATCAAATCAAATCCTCGTCCAAGATTTGGATCTTGGAGAGGACTGCCTACTTGTTTGTTTTAATATGTGTAATTATGTTGCAGTCGATTTTGATAATAATTATAAAAATTTAAAATCAAATCATTAAAATCTCTCAATGACTATAATCAAACTATTTTATTACACATGATTGCAAATTTGGGACCATTAACTCATGGTCCCGATTTACCCGTCACTAGTTTTGATGACAATTACAAAAATTTAAAATCGAATCATTAGAACTTCCTCAATACAATCCAACTATTTTACTTCGATTGATTGCAAATTTGGGACCATTAACATACTAATGGTCCCAAATTACCTAATTATGGTCCCCAATCACCCGTCCTGCGTGACGAGGTCTGGAATAGTTTGATTATATTGAACTGACACATTGATAGTATTCCAACTAATTAACCCTTATTAAAGAGACCTTTCGAGACTTGACATATGATTAAATTAAAGAACCATTAATCTGAAAATTAAAGTAAGCAAATTGGAATGAACTTTGAAGTAAAATGACCTAGAAGGCAGCAAAATTGAAACTTAGTTTCTGTTGTGGGTCAAATCTGCTTCTGCTCAGACTGTTTTTAGCTATCGAGCCTAGCTTATATCATTTTAAATCCCTTAAAGTTTAGTTTCTAATGCATTAAACAACTCATAAATTGAAGTCCTGCAGAAGAATTTGTGTCTATTTTACTAATGAGTTATAGGGTTGGTTGTCTCCCTATGAATCTGAATTTTAATTAATTTTCTCTTTTGGGCATTCTCATTAAGATGACACATTGATAGTATCTCTTCCATTCTTATAAGGAATAGAAGTTTAGAGTTTCAAAACTTGACCTCCTTATAAAAAAGTGGGGTTTGATTCTCTAAGTCTGGTTTCCTCTAAAGCTTGGGAAATAATAATAATAGTAATATATAATTAATAAGAAGAATAATTATAAATGAAATTTTGTTTCTTTCTCATGTTTGTTCCTTTTTGTTTCTTTCTGTTTTTTTTTTCCCTTTTTTTTTTTTTTCTTTTTTCTTTTGGTTCAATTGTTAGATATTAATTAATTAAGGTGAAGATCGGTTTTGAACTCAAGCTCCAACACAATATCAATTAAGACTTTACCTACTAACCTAAGGGCATCACTGTGAATATTATCTTTGTGCACGACGATGTCATTGTGATTACCAACTGATCTAGGAGTGGTGCTACACTATACCCATTACTCAGTTACCCTCAGACGTGGGATGCCAAGCCTCGTGGCAACCTACATGGCATGCCACTTTAAGCAACTTTTAAAACTAAAAAAGTTGCAACTTACATTGCATACCAGAATCGATCAACCAACTTGTTGAGGAGGAGCACGCATGCCTCGTAGGTTGCCACATCTTATGGGAATGGAGTGACAGATATTTCGATGAGAAGACCGACATTTGCCCTAGTTAACTGAAATTTTCGTCATCTTTGTCCACAATTGCAATAACTGAAATTTTCGGGCTCTTTTCCCTAAATGGTGAGTTTTTTAGATTTTATTCCAATTTTGGTGTGATTTTTAACTTTATTCCGAGACAGCGATAAATCGTGGTTATTAACCACGATTTTATTAAAATCGTGGTTAACAACCACGATTTCAGGTTGGATATACAAGTTCGTATTTTTATTGCCCGTATCAATATAAAAAAATTAATACCATAAAATCGTGGTTGCTAGCCACGACTTTTAGAAGTAAAAGCCTTTATTTTGTTTAGCCTGAGATTTGAGATTTGCACATTTGTATGAAGGTTCCCCCAAAACAGTTCCAAAACGCTAAGTGTTGGCAACTGCAGGTTTCCCCAAAATGCAGAGACTCTCCGCCACCTTCCCGCCGGCCAAGTAACCTCACTCCCGTCGCTTAGGGAGAGAGGAGTAGATCTGAATTTTTTATATTTTTAGTTTGTGTTTTTTGCCGGCGTTTGGTCGCACTGCAATCGTCGAGCTATGGCATGACAGCGGAAAAAAGGGGTAAAGAAGGGAAAAGGGGGTTTACCAAGGAGTGACTCGCGAATGGATCTGACCCCACATTTCACCGGCGAGCACACACCACCACGAGGAGAATGGACTTGACCCCCCCTTTCACCGGCAAGCACACACCACCGACGAGGAAGTATGGTGAATTTTTTCGCGAATGGATCTGACCCCCCATTTCACCGGCGAGCACACACCACCGAGGAGGAGAATGGACTTGACCCCCCCTTTCACCGGCAAGCACACACCACCGACAAGAAGGTATAGTGAATTTTTTCGCGACGAATGGATCTGACCCCCCATACGAATGGATCTGACCCCCCATTTCACAGGCGAGAACACAAACCCCCCCCCCCCCCCCCATTTCATAGGCGAGAACACAACCCCCCCATTTCACAGGCGAGAACACAAACCCCCCCTTTCACCGGCAAGCATACACCACCGATGAGGAGGTATGGTGAATTTTTTATTTTTATTTTTTTCTTGGTTTTGAAAACCCCTTGAGATCTCAGCCATCCACAAATCCCCTCCTTTCACCGGCGAGCGCACACCACCGACACCTTCTTCCATACCTCCCTTGAGATCTCAGCCATCCAGCCGGCGAAGGACGATGAAGGACGTGGGCGGAGGATGATGAACGACGCCGGCGGAGGACGAGGATCAACGCCGGCGGAGGACGAGGTGGGTATCTCTGCCCCAAATCGCGAGAGCCGAGAGGTGGAGAATTTTTTTTATGAAAAGTGCTGCTCTTTTTACAATATATAGAGGGATGGGTTTTTAACATAGAATCGTGGTTGCTAGCCACGATTTCAATCCAAAATCATGGCTACCAACCACGATTTTATCGTATAAATTTTTTTATACTGATACGAATAATAAAAATACAGATTTGTATACCCAACCTGAAATCGTGGCTGCTAACCACAATTTTAATAAAATTGTGGTTAGCAACCACGATTTATCGTTGTCTAAGAATAAAGTTAAAAATCACACCAAAGTTGGAATAAAATCTAAAAAACTCACCATTTAGGGAAAAGAGCCGAAATTTTCATCATCTTTGTCCATGTTTCACTTAAATTAGGCGACATATATGTCAATTATTATGTTTTAATTCATATTCTTCTTAGATCATTTTCACATAAATTCTAATATTCTGATTGTCTATCTTCCTCTACTTTTTCTCCTGCTTCCACAGCTCATAGGCCCAAGGTTCAAGGATCCCTTTTTCTACTCAACATTTCTCAACCTTCCAAATGATTAATTCTGTTGATTAATTTGAAGTCAATAAATTCTGCGTGCTTCTATAAGCAGATTTAGATTGTAAAGTTGCCCTAATTGAGTTATTAAGTTAATTATTGGAACAACTTATAAGGAAAATTATATGAAAATTTCTGCTAATTGCTCAGATTCATTGTACTTTGCACATACAGATATTGTATGATGTAAACAAGCCAATTGATTATCCACAGGCCACTTGGGTCCTTGAAACTAAGTTGGAGCCAAGTGCTTTCATATAATTAGGGTGATAAACTGATAATACAGATTGAAGAAATGGAGCCTGGCCAGTTCCCTGTGTCTTGGATAGTAGGAATTACCAAACGGCTATTAACACTACTTAGTTCATATATTTTTCTTTCTTTTAAAAAATATAAAAACTTGTGGTGTGTTATTTAATGTGGATTTTCTTTTTTTTTTATTTAAAAATTAACAATTAGGCTAGGGGTTTCTCAAGTCAATCTCCTAACAGATCTTGTGAGACAAATGACTCATACCCACATAATTAAAGAACGATAATTGCGAAAAGTTAAAACAATGATTTTTAAAAAGCATTCTTAAGATCTGACCACTTGACCAATCCCGTAAGAGTGTATATAGTGTGGATTTTAATCCACCTTCAATAGCGAAACCTCAATCCCACAGCAGACAAATAGGAAATGCAGACAAGCTAGACAATACAATACATGCACCCAACATATATATATATCTTTGCACGAAATCCAAACATCCTAGACATGCATCATACGACATACTCAGAAATTATAAAAAAGCCATGAAATCAACTCATAACAGTAGAGAGATATTGATAGAAGTATCTTTTAAACCGAAGAGGTCTCAGACACCACAGTAGGCAGTAACACAACACTTGGCCCTCCGACCCTCCTCCGTGCCGAAGAACTGAAGCAGCCCATTATGATCAAATGGCTTAAACTTCAATGGGTGTTTCTCGTCAACAAGCTCTTCCGGTGTTTGAATCATCCCCCTGTTGAATGAAAACACCCCGATCGAGTATCTCTCTTCAGTCCCACTCATAACCACTTGATGGACAGAAGAATTTATTCTTCCATTGCTCCATGCCTGCTCCAATGGAATCATCTCATTAAATCTTATTAGTAACAAAACCTCAGAAAAATTAATAATTAACCAATTACAACGTCTTTAAAGAACGATCTGTGCATGGTATCATCTCTTCATCAAAAAAACAAAAAAAAAAAAGATTGATTGATGGAAATTAAAACCATTTAAGGAGTAGTGAAACCATTTAGGCCTCGTTTAGTCATCTTGATGGAAATTAAAAAAATTACTATTTATTTTACGTACTATTGAAGGATCTTATCCATCACCTTGAATAAAAAATTTAAGAGAGTGATTGTTTTCAGCAGATTAAAATCTTTCATAATATTAGACTTAATTATATAAATATTCAAGAAATCAGGGACACACCATTAAGGCATCGCCTGCCATGACCACGAAGGTTGAAGGTGAGCCCTCATGAGGAATCCAATCGCCATCCTTTGATTGTATCTCCAAACCATTAACATGAGTTTGATGAATTATGGATGTAAAGCTCTTGTCCGTATGTGGGCGAAAACCCAGATTTGTCTCATTCATCTGTGGTAGTCTATATTTGAACAATTTAAGAAGGTATCTACTCGATTCCACATGAGAGTCGTAGTACTTCTCTGCACCATAGCTCTCAAATAGCATTTTCATCACCAACTTGTCCAATTCTGCCACTATCTTCGAAAGCAAGTGAGCACTTTCACTAACAAAGAAAAAAGAAAAAAAAAAAGAACCAATCGGAAAAAATTAAAGACTGTCCCCCATTGAAAAAAAAATGTTTTTGTTTTTGTTTTATTTATTTATTTATTAATAAAGTGCATTTAATCCATTCATAACTATTAATTTGAATTAGGGATTATTTGGCAAACCTAAAAATTAGTTGGCCTAAAATAAATCTAATAAATTTTAATTTCACAATGTTTGATATCCATTTTTTTTTCTAGATAATTTATATAGTTTGCTGTTGAAAATAAGGTATAAAAGCAGTTTTTTTTAAAACTAACTGTAAGTTGGTATTTTTTTTTTTAAAATCAAATAAAAGTTAGGGATTAAACTCAATTTTCCCAAACAGGCCCTTAGTTTTCCAATTTTTACCCACAATAGTTAGGATATCAATTAAAGTTTAGTCTTTTCAATCGGGTAAAAATTTTGAAATAGTCTAAAATAAAAATGAGGACAATATTGAGAAATGAGGGAGTAAGATTACAGTGAGAAATTAAAGTATATCAAATTTCATATACCAGAAGCCATCATTTCCGGCGGGCCACATGAGATTTGTGAATCTTTGAGCATTCTCAAGATCAGTCACTTCATCGATGCCCAAGCCTTCATGGAGAGGAATAATGGAGCATTGGCCGACATAGCCATGGGAAGGTTGATCATAATGGTTTTTCATCTTCACTTCTGTGGGAAGGTCAAACAAGGCTTTCATTTCGCCGAAGAGGGTGTTGTGGGTTTCAGAAGAAACTCCATCGTACACTGCTACAAAACAGCCATACTCTTCGAGTGCTTGGCGAACATCATTGCACATGGTGAGCCAAGAACTTGAGCCATGCTTCAGTGGTTCCTTGGAGAAATCTATCACTGGAAGCTTAGGCAGTGTGAAAGAACCCATTTATATTTATTTTTTCTGATCTTTTTTTCTCAACTAGAAAGTTTTAGTGCTCCTCAGAAGTTCACGGTACTTATAGAGTTCAGTTGATTACCTTAGCTTAAAAATAAAATAAAAAAATAAAAAAAGAGGAGGAGTTCAGTTGAAAATCACAAGAGAGTGGAATTATATGCTACCCAGTATCGGGTTATCACAAAATTTGTCGTTTTAAGATTATATTAAAATAATAGGATTTAATTGAATGAAGTTAATTTACTGAGTTTAACTCATCCAAAAATAAATTTAATGAGTTTAACTAATATGATAGTTTTTCATTACTTCATACAAGCACAAAACACTAGGATATTTGTACCATGCCTCTAACTTGTGCTCTATATGCATTTTTATAAACCTTCCTTTCCAAAAAATAAAAAAAAAAAGGTGTGGCCATCAAGCATAAGTGTTTTCTATAGGTGTGGCCATCAAGCATCTAGAAGACTAGGTTGCTTTCAATTGGCAAAATACTAAATTACAAAGATGTTAGGAATTGTAATCAGAATTGCTTATTATATGGTGGATGATAAAAGAAGGATATATTGTCTAATTGGTCATGACTTATGATGGCTGCCTTGATACCATTACTTTAGGGTTGGCAACATTTAATGGTCTAATGATGGTCCCTGAGGTAATTAAGGACCACAAGCCTATATCCAAAAATATATATATATGTAAATATATGCACGAGTTGGGTAACTAGTCCTCCTCATAAAATTTGTGTGTTGTATTTGTCGTTATACACAGATGATGATTCCAAGGCCAAACAGCTCGTCTGGTAGCCAATGTACGTATATAAATCGTTCTTATGGAGATCCTTAAAATAAGATATATGTAAGTAGACATACTATTAATATTATGACCTGTTTGTTTGGATGGAATCAAAGAAAATCGAAATAAAATGGAATGAGATTTCAATGATAAGCATGAGCTGACATTATTGAAATCTTATTTCATTTCATTCTAATTCCCCTCCAATCCGACAAAACAAACGTGCCTATTATCTTATTTGTTGTGTAACATTCCAAAATTCTAACTACATACTAGTCCACTTTTTAAATCTCCTTACATTTTGGTCATTAGATCAAAATAAGAAATTGATATTCAAAACACATCCAGTATGTTCTTTAAAACATTGCATATATAACACAATATATAATAACTTTAAAAAAAAAAAAAAAAAACTATATATATTTCTTATAGATATATACATGTAGTCATGTAAAAAAAATACTTGTTTTTTTTTTTTGCTGTATCTCTATTGTGTCATTTCTTAGATATTTTAAAAATTATTGTGTCAAGATGTCCGTATCGTATCGTAACTATATCGCGTGTCCGTGTCCGTACTTTATAGCTTATAACCATTTTGCAGTCTTTCCCCATAATGGGATTCTTGTGTCTCCTATGGGGCTATGTACCACTACGTCTTCTAACAAACTAATCTAGCAACAAAATTATGAGGAGAAATTCACACACAAAATCGCGGGAGGCCTCATTGGCACCCAAAGACTTGCTTTTCATCCCTTACTTATTTTACACTTTAAGATTTTATCATATATATATATAAGGTTTTTAGAAAAACTAATTGCGTTGTCTAATAAAAAACATCATTTTGAACAATTTTTTAGAAGAAAGTTTTTCCAAAATCTATCGTTTAAGTAGACCTTTTAATCATTTATGAAGCGAAAATTATAAATGGCAAAAAATTTTACTTAAACGATAGATTTTGAAAAAACTTTCTTCTAAAAAGTTGTTCAAAATGATATTTTTTAATAGAATACGCTATCAATTTTTATAAATTTTTTTTTATATTTTTTATAAAACCTTAAAGTATAAAATAAGTGAGTGATAAAAAGCAAGTCTTGATATGCCAGATCTCCAAAATCGCATAGAGGAAAATACAAAAATCAGGCTTTAATTGGGCTCCAAAATTTAATTGGGCTTTAATGAAAAAATGAATGGTGACCCTTCTTGTCCTGGATGTTCACATACATTTTTGAAGAGGAGGTTTCGTCAATAGATTCTTGACCAAAGGCTTACTATTGACCATGGGTTTATTGCCTGGATCCGTGAGAATCAAAAGTTGGGTTAAACTTAACACGAATGAATGTTCTAGAGGTAATCCTGCCCAGCAGAGGTAAGTGGACTTCTTTGGCATCAACAGGGCCTGTGGTCGGTGGGCTTCACTGCCAACTTGGGCGTTTTTAAGGACGGCATTGCAAACCCTCAATTTTTTTTTGTAAATTCCGCTTCTTTTTACTTTTTAAGATTTTATAAAAAAGGGTTATACTATCCACTAGAAAATATCATTTTGAACAACTTTGTAAAATAAAAGTTTTTCAAAATCTATCGTTTAAGAGATTTTTTTAGTCATTTATAATCCGTATTTCATTTTTACAGAAATGAAAATTATAAATAACAAAAAATTCCACTTAAAACGATAGATTTTGCAAAAAACGTTTTTATAAAGTTGTTCAGAATTATGTTTTCTTATAGACAATGTGACTAGTTTTCATGAAAATCTTACATATTTTTCGTAAAATTTTGAGAAATTTAAAATAAATGGAGTGTGCAAATAGAATTGAGGGGTTGCTCGGGTTTTTATGTTTTTTGTTGAGGGTATCACAAGAAATCTAAAAAATTTCTCCTCAACGAAGCCGATAGTGTTTAGACATGGCTCCACTCCAACAATCCAACATGGGATGAGAGCTATCAGGAGATTATTCGTCGCCAACAGATCGATGCGCCGATCAACTAGACAATATGGGCCTGGCCAGCCCATTTGCAGTTTCCAATCTAAAAAATCCTCCTGTTTCTTTGTTGCAATGTGTACATAGAGACTTTTGGGCCGAATGTTCTCCTCAGAACCATTTCAAAGAAAAAAAGGAAAAGAAGAAAAGAAGAGAGAGGAGAGGAGGGAGGGAGGGAGGGAGGGAGGGGGGGGGGGGGGGGGATCTTGTTAAACTCTTTCTCATATTATTTATTTATTTAAACTCTTTCTCATATTATTTATTTATTTCATTTTGGAATCATCATCTCTTTATTTTGGGTCATGTGGAGTGCAGATTGTACTCAACTCACTATAATGGAAATCAACAAATATGAAATATTTAACTTTTTTATTGCCTAAACAATTGAAATCTGTTATATCTAACTGGGAAAAAAAAGAAAAAGAAAAAGAAAAAAGCTACATATAATTGGAATAAATACAACATAAGATTGCGACATATATGTTACAAGTTTTCATCTAACCGCGCTCATTACAATGACTAAAGCATATACTGTTACAGCCTCTACATATATCAAAATCTTTCTTTCTTTTTTTTTTCTTTTTTTTTAAATTAATGATTAGGGGTTTCTTAAGTCAATCCCTTAATAGATCTTGTGGGACGCACGATAATTGCGAAGAGTCAAAACAATAACTTCTAAGAAATATTCTTAAGATCTGATGGTTCGAACAAATCTCATAAGAGTGTATATATTGTGGATTTTAATCTACCTTCAATAGCAAAACCTCATTCCCATAGCACACAAATAGAAAACCACATTGCCTTTATAAGATAATACATGTATACAGCAAATATAGTAGGAAATTCAAACAAGCTTGACAATACAATACATGCACCCAATGTTAGAAAATATGTGATTTTCTTTAAAACTTTAAAACTTTGGACCACATACGTGTGCGCACTTACATAGCCCACCTTGACTTAGAACAGTCGGCCGTATCATGATGTGGTGCATGATGTGGCGCACGCGTGACTTAATGGGATGTTTATATTAGTTTATTTCATTTGACCGTTGGACCTTAATTTCTATGATTTATGGGTGTCCGTTATTAGCTGTTGGATTTTTATTTCATATTATTTATTGGCTGTTATAAGAATTATTATTACAGTTATTTTGGGCCTTTATTGGCCTAAAACAATTTCAGCATTTTACTATTATAAATAGTGGGTTCTCTCTACGTGGATGAGTATGACATTCATATTATCTACTCAATCCCTTTTCCACTATATTCTCTAAAAGTTGTGTAAAGTTATTTTATATATTGGTTTTACAGGCAATTGATCGTGGACAGGTTCACCATACTCTTCATGTGGACGTACACAAAGAAGAGAGAATTGCGAGCTTTGGGGTTGTATTTTGGAGGTCCTATCGTCCGTCAACACCTGTACATAGGGAGGCGATAATTTCTTTAAAACAGCGTGATCTCACGTGCCTTCCCACAGGCAACTCTTCTTATTCTTATTTAATTTTAATTCAATATTTCTTGCGTTGATTTTTGTTAATTTATATTATGATTATTAAGAGATTTATCCGTGTTCAATTTCATTGTATTTGTGATTTCTTAATTTATGTTATAAGTTGTATTCATATTTAATTTTTATAAATATTCTATGATGAATTTCACAAAATCCACAATTATCCCCAACACCCAACATATATATATATATTTGCACGAAATCCAAATAATATCCTAGACATGCGTCATACGACATAGTCAGAAATTATAAAAAAGCCATGAAATCAATACATAATAGTACGTAAAGATACCCTTGAGGGGTGAATCGAATAGTCCAAGGCTCTCTTACTATACAAGAGATCTTGGGTTCCATTCCCACCACTCCCCCTCAAGGTACTCCCATGGACGTTGGTTTTATAATTGCTTGGTGCATGTGGGACGGAAGGACTACATGTGCCCAAGGAAATTAGTCAAGTGCAAAACATCTGGAACCTCCTGATATTAAAAAAAAAAGCAGCAAAACAAACAGTACGTTAAAAAAAAAAAAGAAGAAGAAAAAGAAAAAACAAAACAAACAGTACGTAGAGATGTATTGATAGAAGTATCTTTTAAACCAAAGAGGTCTCAGACACCACAGTAGGCAATAACACAACACTTGGCCCTCCGACCATCCTCCGTGCCGAAGAACAAAAGCAGCCCATTATGATCAAACGGCTTAAACTTCAATGGGTGTTTCTCGTCTACAAGTTCTTCCGGTGTTTGAATCATCCCCCTGTTGAATGAAAACACCCCGACCGTGTATCTCTCTTCAGTCCCACTCATCACCACTTGATGGACAGAAGAATGCATTCTTCCATTGCTCCATGCTTGCTCCAAAGGAATCATCTCATTAAATCTTATTACTAACAAAACCTCAGAAAAATAATAATTGACCAATTACAACGTCTTTAAAGAACGATCTGTGGTATCACCTCTTCATCCAAAAAAAAAAAAAAAGGAAAGAAAAAAGATTGATTGATGGAAATTAAAACCATTTAAGGAGTAGTAAAACCATTTAGGGCTTGTTTAGTCATCTTTATGGAAATTAAAAAATTACTATTTATTTTACGTACTATTGAAGGATCATATCCATCACCTTGAATAAAAGATTTAAGAGAATGATTGTTTTCAGCAGATTAAAATCTTTCATAATATTAGACTTAATTATATAAATATTCAAGAAATTAGGGACACACCATTAAGGCATCGCCTGCCATGACCACGAAGGTTGAAGGTGAGCCCTCATGAGGAATCCAATCACCATCCTTTGATTGCATCTCCAAACCATTAACATGAGTTTGATGAATAATGGATGTAAAGCTCCTGTCCGTATGTGGGCGAAAACCCAGATTTGTCTCATTCATATGTGGTGGTCTATATTTGAACAATTTAAGAAGGTATCTAGTCGATTCCACATGAGAGTCATATTTCTTTCATCACCAACTTGTCCAATTCTGCCACCCGCTTCGCAAGCAAATGAGCACATTCACTAACCAAGAGAAAAACAATTGGAAAGAATTAAAGATTGCTCCTTTAAATAAATAAATAAATAAATAACTTTTTTTTTAATAAAGTACGTTTAATGCATTCATACCTGCTAATTTGTTTTAGGGGTTAGTTAGAAAATCTAAAAACTTGAGCAGCCAAAGATAAATGTCTTCAATTTTAATTCTAGTTTAGTTTTAATTTCACAATATTTGATGACTCTTTTTCTTTTCTTTTTTTCCCCAAATAATTTATTCAGCTTTCTGTTGAAAATAAAGCATAAAAATTGTTTTTTTGAAACTAACTATGAGTTGCTTTGTTTTTTTTTTTTTTTTATATTTTAAAATCATATAATATGTAGTCAGGGATTCAACCCAATTAGATCCAATTTTTTAACTTCCCAAATAGGCCCTTAGTCTTCCAATGTTACCCACAATAATAAAATGTATTATTATATCTTAACTGTCTACTCCTTTATATCATTGGAGATGGTATTTTAGAAAATCAATTAAATTGATTCTTTTTTACTAAGACAAAAATTTTGAAGTAGCCTAAAATGAAGATGAGGGTGATATTTGAAAACTGAGGGAGTGGGATTATTGTGAGAAATTAACGTATATCAAATTATTATAACAGAAGCCATCATTTCCACCAGGCCACATGAGATTTGCGAATCTTTAAGCATTTTCAAGATCAGTCACTTCATCGCTGCCCGGGCCTTCATGGAGAGGAATGATGGAGCATTGACCGACATAGCCATGGGAAGGCTGATCATAATTGTTTTTCATCTTCGCTTGTGGGAAGATCAAACAAGGCTTTCATTTCTCCGAAGAGGGTATTGTGGATTTTAGAAGAAACTCCATCGTACAATGTCACAAAACACCCATACTCTTGTTTCCCCAAAAAACATTTTCCTCTGGTACTTTGAGGTTGAAATGAAGTGCAGGACGTATCAGTCTTTCTTAGGTAATTTGTGCGAATGGTTCGAATGCCTCATCGAAAATGATTTCACATTCGCCGTGTGATTCGAAGATTTTAACCTTTTGATCATTCAAATGAGTAATGTGGGTTGATTCCACTATTCACCATGGAAGGTGAAATTAAATGGGATCAAGTCCGATTACAATGATTTGAATATGCGATTCACAAGCGTTTCAAATGTATCTTCTGAATTGAAAGGGGTGCACACACCTTTGACTAAGAAAGAGCACACGTACGTTCCTTGATTTTTGAATTTGATTGCCTTAAGGGCCAACTACTTCTAAAATAAAGACCGGAGTCTTGAGACCGGAGTCTAAAATTAATAATTTGATTGATTGAAGGAGCTTATAATGAAGGCTTCAAGGCTTATTTCTAGAATTACAAGAAAATTACTCATAACTTCCTAAAACCGCTACTAACTCCCACTAACTTTCAGGTACTAACTTCTTCATTTTAGTTGCTTCACATGTCTTCTTGTAACCTCTAAAGATGAACTTATGCCACATGTGCTGCAATTTTTTTATAATTGCCAAGTGTCTTGCAAAATTCAATACATAATAATAATAATAATAATTAATATTTTTAGGGTGCAAACAACTCTTCCAGCGCTTGGCGAACATCATTGCACATGGAGAGCCAAGAACTTGAACTAGGCTTCAGTGGTTCCTTAGAGAAATGTATCAATGGAAGCTTAGGCAGTGTGAGAGAACCCATCTATATTTATTTTTTTCTCGCCTAGCAAGTTTTAGTGCTACTCAAAAGTTTGAGGAGGAACAAACACATAAACCTTTCACATACCTCCATTGCTAGCTACAGAAGGAACAAACTCTGAGGTAGCTAGAGAGTAAAAAACCCAAAGTCGGTGATATTCTGGCAACTTTCGTTAATGGAGATTGATACGGTTGAAGGTGATAACATAGGTGAGAGGTCGTTACTAGACCAAGATCATCTGGAAAGGAGCCCCGTGCGTTGCAATCAAGGGGGTCGTGATCCTAGATCAGGGGTTAGTTACCGTGATAGTCTTTTTGGGTATGGGGAAGCTAATACTCATGAACTACAATTTCATGAATTAACCCCTAACCTTGAAGAAGCTTCTGATGGGGAAGATTTGCTTGATGAAATACCTGGTATACTTCTTTCTCAAAGGATAAGCGTAGAATCAGAACCCAATGGGCTCATGGGATCATTGTTAAGGTTTTTGGGAAAACAGTGGGTTATGAATACCTTTCTTACAAGGTAAATGCCATGTGGAAACTACAAGGGGCGATGAACATTATGGATCTTGGTCGAGACTTCTTTCTAATTCGTTTTAGTGCTCAAGGAGATCTACAGCAAGTCATACAAGGTGGGCCATGGTTTATTGGTCAGAATTACTTGACCATTAGGCAATGGGAACCGTATTTTGACCCAGAAGAGGCTATTTTTGCTCATACAGCGGTCTGGGTAAGACTGCCATTCTTACCTATCGAGTTCTATGATTTGGCCATTCTAAAGCGGATTGGGAATCTTCTAGGGACCCTTGTGCGAGTTGATGCAAGAACTGCGAATAATGAGAGAAGGTGGTATGCAAGGCTTTGTATTCAGGTCGATCTAGATCTTCCTTTGATTCCAAATATTAGGATTAGTAAGCATGTTCAGAAAGTTCTGTATGAAGGGATTGGCTTGTTATGTTTCTTTTGTGGTCATTTGGGTCATTTATAGGATGCTTGTCCATCTAAGTCTTCTTCCTTGCCAACCACTAAGCTTACAGCGAGTCTCAATATGGTAGTGGAGGCTCAAAAGTGTGTGAATGAGGACATAGGCCCATGGATGGTGGTGTCGAACAAGAAAAAGAGTAGTGGCCGGAGCAGTAGAGATCTGGATGGCAAGGCGAAGCACGATCGGCCTGAATTCCAGCCTGCTAAACCAGATGCTACAAACCAGTTTGATCTGCTCAAGTACAATGAAGTTTACTCACCTTCTGTGCAAATGGCAGAGGCACAACATGCGAGGTTGAACAAAAAGGATGATAGCCTAAATACAGTTATGCAAGGCATGGGAGAGAGTTTCTCACGTGGAGATGGGAATAGAACTACTAATAGTAAGTTGGCTGCTAATTTGGGTGTTAGGAAGATTGGTAAATCCAAGGTGAATGGACAGTTAAGGGGTGGGGAGATCCCATCTGACCAGCTTAATGTGGATGGTAGGAAAAGTTACAAGTTTTATCTTGCTTCTAATGATAATGTAACTAGAGTGGGACCGGCTGATTCTAAAAGGAAAGGAAATTTCAAGAATATCTTACATAGGAGTAATAATGCTCTGCCCAACCAGACGGGTAAGTACCTATCTCAGGCTTCTTTGTCTAATGTCACCTCCCATCAGGAGTCAGATATGCAGGTGAATTTAATGCAATGCAATAAAGAGCAAACTGAGTCATACATACAGCCCGTCGATACTGTAGCTTTCAAAGCTATCTCAGTAGCTAGTCTGGGGGCTGAACCTCAATCTACATCAGCCAATCCGTCTACCTCGAGAGCTAGTCATGGAGCCGACCTTCCACCTACTCTATCAGGGAAGGAGAATACTGGTGGAGGACTGCATTGTAAGGTGGATACTATGCAATCCCAAGCATCGCTGGGCAACATACAACAAGAGTCTGGCAACAGCTTTGGAAGAGGTGTCGAACCAGATCCTTGTAGTGTATCAGGGCATGTCGTAGGTTCCCGTGAATCGTTTGGATCTGATTGGGAGTGTTGATACTCTTTTGGTTCCATCTCAAATAGGGGTGGGGGAGTTGGGGTGCCCAATGGCCCTTTTGTCAGATCAAATAGCAAACGCCAACATAAAGGGAGACTTCCCAGAAGAAGGAGACGCTCGAGTTTGGCAAGTGGATCGCTTCACTCTAAAGAGCATGGACATGGAACTCCAGTTCATGAACTACAAAGACCATTTAGGGTTAATAGTTCTAGAAAGGGAGGTAGCCAAACTAATGGTAATCGTGGTGAACTTCCTTCCCATGAGGAAGAGTCTATTAACTACAAAGTACAAATTGCACTTCCAACCCGAAGTGGACCTATTGTCCAATGTAATCCAAGGGCAAGGGTGGAGCAAAGCCTTGTGGGAAGAGAAAGCCAAAAAGGGGGAGAGTCCAGCCTGCCACACTTTTAATTCTCATTGTTTCCTAATGAAGGCACTGGTGTGGAACATTAGGGGTGCTGGTAACTCAATTGCTAAAAGGAACTTTCTTGATTTGGCTTGATCTCATCAACCAAATCTTGTTATTCTCATAGAAACTAAAGTGAAAGGGGAGAATGCAACTTAGATTATTGCGTCTCTTGGCTATTTTGGTATGTATCGGCAAGATCCCATTGGTCTTTCGGGTGGGATATGGCTCATTTGGAAAGAGGACGAGCTTTGTGTGGACGTCACAAGCTCTTCGCATCAGGTGGTTCATGCCGTAGTGCAGGTGATTGCTAACCAATCTCGTTTTTTTCTGTCTCCCATTTATGCTAGTCCCTCAGTAGCTCGCAGGGAAGATCTATGGTCTCATCTGGAGTCTATCTCTCTTAACTATAATTTGCCCTGGGTCCTGTTTGGGGATTTTAATGAATTGATCAACGAACATGATAAATAGGGTGGTAATACAGTTAACCATAGCTGCAATAACAAGTATGTTGCTTGCATGATTGTTGTAATATGATGGATCTTGGTTTTGTTGGGCCTAGATACACTTAGAGTAACCTTAGAGAGCCTGCTAAATTGATTTGTGAGAGACTTGACCGAGTTTGGGCTAACCTGTTATGGCAATCCATTTTCCCAGAGGTTATTATGCTCTACCTTCCCAGAACTCCTTCTGATCATTGCCTTTTGTTTTTGGATACTAACCCGTTGCCTCGTTCTAATAAGGCAAGACCTTTTCGTTTTGAGTCCATCTGGTTATCTCATCCTTCTTTCGTTGAGGAGGTCCAGAAAATTTGGGATAACACTGACAATAATTTGTTAAACACCATACCCATATTCACTGATCATATCTTGGATTGGAACAAGAAGGTTTTTGGTAATATTTCTCATAACAAAAAGAGAATATTGGCTAGGCTTGGGGGAATTCAAAAAGCACTGTGCTTTAAACATAGTGATTTTTTGGCTAACCTTGAGGAAAGCCTTATCTTGGAGTATAACAATATCTTGAGATTAGAGGAAGAATTTTGGGCTCTTAAATCCCGTGTTAATTGGTTCTCGCATGGGGATGGTAATACCAAGTTCTTCCATGTTTCCACTATTGCAAGACGTAAACATAACAAAATCCTGGCGTTGAAGGATAATATGGGTGTGTGGGTCTATGAGAAGAATGAGATTGGTAATATTATCACCAATTATTTTATGGAGTTGTTTTGTACTAGGTATACAAACTCTAATTTTCTGTTGAATGAGTGGCCTACCCTAGCTGCCCATGTTGAGCTAATTAACCAACCTGGTCTTGAGGCCATCCCGAATATGGAAGAGATTAAGGTTGGGTTGTGGAGTCTTAAGGTGTCCAAAGCTCCTGGGCCTAATGGCCTGCATCCTGGGTTTTTTCAACACTGTTGGGGAACCATGGGTGAGTTTGTTTGCAATCTTGTCAAAAGTATTTTCCACTCATGTGTTATTCCCCATGAGTTGAATAAGACTTTCATTTGCCTTATTCCTAAGACTATTACTCCTGAAACTACTGCTCAATTTCGGCCCACTAGTCTATGTAACACTGTCTATAAGGTTATCTCTAAGATTCTTGTTAATAGAATTAGGCCTTGCATGGATAACATTATTAGTCCAAATCAAACTAGCTTCATCCCGAGTAGAAAAGGTGTGAATAATGTTATTATTGCCCAGGAGCTTATCCATACCATAATGAAGAAGAAAGGTAAACAAGGGTTGATGGCTATTAAAATCGATCTTGAAAAGGCTTATGATAAGCTTGAGTGGAGTTTCATTAGAAAGACCCTTGTGTGGTTTAATTTTCCTCTTAGGACGATTCAACTTATCATGTCTTGCATCTCGTCTGCTAGCTCTATTGTCCTTATTAATGGGGAACCTACTGATTACTTTATGCTGTCTCGGGGCATTAGACAAGGTGATCCTCTTTCTCCTTATATCTTCATTACGTATATGGATTTTCTCTCATTGTCTATTGAGGAGGCCCATAGGAATAATCCATGGAGTGCTATAAGGGCTTCTCATGGAGGGCCCGCCTTTACTCATTCCTTCTTTGCTGATGACCTCCTTTTGTTTGCCAAAGCTAGTGTTGAGGAAGCTAGTGCCATTAAAGATGTCCTAGATAAGTTTTGTTCACTTTCCAGTTTAAAAATTAGCCTCTCTAAATCCAAGATTTTCTACTCCCCCAATACTCACCATGAGGTGGTTAGCAATATTATTGCTTCTTTGGAGATTGCCAGTACGACCAATTTTGGTTAATACCTTGGTTTTCCCATCTTACATGGGCGCAAGACCAGGGCTAAGTTTAGATTCATTGAGGATAAAGTTTAAACTCAAATTAGCCGGATGGAAGGCTAGCCTTCTCTCCATGGCTGGAAGGACTACCCTGGTTACTTCAGTTCTTTCTGCCATCCCGAATTATTATATGCAAACCACAGCCCTTCTTGTGGCTACATGTAAGAGTTTGGATAAGTTAAGCCGTGATTTTGTTTAGGGCTCCACTACTGACCATAGGAAAATCCATTTAGTAGGGTGGGACATGGTTTCTAAAGCCAAGAAAGATGGGGGGTTAGGAATTCGATCTACTGGTATTGCCAATAAAGTCAGTTTAACTACGTTGAATTGGAATTTGGCCCATGTT
Organism: Liquidambar formosana; assembly: GCA_039720395.1. Taxonomy (NCBI): domain Eukaryota; kingdom Viridiplantae; phylum Streptophyta; class Magnoliopsida; order Saxifragales; family Altingiaceae; genus Liquidambar; species Liquidambar formosana. The sequence goes on from CM077826.1 coordinate 17,150,329, forward strand.
AATAAACCTTGGGCCCAAACTATAAAAGCTAAATATCATTAGGGTAGGGGTGATCCTAACCAAGATAACAAATCTGGCTCTTGTATTTGGGGGGGGATTAAAAAAGGTTTTGATATTTTTTCTAAAGGTGTTAAATGGAATATTAAAAATGGCCAGGTTGTTAGATTCTGGATGGATAATTGGAATTTTCATGGTATTTTGAGGAATGCCATCCAAGGCCCTTTTTCTTATGGGGAAGAAAATGTTAAAATCTATGAGTTGATCAGTGAAGATGGGATATGGTGCCTTGAAAAATTATCTTTTGTTTTACCTCAAAGTGTTCTAGACTTACTTGGGCCTCCTCCTACCCAACGCTTCTCTGATGGGGTTGATTGTATCTCTTGGGTGGGGTCAAAATCTGGTGAATTTTGTTCCAAATCTGCGTATGCTCTTGCTGAAGATAATTACTCCCCTTTCCCTACATCTGATTGCTGGGGGAAGATTTGGAGAATTAATTCTCTTCCTAAAATTCATAACTTCTTGTGGCTTTGCTGCCAAAAGAAGCTTGCTTGTATTGCTTTCCTCCATAAAAGGCATATCATTGAATTTGATTTATGCCCCATTTGTTTTGATCATCCGGAAACAGTAGAACATATTATAAGGGATTGTGATTATGCTAAAGAATTTTGGTCCTTGCTTAATCTGAGCTCTAATCTTAATTCCAATTTGCTACTGGTTGAATGGATCATACATAATGTAGGTAACTATAACCGTAACCTTGATATTCTTACCCCTTACGCTGTTATTTTTCCTTTTGCCTGTTGGGCTTTGTGGCATAATAGGAACAAATTTGTGTTTGAGCAAAACTTGTTATTGCCTAAGGATAACTGTGAATCTGTTAAGGCTAAAGCCATTGAATTTTATCATTTAACTGGTAAGTTCAAGTCCCCTAGCAGGATAGAACGTATTATGGTTAAGTGGGATCCTCCTACTGCCCCTTTCTACAAACTCAACACTGATAGTTCTGCCATTGGAAGCCCTGGGAGACAAGTGCTGGTGGGTTGTTAAGAAATCATTTGGGACAATGGATTAGAGGATTTTCCAGGAATTTAGGCACGGTCTCAAGCATTGCAGCTGAGATTTGGGCCCTTCGTGACGGACTCGACATGGCAATAAAGTACAATATCAGTTTACTTAGTGTGGACATGGATGCTACTGAGGCTATTAACCTTGTTCGGCATGAATTATCTTTGCCTCATCCCTTTAGCTGCCTCCTATGTGATTGCAGGTGGCTCATGGGCAAGTTTGATACGGTCTGCCTGGAGCACAAGTACCGGGAATCTAACCGATGTGCTAATATCCTTGCCAGAAAAGGAGCTACTCTTGGTTATCATTGTAATATTTTTGAAGAATCACCTTGTTGGTTACTTGAACAGTTTGAAACTGATGCTAGGGGTGTCTGCTACTCCCGTGATGTACTAAACTCTGTTATTTTTTAATTTTATTCTATCCAGTTTACCCAAAAAAAAAAAAAAAGAAGTAAGTTTGAGGAACACATTAATGAGGTTCACGGTACTTATAGTGTTCAATTGAGTAACTCAGAACCCAAAAAAAGAAAAAAAGACAAATGAATGGAATTTCTTGTCAGAACATTAGAATTCTTGTACACATGTATCCGAATAGTGGGTCTTATTAATCAGACGGAATTAATACAGTGGCACGGCACTTTTTCAATTTATCTTTTAATGTTACCTAGTTATCAAATTTTAAAAGTGAAAGAATAATGATAAGTTTCAATTTTTTTTTTTTTTTAAAATTCAAATGAAAAAAAAAATTTTTGAGAGTTTTGATTTTGAAATGTTTTTAAAATTACTTTTAAAAGTTGGAGTAAAAAATTTATACTACCTTGATTTTTAAAAGTAATTATCAAATTTTGTATTATAGAAAAATATTGAAAATTTTATTTTTTTAATTTTAAAAGTAAAAAATAAATTATAAAAGTTTATCCAAACAAGTTCACTTTTTCCAACCAAAAAAAAAAAAAAAAATGAGGATTATTATAAATTTTAAATAATAATAATAATAACTAAAATTCATGCCTTAGCTTTTTGGCACAGGTAAACATTTTTAGGGCAGAACCAAAAAATAAAAATGATGATCAAAACGGATGACCCGTTTGGATAGGTCCTCCACCCGCTAATAAAGGGTAGTATGTGAATGGGATGACTTGTCCAGCTGGTCGTCAAGCAAAGCTATTATTATGATTATTATTATTATTATTATGATTATGGAAAATAATTGCCTTCACCTTTGGGTGGAGGAGTTCTTTTCCTCTTCCCTTTCATATTTCATCACTTGTTTAAATAAATAAGGAGAATTGATTGTGCACATGCATTCCCATGTTTACATAATTATATACACATTTTCATAAATTCATATTTAAATGTTACATGTTTATGTTAATATGAATGTGTGTTCACATATTCATATTAACTTATGGAAAATATTTGCATCCACCCTTGAGTTGGGTAGAGAAGCTTTTTCCCTCTTCCCTCTCATATTTCACCACTTGTCCAAATAAATAAGGAGAATTGATTGTGTATATGCATTCCTATGTTTACATAATTATGAACACATTTTCAAAAATTCATATTTAAATGTTATATGTTTATGTTAACATGAATGTGTGTTTATGTATCCATATTAACTTATTTATTTGTTTGTATTTTTGAATTCGTATTTTTCTAAAATATTTAAGACACATGGCAGAATATGAATGGAGGTGGGAAGGAACTCCTCCACCTTAGGGTGGAGGCAAGTAATGTCCATTCTAATAGAGATTTCAATAGAGAAGTGAAAATTATATCATTCAGGTTATAACTTGCCTTTGTACAATTGCACTTGTGTAGAGAAACTCCATCAGACCACCATTCACTTTTCATCACGCATGTGTCATAGGTTACTAGTGAAAAGATGAATACGTATGAGGACACAAATATGTGAACACATGGACATAAACATGAGGACGTGTATGTGGACAAGCAAATACAAAGACATGCATGTGTGCCTTTCTCTTTGGACAACTAGCTAGTCATGCACATGCATGTGTTTATAATATGTAGACCCGGAGATGTATGCATCCAATCAATTCCCTTGAATAATTAGACAGGTGGTGAACTGTAAGAGGGTGGTAAGAAGTATAAAGGTTTCTCCACATTCTAGCTAGGTATTTAGTTTCATTAATTTATGATGTCTTCCATAGTTGCATGACTGTTCATGCAAATCTCTCAATTACATTTAGGGGCGACTATTAGCACCCCAAGACTTACTTTTATTCCTCCAATTATTTTAACCTTAAATATAAATGTTCTTATGAAAAATGGTTGCATAATCCATGTATTAAAAAGAAATATTCTTGTAAATAATTTTGTAAAAAAAAGTTTATATAAATTAAATCATAGACTTTTAAGTTCAACCAAGTATTTAAGTACAACTGCTTATCCAAAAAAGTACTTAAATACAACCAGCGGCTGCATTTTTTTATTTTTATTTTTTATTTTCTTGCTATCAGAAACCGATTTAATAGCAATCTTGGGCAACTCTTGAGGGTACACTGTGACTCATTGACGTTTGATTTCTCTTTGCTGATTAAAAAAAAAATTAATATGTAAAATAACTTATAAATGTTCATGAACGACCAAATGGGCCCTAATAGTTATAATATTTTGATTCTCCCTCGATCCCCACCTTCTTTCTTTGCCTTCTCACACTCGATAAATTCTTAGGTGTGTTTGGGTGCAAAATAAAGTTCTTCTTGAATATCACAGCTAGAGAAAAACAATTTAATTTCTGTTTGTCATATTAGTAGGACCAGTCACAAGAAAAGCTCTTCCATGTTATCTCTGCCAAACGAGAAAAACTTCTATGTAACTGTGACACGGTCATGTGGTGTCACGAGCCAATAAGAGTTAAGTAAAATCGGATTGTGGTAAGGGTGTTCATGGTTTAGGTTAAAACCAAACCGAACCAAACCGGACCTGGGCCGGTTTGGTTTTTCTTTCCTTAGGATTGGTTTTGGTTCTAATTTTTGAAAACCGAATTAAATTGGTTTGGTTTTAGTTTTCATTTTAAAAAAACCAAACCGAATCGAAAAACCGAAAAAACCGAAATATATATATATACGGTAATGATCTTATCAGCACGTGCTGATATAGGCTTATATCAATATGGCTACGAACCTACAATTGCTTATTACAAACCTACAATTGATTGATATATTACAAACTTACAATTGATTGATTACAGATGGATGGCTTTTAAATAGCTACAAATATCCTATTTCACTGACTATAAACCTACAATTAACTGCTTACAATCATCCACGGGCCAAATAATTGTCCATTTGTAATCAGTCAATTATAAGTTTGTAATCAGTCAATTGTAGGTTTATAATCAGCAATTATAGTTTTGTGCCGTGCTATATAAGCATATATCAACACGTGCTGATAGAATTATATATATATATATATATATATAGGATGATGATCAGGTAAGCACATGTTGATATAACTCACCGACATTGGGAGTTGTACATTGTGCATTAGTGGAATATGAGATACATTAAACCAATGCAAGTGGTACAACCTCCAATGCATGGTGCTAATATAATGTGTTGATGGAAATATAACCGCATATATATATAGATAGGATATACATAATTATATATTCTATATTAAAGTTTAGTTCGTAAATTTTCTATTCAAACAGGTGTAAAATAGGTGATATCATAATAGGAATACAAAACCTATTGAGTTAATAATCAAACTAAAGCATGCTATTCTACTCTTAGCCTCTTGCTCTCTGCTCCCCGCCTCTGGTTCTCTATTTCTATTTTGATACAATGTTTTAATGGTTTTTTTAGTAGCTAATGTAATGCTTTTATTTAAACTGTTTTTATTTAGAGTTTGGATTATTATTTTTTCCATTTTTTTAGAGGTTAACAATTATCTATGATTGTTGCTACTTGATAGATTAAAAGAAAAACCAAACCGAACTAAACCGAAATTTTTTGATTTGGTTTTTTTATAGTATGGTTTGGTTTTGGTTTAATAAGAATAAAACCAAAATATTATGGTTTCATTTGAAATCTATCCTAAAACCGAATCAAACCGAATCAAACCGAACCACGAACACCCCTAGTTGATCCCTAGATTGTGGAGTCAAAAAGTATCTTAAAATTTTCATTTTATTTGGCTTTTATTGGCTCGTGATATCATATCAACCATCTCACAGTTACATGAAAGACTCACTCCTACCAAATATGATTTTCAAATTAAAAATACGAAAACGGCATTTAATTTCTTATAATGTATGGTCCTCAACCATCTCAAATTATAGTACTATTTCACATTTACAAATGTTGTCTGAAACACGAGAGAACAAAGCCGTGCACAATATTAATATACGCGTGTAGGTTAATTTTAATTTCAACGTACATAGGGAAAAAAAGATTTTGTAAGTTTTAAGTGAATTGTTTGTTTTCGTCTTTTGCCACATCAGGTTGTCGTTTTCTTATTAATTAGAGTTTCTTGCGTCTAGAAAACATTTATCACTCCATTAATTGTGACTATAAACCGTGTCATTAAATTGTGAGTGTGACTGTCAACCATATATATATATATATATATATATATATATATATATATATTTTTGATGTCAAGAGGTTATATAAGATATGCTTCTTGGGTGCATCAGTACATGTTGACTGGGCCGATCCTATGTGTAATGGGCAATTTTGACTCATAAGCCTATAAGGCTGTTTTTGGTATGCTGGAATGAAATGGAATAATCATATGAATGGAATGAAAAAAAAGAATAAAAGAAATGATCATTCTCAATAGCTATTCTATGTCTTTATTTTGTGTAATTGAAGAAAAGATTAGAAACATGCTATGAGAATTGAAAAAATAATAATAATAAATTTTTTTAAAAAATGATGGGTTCCATTGGAGTGTGGCAATCAAGAGAGGAGAGAGAAGAGAAAAAAGATGAGTAAAAAGAGAGATGGGTAGTCACACGGTCATTTTTGCTTCACTTGGAAGAAAGAATTAAACATTCTTTTGTATTAAGAAATGAATACTTATTCCATCAAAGGAAAGAATAGTAAACTTTGAGGGAATAGTGATTCATTTCCTTTGGCTAACCAAACGGTCCACTTTTTTTTTAACCAATGGAATGAGAATTCCATTCCTTCCTCCATTCCCCTGTAGCAAATGTAGCCTTAGAATGGTAAGAGTTAAATCCAAAACTTCTTATTTGGCAAGAGAACCTAGGAGCACTTGATCTATCCCTCAAAGTTCTGTTAATCATGTGTTTGAAAGGAGAGTTAATAAAGACTCCTTTACATATGTTTTATCAAAGTCCCAATAGAAAAAGTTTAAACAGCAGGCTATACTTAGTATGCCTTACCATTCCGGGATAGAAATTCTACAAAAAAATTCTTAATATGAAGACTTTATTCTTGAACATTAGAGGACTTGGATTTATATTCTCATTGAGTGAATTTAATTTTCTCTTTATTTTCATTGTAAGCCTGATTTCTAATATATCACTAATAACTTAAGAGATTGTGACATGTTCAAATAAGTCACCAAGACTAGACTTTTTTTTAAAAAAAATATTTTTTTTTATCATTTTCTTTCTTTCTTTCTTTTCTTTTCTTTTTATTAATAATATTTAAAGTTGTTCTTTTTGACGAACAAATCATTATCTAAAAAAATATACACTAATTTTATTCAAATATTAATAAATACAATTTTTGCTTGCCAGAAAAATATAAATTAACTTCAGCATGCACATAAAAGCATCTCCAACCCTCACTCAAAACCCATATCAAATTCAAATTTAACTAAAAAAAGGTCAAAAATCTTCTCCAACCCTTTACTCAAATCCATATCAAATTTGGGATTCTCGAAAAATGTGAAATTTATTAAAACAAACTGCTTATACATGTACATACAACCAGTCTCCTACTATCAGAACCCTAGCAATCTCAAGGAACTCGTGGGGATACAAACAGATACAGAGCATTTGGGCATTAGAGTTTCAACAACTGACCCCCTCCATGGCTCCATTTAGTTGTGTCTTGATGGAGCTTTGGTTGGGATTTTAGAGTAAAAGCCGATATTACCCCAATCTCTAAAGGGCAATTTGGACATACTGTTGTTTGACGAAAAACACCCTAAACATATATGAACACAAATAGGTGGGAATTGGGATACAGAGCTTGATACCTTTACTCTATAGTTGGGTCAAGTCAATTCAAACACCCTAAACATATATGACCCAGGCGAGTCGCAGGTTTCACATTTGAGTGACAGTGATGTGGACAAATACATCAAACAATTTGAAAATTAAACTGTTGATTAGGAAAGGATGCAACCAGAAAGTGGGACCTATTGTCATTTGTAGAACCCCAACATGTGGTGCCTCTCTGAAACTACAGCCATTTGCAGGTAATTGGTTTAATTTGTCCGAAAATGCTACCACAATGACCCATGCCAGTTTGCAAGATGCTAATTTTGATGCCTGCATGGGAAGTCACACTCATTTATTAGCTTGGAATTTTCCAATTTCGAAGGAACCCTATGTAAGGTTTGGTGGTACTTAGCCAAATTAATTAAAGACTAATAGACACACCACAAAATAAAATTAGCAATAAGGATAAGACACATTGGCACTGCACATTTGACATCTCAAATGCATAGTTCAAAGGGACTCAATGGCGGAGTTTAGAATTGGGTTTAGAAGGGCCAAACTTTAAAAGAAAAGTTGTGAAGAAGAGAGAGTTGAAAGTGATTGTTCATGAAACTTTAGAAATTTATGAGACGTATTCATATATATAACGGGGTAAAAATAAGATAAGGGCCAAAAATTTAATTTCTATATTCTTTAATTGTTTCATCTATTGTTCCAATTATTTTAGAGTATGTCCATCGTGACATGCATAAGTACTTACCCAAGAATTTAATTTCTGTACTCTTTACAATATTTCGTTTTCAATGAATCTGCAGTACACGTTTTTTATGCCTAGCATACTAATCAAGAATAGTGTTTATAGTTTATAACCAAATAATTAAGCAACAAAATTAATGTAAATCGATGATAAACTACGTCACACAATCTTCCTTTCTGGTTTTAGTCCGTCATAAAGCAACTAATTTGCAATTAATTATCTCTTAGAAGTTAGAAATTAGAAATAGAATAGCAAGGCAGGACCCACAACAAAACCGCATTGGCTGCATGTGCAACTGCATTTTGTGAATGTTTCATGTAGTCGAGATAGTGATGTATACTTACCTTGAGTTAATTTAGCCAGAGCGATTCATACATTGAATGATTTTCCTATGTTACACTACTGTGGCCTGTGGGATAGTATATGCTCCTTGGTCATCACGCAGATTCGGATAAGAGTTACCAAAAAAAATAAAAAAATAAAAAAAATAAAGATTCGGATAAGAGTAATTGCATGTGCAACTGCATTTTGTGAATATATGTTTCATGTTGTCGAGATAGTGATGTATACTTACCTTGAGTTAATTTTTACTGCTGCTGCAAATTCTGAACAAAAATTGTGTCACATGCATTCATTTATGGGACAGAGAAAAATGGCATCCCCATAGACCTGTGGTACCAAAAATTGAATTCTAATCACGTGTCAACTTACAAGCTAAGTAAACCCTAGTTGCATAAAAATCGGCCACCGGCGTATTAGGCACGAAAATCGGCCACCGTCTTAAGCACGAAAATCTGCAGGTGTGCAAGAAAACAATCCTTATACAAACACCTAGCTAGGTCTATAAATAGAACATATAGTTGTTGATGCTCAATCACTAGCTTGCACATTAGATAAGGAAATAGGATCGAGTACCTAAAACCCTAGCAACATTTTTTTTCCCTTCCCTTTTGCTACCATGGATTCATCACATTCCTTGATTCAAGCTTTAGTTAAAAAGATGAAGGAAGAGATTTTCTCAACTAATGTTGACCCCTACTTATTTGTTTCCCCTTCTGCTTATGACACTGCATGGTTAGCCATGATTCCAGATGCAAACCGACCTCATCATCCCATGTTTGAAGGTTGCTTGAATTGGGTACTGAAGAACCAAAAAGAAGGGGGGTTTTGGGGAGACTCTGATGGCCACTGCATGCCCACCATTGATTGTATTCCTGCAACTCTTGCTTGCATGGTCGCACTCAAATCATGGAATGTTGGGGCTAACAATATAGAGAAAGGTATGGATTAGTGTTAGAGCACACATTTACGGGTTTATGCATGAGACTTGTGTTTCATATAACTTCTTGTGACAAATGTGTTAGTACCATTAAAACCTAGATATGGTCATTGTATTAGCAACACTTTGGCTTCTACACCATGCAAAATCATTTCTCTTGTTTTCTCTACTTGATTGTTATATTAATTTTAAAGTGAACGATCTAGATGCATTCCTATTAATGTTTTGTTCTTTTCCCATTATTAAAATTCAATGTTTTTTCACATCTCAGGATTGATGTTTATTCATGCAAATGGAGAGAAACTTCTCAGAGAAACATCTGATCACTTTCCTCGATGGTTTACCATTGTTTTCCCTGCAATGGTTGAACTAGCACAAACAGTTGGTCTAGAGATCATTTTCTCCGATGTATTAAACCTATTGGTGAAAGAAACATTCAGCAAGAGGCAACGGATTCTTGAAATGTACTTCTTAAATTACTTACAAAATCGTATTCAAAATATTTTAATGGTTTGGCTTTGAATCTTTGATAGATGAAAAATACTCCATACCATTACAAGAGAACATTGCAACAATTCCCTACTGACTTGGCATGTGTATTTTGCATGTCATGCTGACACAATGCATGTCATGTCATAGTGATGGTGACATAAAATTTGAAATTCAAAATTCAAAATTCAAAATATGATAAAAAAATTTTCTAACTGATGATGACATAGCATGCTAACCAGCTAGCGTGCTTTAATTTTGCAGGGAAGAACTTGTTGACAGGTGTCATTACCCTCCATTATTATCATATATTGAAACCCTACCTTCATCATATGATATTGATCAAGAAGATATAGTTAAGCATTTGAGTGGTGATGGCTCCTTATTCCAATCACCCTCTGCCACAGCACGTGCATATATGGTTACAGGAAACAAAGAGTGTATGGTTTACCTACATTCTCTTGTTCAAAGATGTGCTAGTGGAGGTCAGTGAGATTTTTTATTTGTTTGATATTCACCAATTAGCATAGGCTTCATAAACCATATTATTTGTTTTTTGGAATAGAGCTGACCTTATTTTCATGCAGTTCCGCCGAGGTACCCTATGGATGAGGAGCTTGTTATGCTTTGCATGGTCAACCAATTACAAAGGTTGGGGTTGGCCGACCATTTCATGGAAGAAACTGATGAAATTTTGACACATATTTACAGGTAAGAAAGGGAATCAATGTTCATAAATTCATGTTAATCTGTGTTAATTGGAGATACAAAGTTGATATGAGGGTTTGCAAATGAGTCAAGTTGTTTATGAATAACTCGCAAACAAACTATAAAGGCTCGTTTTGTTTGTGTCAAGTCCAAGCTTAGAGTTTAAGTTCGTTTAATAAACGAGCTAAGCCCAAACAAACTGATCAAGCTCCACTTGATAGGGCTCGTGGATGAGAGTTGCTAAAAAATTATTATTATTATAATTTTATAGTAGCTTATATTTTAATTAAATACATATTTTATGAGTCATGGTCTTTGTAAGGACACAAATGAAACAAGCAGTTTATGAACAGTTCGTGAACAAATTTGGGAAAAACTCGTTTGAACATATTTCTTTATTGAATAGGCCAAACTCAAGCAAATCAAAACTCGACTCGGCTCGAGCTTGAATGATCAAACTTTTAAACAACCCAATCTCAAACATCCCAAAGCTCGGATTGACTCGTTTGTAGCCCAAGAAGTTGACATAGAAATCAGACTTATGTATTTGTCTCTGTAACATTCAGGAACAACATGGATCAAAGATCAAGGGCAAGGCAAATCAATTCAATGGAAATACAGTTATACAACGACTCTTTAGCATTCCGGCTCCTTCGGACACATGGGTATAACGTATCACCATGTATGAATTTTGATCCAAGCTAGTGACCTCTCTCTCTTTTGCTCTCTTATATATTGTAATGGAAGATTACGTACTCACTAGAGGTTTTTGCATATGCAGGGAGCTTTTGTTGGTTCTTAAATCAGGAAGAATTTCTAGTTCGTATAGAAAAGAACTATGAATACTTCTCGAGTGTGTTGTACAATGTTTATAGAGCCACTGATCTCATGTTCTTGGGAGAATTTGAACTTCAGGAGGCAAGATCATTCTCAAGAAAATTACTTGAAAAAGCTGCATCCGCGAGAACTAGTGACAATAATCGTGTTACATTCCCGAATGCCCAGAAAGTGGTAATTAATTTTATTTTATTTTTTTAAAAAAAAAAACAAAAAAAACAGTACTTGATATGGTATGAATTGGTTTACAAAAATACCCTTTAAACTATTCAATATTGCCACAAGAGATTCATTGCCCATACCTAGAAGGTTTATTGCATTTAATTTGTTTGTGGATAATGCAATCCTTCTTTAGATTTAAAACAAAAATGGTACAATATTTCTACTAATTTTTAAGATTAACAATATGGACATATCAAATATGGGGCAGGCAATCCAAGTACGAAATATGGAAAAAAAAAAAAAAAAAAAAAAAATATATATATATATATATATATATATATATATATATATATAGCAAAATATTCAAAAAAATAACAAGGTATTTTTTTTTTCTTCTTTCTTAATACCCTATGGCCCTGCCTTAGTACTTAGTACGTACACGCGTATATGTTTTCCCTAATTATTTTCTCATATATAGTGCAATCAATCTAAAATTCCCCCTCTCAATTAACTTAGTTGAGATTTTTTTCCCCCTTAATTTTAAATTTTTTTTTTTATGAAAGAGAGAACTTTATTCCCAAAAAAAATAAAAAATAAAAAATAAAAAATAATGCTCCTTTAGCCTTTTTGGGCCTTTGTGGCCCTCCTACTAAAAGTACAAAGTACACAAACTTGTGTGTGTTTTTCAGATTAAATTGCAACAAATCTTGGAGCAAAGGGAGGGCCACGGGAGGTATATTGTAAGGTCTCCTTATATAGCCCCGAAAAAAAAAAAAAAAAAAAAAAAACAGAAGAAAAAGGAATTGCAGATAAGGGAGGGCCACGGGAGGTACAAAGAAAAGGGCATGCTCCTTTAACGAGAGTTTATCTTTACAAAAGTAATAATAGACACATAAACATACACGTAAAAACACAGGAAACCCATGCGTCAAGACATATGTCAAAGTGTTTACTACTAAGGAATTACTTCCATCATGCTAATGGTATGTTTTTTTAAAATGTCAACAAGGTTACCTCATAATGGAGTTAAAATATGACCAAATCTTGGAGCTAGACTTCTGAAGTGATAACATCATAATGCTTGTTTCCCAAAAAAAAAAATAAATAATAAATAAATTGCTGTTTTAATTTTGTTCAATAGTCTGATGCATAAAATGTCACATAGATTGAACATGAGCTGAATCTTTCATGGATTGCCCGTCTGGATCATCTGGATCATCGGATGTGGATCGAAGAAAACAACAACAACGCTCTATGGATGGGAAAGGCCACCAAACATAGGTATGAGCTCAATTAGGGTTAAATGTAGAAATATTACTTCCAATCGCACGAGTTAAATTCCCATAAAAGTAATAACAATAACTTTTTGTATCAGGTTATCATGCCTTCATAATGATGACCTAATACGACTCGCCATGAAAAACTATGAATTTCGGCAATCAATATATAAGAATGAATTGGAGGAACTAAAAAGGTATTGTACTTAATAGATGTATAGTACTAAGAGTAAGGACCCTTTTTATTGCAATGGATGGTCCAATGAAATCTGGATCATTTATATCATGTGGGTCTCACATGTTTTGGTGAGTCTCACATGATTAGAATGGTCCAGATGTCACTTGACCATTCAGCAAATGGAGAGAATTTCTTCTTTAGTACTAGATATTTCATTTCTTGATAATCATGCATGGGCATAATGTGCCAATTAATCCTACTTATTTTTTTTCGATTGTGTCTTGGTTCTTGGAGACAGGTGGTCTAAGAGCTGTGGGCTTTGTGATATGGGATTTGGGCGAGAAAGAACTACCTATTGTTATTTTGCAATTGCTGCTAGCAGCTCTCAATTGCCTTATTATTCTGATGTACGAATAATGGTTGCAAAGAGCGCAATACTTATTACAGTTGCCGATGATTTCTTCGATGAAAAGGGTTCTCTAAATGAGTTGGAAAGCCTCACTGATGCGGTTCGAAGGTGCTTGAATGATCATACAAGAGAATATGAAGGAAAAAAAAAAAAAAAAAAAAAGAAGATGAAAAATTACACCTTATTATCCCTTTCTGTTACACGTAGAGAGGTTGAGGGAGAATTTTTTAATGCCATTTGATGAAACTATAAGGGGAAATTTAGGGGGAAAAACCTACAGGGGGGTAAAGTGAAAAAGGGAAAAACTTGAAGGGGTTAAGTGTATGTAATATTCCCCAAAATAGATTGTATCTATGTTCTCCATTAACTTCAATTTTTTATTTTATTTTAATGGCAGATGGGGTGCTGAAGGCTTGACCGGCCACAGCAAGACTATTTTTGACGCCCTTGATGATCTTGTGAGTGATATTGCAGCAAAATACTTCCATCAACAAGGAATCGACATAATGAAAAATCTTCGAGATTTAGTAAGCTTTTCAATAATGCTCATATGCTCTAATATTCTATATATTAATTCTTGCCTTCATGTCCTATTGGATCGAGAAATAACAGTGGAAAAAAATTGTTTCTTTGTATGAAGTGGTATGAAACATTTGATTCATGGCTAGTGGAGGCTAAGTGGAGCAAAAATGGATGCAAACCATCGATGGACAAATACCTTGAAACCGGAATGGTGCCTATTGCTACACACACTTTAGTTCTTCCAGCTTCATGTTTCTTGAAACCATGCTTGCCAAGTCACAAAGTTAGGCCAGCCCAATACGAGACTCTAACGAAATCACTCATGGCTGCGGCCCGTTTGTTAAATGACATACAAAGCTATCAGGTTTTCTTCATAAAACATTTTAATTTTTTTTTTTTTCCCAATGCTGTAATATATGCTAAGAAGCTAATATTTATTTTGGTGCATAATCACAGAAGGAGGAAGAGGTTGGGAAATTAAACCTTGTTTCACTCTACTTGAAAGAAAACCCAGACGCAGACATTGAAGAATCAATTGCTTACGTGCAAGAGATACTCGAAAACAAGAAGAAAGAGTTAGTTGAGCATGTTTTCACGGATGGCTTAAATGATTTGCCCAAATCATGCAAGCATTTCCATCTCCAATGTTTGAAAGTATTTCACATGTTTTTCAACTCTAGCAATCGATATGATTCCGACACGGATATGCTTCAAGACATCAAAAAGGCCATTTATATTCCCATAGAAGTTCCTACCTCAAAGCCCCTCAATCATCTACCAGTGCCTCTCCCTCGTGGAGCGAAGACAGGAATTTCAATAACTAACAGTCATTTTGGTCAGACCCCCTGTCATCATAGCAGAAGAAATTTTGCTACATATCATAGTCCTTCCACTATCTTTAGAGATGGCCATGGGAAAATCTTCACTCCACCAAAATTCCGATTATGTTTCGGTTGAATCAGTTCATGAATCAATCCTTGTTACGTGTATACTTCTCCTTTCCAATATATATATTATGCAAAGGAGAAGTATACACGTAACAAGGATTGATTCATGAACTGATTCAACCGAAACATAAGATCGATATGTCAATGCATCATCTTGTATCCCCACGAGTTCCTTGAGATTGCTAGGGTTCTGATAGTAAGAGACTGGTTGTATGTACTTGTGTAAGTTGGGGGTATTGGGGTTGGGTGTGAAGTCTTAATCTCTGTTTAGTCGTTGGGATCCTTGGGGTTCTCTCTTGTATGCTCCTTCCATCTTCATTAATAATATAACTTTTTTCTGGATTAAAAAAAAAAATGTACTTTCTGGATAAAAAACATTTAAGAGAATAATTGTTTTCAGCAGATATAATTTTAAATCTTTCATATTGGACTTCAATTTCTAAGATATGTATATAAATATTCAAGAAATCAGGGACACATCATTGAAGCATCGCCTGCCATGACCACGAAGGTTGAAGGTGAGCCCTCATGAGGAATCCAATCGCCATCCTTTGATTGTATCTCCAAACCATTAACATGAGTTTGATGAATTATGGATGGAAAGCTCTTGTCCGGATGTGGGCGAAAACCCAGATTTGTTTCATTCATCTTTGGTAGCCTATATTTGAACAATTCAAAAAGGTATCTACTCGATTCCACATGAGAGTCGTAGTACTTCTTTGCACCATAGCTCTCAAATAGCATTTTCATCACCAACTTGTCCAATTCTGCCACTCTTTTCGAAAGCAAATGAGCACTTTCACTAACAAAAAAAAAAAAAAAAAAAAAAAGCCAATTGGAAAAAAAACATGTTTAGATTATTTAACAAATCTAAAAACTTGGCCAGCCAAAGATAAATCTGGTAAATATCAATTTCAGGTTAGTTTTGATTTCACATTGTTTGATAATTCTTTTTTTTTTTTCTTGATAATTTATTCAACTTTCTGATCAAAATAAGATATAAACACAATTTTTTTTAAAGTAACTGTGAGTTGGTTTTTTTTTTTTTTTTTTTTTAAAAAATCAAATAATATTTAGGGATTAAACCCATTCTGATCCAATTTTTTAACTCTCCAAAAAGGCCCCTAGTCTTCCAATTTTACCTACAATAACAAAGGTATTATTATATCTTAATTGTCTACTCCTTTATATCGTAGGAAGTAGTATTTTAGGAAATCAACTAAAATTGAGTCTGTTTTACTAAAACAAAAATTTTGAGACAGCTTAAAGTGAAAATGACGGAGATATTTGAAAACTGAGGGAGCGGGATTATTATGAGAAATTAAAGTACATCAAATTATTATACCAAAAGCCATCATTTCCACCGGGCCACATGAGATTTGCGAGTCTTTGAGCATTTTCAAGATTAGTGATTTCATCGATGCCCAAGCCTTCATGGAGAGGAATGATGGAGCATTGGCCGACATATCCATGGGAAGGCTGATCATAATTGTTTTTCATCTACACTGTTAGAAAATATGTGATTTTCTTTAAAACTTTAAAACTTCGGATCACATACATGTGCACTCATACGTAGCCCACTTTGATTCAGACGGACTTGCCATATCATGATGTGGTGCATGAGAGATATGGCGTGGTGCACGCGTGGCTTTATGGGTTGATTTTATGAAATTTATTTCATTAATTGTTAAGTCTTAATTTTTTATAATTTATAAATCCGTTACTAGTTGTTGGACTTTTGTTTCATGTTATTTATTAGGCTGTTATAAAAATTATTATGACATTTATTTTGGGCTTTTATTAGCCCAAAACAATTTTAGCATTTTCCTATTATCAATAGTGAGCTTCTCTCTACATGGATTATGATGATATTCATATTATCTACTCAATCCTTTTTCTACTATATTTCTCTAAGAATTGTATAAAGTTATTTTATATATTGGTTTTACGGGCAACTGATCATAGACGAGTTTATCATACTCTTCCTGTGGACGTACCCATAGAAGAGGAAGTTGTGAGCTTTGGGGTTGTATCTTGGAAGTCCTATAGTCCGTCAACACCTGTACGTAAGGAAGCGATAGTTTCTTTAGGATAACGTGATCTCACATGTCTTCCCATAGACCAGTTCTTTTTACTCTTTTATTTTATTTTAATTCAATATTTCTTGTGTTAATTTTTGTTAATTTAAATTATGATTATCAAGAGATTTATCCGTGTTTAATTTCATTGTATTTGTGATTTCTTAATTTGTGTTGTAAATTATATTCATGTTTAATTTTAATAAATATCCTGTGACGAATTTCATAAAATGAACAAATATCCCCAACAATCTAAAGGAACTATAAGACTTCCACATATACTGCGGGCCATGTCACAATAAAACAAAATGAGTAGTTTCAATCTACGGTATACACGTGATTTGCAACATCTTGAGTTCTTGATAATGGCCATTTTAACTAGGTCCTTCATAAACTTGTGTATGTGTGCATGACTCTGGCTATTTGCTCATGATAGAGTATTCTTTCTGGTCAGAAAAGTGTTGATCAAGTTCACGATAAGAATATGTGGTTACACGTTTCTTATTATCTTTTCATGTGGTATTTCGGTTGAATAACAATTAGAACATTGTAGATTGTTGTGTATTTATTAAAATGATAAAGTAACGGTTGGTATTTGTTATGTACAACTAGTTAATTTTCTGAAGTGAAAAGATTATCGTTCAGTGTATATCATGTACGGGACTATTTATATTATGCTATACATATAATGGTTTAATAATGACTAATACAAATTATTTTTATTATTAATTTATTTAGTTATTATTGACGTTGATGATTTCCATGGAATAATTTTTGTATCCACAATAGTCTTGTGCTCACAGGAAACAATAAAATAAAAAATTGCATAAGTAAAACAGTTTTACATGAGTTCAATATTTTCTGAATTATAACGTATGGATTTAGATAGATTAATAAATTGCTGTAGGATCTATTATTGTGTCTTATTGAGAATATGTCCGTGACCATCTAATGGATTAAATATAAATAAATAAATAATTTGTGATTGAATGTGAATTAGTCCCCATACTAGTTAAATTGGGTTTAATAGTTTGTATGAGTGTTGACCGTGATATGAAAATTTTTAAAGCATGAGTCATTTAACATTATTTTATTTGCATGTTGTAGAAGCCCATTTGTGTAGTAACGATCTGCATTATTATTAATCTTAATGTTATTCAATTTAATGCAAATGAATCACATGGAAGTTATAGAAATTAATATGTGAGTATGTGACTATTACTGCCATTTAAGATAGATATTTTCAGCTTTCAATTTTTGACCGTTTTCACACTTTAACCTTTGCCCTTTCTTATTCCACTTAACATGGAGGTGATAAAGATTTCTTCTATTAGTTGATTGTTTCTTGATTTCACTGGGTATGGTAAAATAAGTAGATGTCAGAGTTTTCTTTGCAACGATTATGACAAGAGTTGTCTCTTGTTTGGCATTGCATGTTAAAATGATTTCACCGAAGTGCATGTTAATATGTGAGTGGCTAGTAAAATTTATCATTATATTTTCATTAAGAGTATCAATATTGCATTAAGCATGTTAATTAGATATTGATACATTATTTTGTTCGTAGTTGGAGAAATTAAGAGGCGAAGGTGGCTGGTGTTTAATATTATCATTTATATATGCATGTGTTATACTACAGACTGTTTGTTTGCATGGATGTCACTACTTTCACCAATTTGTTATTATTCTACCGGTAAGAACTAAGTGGAAGGTGGAGGTGATATAATTTATTTATTATTATATTATTTTAAGTTTTAACTGTTGGGTTCTTGATAAGCCATTATAATTATGTGTGTGTCTATATATTATATATATATATGTATGTATGAAAAGCAAAGCTTAAGCATCAGTGAGGAGCTTAGCATCAACTAGGTTGGCACCCTAAAACCTCCCAATCATGTGCTGATAGCCCTGAATTATTAATAAAAGAAAAGGAAACTGAGACAAGACGAATGAAAATAAAGATAACAAAAACTGTCTGGTCTTGGTGACTTATAAACATCACAATCAACTCAAAAAATCAAAAAAATATAAAACAATATTAGTTTACAAAACGATAATGAAGAAGACCCTACATATCCCTCTCAACTTATTTGAAGGCAAAGTTAGGATCTATAGAATACCAAATCAGTGTCAAAAAATTAATAGCTTTATTAGCTATTTTATCAGCCGCTAAATTCCCTTCTCTAAAAATATGAGAAAACGCCACATTCATTTTGTTGATAAGAGATGAGCAATTCCTCCATCGATTAGAAGAGGCCAAGTGGCTTAAAAATTCTATTTCGAAGGCAACAAATTCAGGCCCGGTTCTGAGCCCAGACGAGCAAGACGGCCGTCTAGGGCTCCCTATTTTGGGCTAAAAAAAAGGCCCCCAAATACCTACCCCTTTACTAGTTATCAAAGCCCAAAAGTCAACCCAAAGGAGTGGCTTCTCCACTTGGACCAGCAGCACCAGCTCTCCTGTTTTAAGCAAAAGGGGCCCTATTCTACAAGCCCAATTCTAGTCCAAAAGCATTAGAACTAAATAATAATAATAAAAAAATATACTTTACACGGGAATCAAGGGGCTTTTTAGCTCTCAGATCAGATTGGGAGGCTCCCATTCACAAGTACAACATCTCTCTCCTGGCTCATTTCCCCATTCACAAACGTCTCTCTCTCTCCTCCCCTGGCTCCCCAATCCGGCAATCCCCATTCACAACGTGATTATACTAGGTTAATTAATAATTTTGCATCTAAAAATGAGAGAAGAGTAATGTTTAAATGAAACTTTGTTGTAATTGATTAATTTCTTTTGGTATTATAGCTTTAGATTTTATTTAGCATTTGCTTTTTTTTTTTTTTTTTTGGTGTTGTAAAAGTGGATTTTGTTCAATTATGAAGCAAGAAGTATGTTATATGTATTCTATCTTTATAAGTTTTTGTAATCATCTCGTCATTTTAATCTATAAAAGCAAATTTTAGTAATTTTATATGCAAACAAACTTTATGTTGGTACTTAGTAGTAGGATTTTTTTATTTTTTTATTTTATTTTGATATTTAGAACTTTTTTTTTTTTTTTTTTTTTTGAAAATATGTATAGAAGGAAGAGGGCCCCATTTTAAGAGTTCGCCTAGGGCCCTAACAAACTCAGAACCAGCCCTGAACGAATTACTGCTAAAGAGTCACTTTCAATCCAAAGATTATGCCAACCTTTTTCCTATGCAAATGAAATAGCCAAGATAACACTAAGAAGCTGAGCATAGAATGCTGAATGAGAGCCAATGCTACATCCAAAAATACCTTGAACAAACCCTCTATGATTTCTAAAAATACCTCCACTAGTAGCAGCACCAGGATTACCAAGGGCCATACCATCCGTATTAACTTTCACCTAAGAGGGAAGGGGAGGATGCCAAACAGCAGGGATAATTTTGGAGCCTTCTTGGGAATGCCATGAACATTCAAACTTTTTAAAATTTGCAAATCTCAAACGGAATTTCCTATAGTAGAAGATATCAGAGAACTGCCTTCTTTAATCATCGCTTTGATTAAAACTATTGCACGATCAATAGAAACCAGTGAATGAGCAAAGATGCAATCATTACGAGCTCTCCAAATAACCCAGAGAGCGCTAAGAACAACCAACTGCCACAAGTCTTTTAACTGGGGACTAAAATCCTGTTTCAAAAGACTAAGAAGGGCAGCTTTAACATTAGATTCAGGCTTATAAATAATACCAAACTGATTATGTAGCCATTTCCAAATCATGATAGAGAAATCACAGTTGAAAAACAAGTGCCATGCAGACTCAAGAGCGAAAGGTGCTTTACAAAGATAACAACAAGAAACCATAATAACCCCACGAGACTGCAAATATCCTTTGTAGGCAAACTGTTATAGAGAAGACAAAGAAAAAGAAGTGATCTTTTTGGCGGGGTAAATTTTTTCCAAATGAGAGATCCCTAAGAAACCTTAGAAAGGCGAGGCTTAAAAAAGTCATAACAATCCTTGAAAGAAGGAGAACCATTATAGCAATATGGCCATGTTAATTTATCATCAATAGACTCCATCGGAAGAATTAAATCTGAAAGATTGGATACAAAATGTAAATTGTGTACCCATGGAGGCAAATGCCAACAATGGTCAGCATAAAGTCTGCAACTGAGCTATTCAAATTTATAGGAATAGTAACAAGCCATCTGTGCAATAGAGATGAGTCATGTAACCACTTATCTTGCCAAAAATTAATTGAAGCACCAGAACCAACTACCCAAGATGCATGCAAATGAATAACCTACAAAGCTTCCTTCAACCCAGCTAAATGGAAGATAATTTATATGTTTTTGCAGAAGCAAATGAGGAAATAAATTTTAAATCTGGATTTCAAAAACAATGCCAAAGAGGAAGAGGATGTGAGAATTGACCAACACAATTTAAGAAGTGCCGCTTGATTGAGAGCACAAATGCTTCTAAGACCAAGACCGCCCTCAATAGTAGGAGAGCAAATTGAGTTCCACTTTATTATAACTATGTATATAACCATTTGACATATTGAAATTATGGTGCTTAGAATCCAATAACTTTTCGGTTTGCCGAAATTATAGGAATCATCTATATGGTCTCAATTATTTGTACTAACAATAAATTTGAGTTATGTTATATTTTTAAGCCATTTTATTGCTTGAAGCTTATCATGCCTATATATCATAGTGTTTGAAAAATAAATTTTATTATGCATGAATTCTCGATATTGTGGAATTTTGTTCCATCCATAAATTCGTTGAAATTGATGAATATGAGTTATTTTTTGGAATAAAATTGTGGAGCCTAAACAATTTAATTTTCTTATGAAATATTTGGATTTTATATAATGGGTTTAATATTTCCTAACATTTTTATTAAATTTTGAGAAGCACTAATCGTGGGATTGATCTTATATCTGTAGATTTGAGAAGAAATATTGATGGCTGTGAAAATAATTGATTAATAATTTCCTTGATCTAAAATAGTTGATGAATAATCTTCAAATAATCTAACTCTAATGTTAAGAATAATTATCTAGTGAATTTGGTTTATTTTCTATGAACTCAAAATTAAATTTAGTGAGACATACGAGATTGTCAATTATCTTAAATTTGTCTATACTTCATGTGAGATTTATTAGCTTAGCAGATGTTTTGTTTATTGAAAATTGTTGGTCTGTAAATTTCTAATTATGTGCTCTTTGCTAGCTACCTTATGTTAATGAGTATATATATTCCATAGAATTTGTTTTAAAAAATAATTAACTAAATTATTCTAAAGTGGAGTTCCGTAAAGTATGTGACATATTATAAAATATTTTAAATGTGGGGGTTTTGGCTGTTTTGGTATATTACGTTTTATGTGAGGATTATATGTATGGTAAAGATTTTAAATGGCTAACATTATGATTTTATAAAATTATAATTTGGAGATGAATTGACACTATAATAATTGAAAATCATATGAAGCGTATCTATGGACATGGAATAGAATAGTCGTTCTATTTAGAGCATGTGATATTATCAATTGAGTGAGATCGATATTTATCATATTCTATTTGTTTAGAATTTATAATGCAATCATGTATATAATTTGATTTTGAGATAAAACATTCATGTTCATGAGATGATTATCAGAAATTATAAGACATTCAATTTATGTTTATTTGTAAACTCATTGAGAGGAAAAATATTCATAACTATGGGCGTTCACTATATTGGCGATGTCTATATCGTTTAAAGTTTTACTAATGTATATGTGAAGCATTATGCGATGTAGGAAATGATGATGTCAATATTTTGATAAGATGCATAATATGGTGTATGAAATGTGGCTGATCAACCAACTACTTATGCAAAAATGCAATTATTTGTCCATCGAAGGGGATAGGGTTTTAGCCCACAGGAAGTCACCAACGTAAGTAACCCAACCTTTGTGATTGAAGATCTCATGAAGAAGGCTCATTGGATAGAAACAATCCGCAGAACGTGACTCATTATAAGCACTTTTTATGAGGAGAGTGTTTCCTCCCCATCCCTATGATGAGAGTGCTATTGATGTAAAGGAAGAGTTTTACTCTAAATAAGCTCGAGGCAGGAACACTCCTGTAGGGTACAGTCATAGTACCCTTGGAGGACTTACCTATGTGAGAGCCGCCGTGAGGCCGCGGCTATAGGTTTGGGCTAACCCTAAAAACTCTCATGAAAATAAAAAAATAAACATGGTCATAAATTGCGCTAACCCGCTTAGAACTATGTCCCATATCAATATTACATGTGTGACTTGTTGAATATTGGCTCAAGCGGTCAAATTCAAGCTTTGCCATTCCTCAAATAGAAACAGTTAACACTAAGTGAGATTCAAGTCCAGAAGATATCTAGACCCATTGCATAGTATATAGTTGTCCTATATATATATTTCGTTTATATATTTATATATATTAAATTTGTCTATTTAATTTGTTGAAATTTTAAATCTTGTGGGGGATTGTTAGAAAATATGTGATTTTCTTTAAAGTTTTAAAACTTTGGACCACACACATGTGCACTCATATGTAGCCTACCTCGACTCGGACTGGCTGGCCGTATTGTGATGTGGCGCATAAGAGATATAACGTGGCGCACAAGAGATAGACGTGGCGCACACATGGCTTTATGGGCTGATTTTATGAGATTTATTTCATTGATTATTAGGTAATTTTTTATAATTTATGAATCCGTTACTAGTCGTTGGACTTTT